>OY731403.1:77157075-77745445 GCA_963425845.1 Sphenostylis stenocarpa
GAGTGAACCAGTATAAATTTGTGTGTTAAATTTCTTCTTTCATCTCTTTTATTTTCTGTCTATAAACTTGCTGTGTTTAAACCAAATTACCTTCGCAAAGATTGAATAAAGATAACTCATTCTTCCAAAAGAAAGTAAGTTTTGAAAAAAAGTTTTAAAGTTCAATTCACCCCCCCTCTTGAACTCAACCATTAATTCTTTCATAAAGGGAAGGCAACTCTCAAACCAAAACAAAGCTAACGGAAAGGCTCAATCCCCAAGCGGATCATCGCCCACTCTAGAGGCAAACAAAAACATCTTCACATAACTCACCATCATCACCATTATGAGCCATCAAGAAGATTCACCCATTCTCCACCACCATCAAAAGAGAATAAAGGATACACAAGAGCCTATCACCAATACAATCAAGGAGCCAAGACTCCATTCCCCAGAAGGCAACCAAAATTTGATCACCAGGAAGTTAACCAAGTCCCTGGTGGATCAACCAAAAAAGAGAAGGAACCTATCCCCAGTGAGCCTATCGCAAAGGCCATTTTCAAAGACCCATCCTCAGTGAGTCGCTCGCACGCAAAGAGCCAACATCCCTGATAGGAATATCAGCCTACTCAGAGGCAAAACAATGCAGTCAAAAGTCTTCACTTCCGATGAAGCATCTGCCTACTCAGAGGCACCATCAACAAATCCTCAATGGATATCCGCCTACTCGAGAGGCGTCGCCAAGATCAACAAAACGGATTCCTGCCTACTTAAGAGGCATTCACCAAGAATCCCCAGCAATCACCAAGTTGGATGGATGATAGAAAAGCCTAAAAACCAAAGAATCCCCAGCAACCAACAAGTTGGATGGCTATTGAAAAAACCAAAAACTAAAGAATCCCCGGCAAACTGGATGACTACACCAGAAAAGTCAAAAAACAAATAGTTGCAAAGAACCACTCCACATAGAGCCAGCGCATGACCTAGACCGGTAAGCCTCCACCACCACCAGTCCTACGAAGTGGACTGCACCAACCAGATGGGGGTTCATACTCATCAACAGAAGGGTTGGCTACCGCAAGAAGGATCATGCTGAGGGTCTACCACTTGTCAGCTAAGGGGTTGGCTACCGCAAGAAGGAGCATCCCGAAGCTACAAGCAACCGGATGGGGGTTCATACTCATCAACCGAGGGGTCGGCTACTGCAAGAAGGAACATCCTGAGGTTCTACCACTTGTCAATTGAAGGGTCGGCTACCGCAAGAAGAAGCATCCCGAAGCTACAAGCAACCAGATGGGGGTTCATCCTCATCAATCGAGGGGTCAGCTACCGCAAGAAGGAACATCTCAAGGTTTATCACTTGTCAACCAAAGGGGTTGGCTACCGCAAGAAGGAGCATCCCGGAGGTTCACACATTTATCGTATGGAGGATCGGCTATCGCAAGAAGGAGCATCTGAAGGACAATTGGGCAAGAGGGTCAACTCCTTCACCTGCCAACCAATCTCGTAGGCATATTGAGCCAACGGTCGGTTAGTCAAGTGAAGGGGGGGGGGCAGTTGTAGACCCCAAATCTTGCTTGACCTCAAAAATAAAAATAAAAATAAAAATAATAAAAACATTCTGCTGAGAAGGCCTTCCCGAATGGCAAGAAGGCCTTCCCGAATGGCGAATCCCAAATGGTCATCCTAGCCTGCCTAGCACTTTTTCCTATAAATAGGAGCCTCATTCCACCCATTTTCGCACACCATTCACTACTACCACTCTCTAGGAAGCCTTTTGGCACTTTAGAGTGACTTTGAGCATTTTTTCAGAGTTCGAGTGAGCTTTCTGATTTTTGTTAAGGTAGAAATTTGTTTAGGATGTCTCCTTTTTTTGAGACATCCGACCCTCGGTAGGGTGACACCTTTATTTTTTGATCGAGGGAGGAGTGTTTTTGTAGAGTGCGGGGACTGCCAAAAAGCGTCCTCAAGTTCAACATTTATGAAAGCTCGCTTTGGAGGTTCTCCTTCATATCTCTTCTCTTTTATTGCTTTCTTTTACTGTTTCCCTTGTATGGATAAGATATTAGGATCATGTAGATAGCTACTTCAATTCTGTAATAAATAAATAGGGTAGAAGCATAATTTTATTGTCTTTATTTTAAGAATAGTCCATCATAGGGAACCCGAAAGGGGCGTCGTGGGGCTGTTAATACCTTCCCCACACGTAACTAACTCCCTTACCCGACTTTGGTGGTAATGACCAAAGTTAGTTTTTCTTTAAAAAACCAATGCCTTCTTTTTCCTTTTCCAATGTTTTTGGTAAAAACGTTGGTGGCGACTCCTCGAACCTTTCGAAAACCTCACTTTTAGGTCCAGCCCGGTTATCGGACAACCTAAAAAGCGTTGAACCACACTTTTAAAAATGCGAGTCAAACAAAACCATCGTGTCACTCCGACCGCCTCTTTTGACGACGGCGACAATCAAGAATGTTAAAATTTACAACAATATCACCAAATTCCATTGATAAATCTCCAGCATAAACATTTATCTTAGTTTGGGCTATTTTAAAAAATGGTCTGCCTAAAATGATTGGGACAGATCCATGGGAGAATCTCTCCTCCATATCAAGAACATAGAAATCGGTAGGGAAAATGAGTTCACTAACCCAAACTAAGACAGCCTCATTGAAACCTGTAGGGTGGGCAACACTCCTGTTTGTCAGTTGTATCACCACACCCGTAGGTTGCAGAGGTCCAAGAGATAGAGAATTAAAAATGGAAAAAGGCATGACATTTATGGAAGCTCCTAAATCTAGCATGGTATTTACAAATTTATTATTCCCAATAGTACAAGGTATACAGAAGGTACCTGGGTCCTTACATATCTCAGGAATGTGCGGGACAGATTTACCTATCAAGGTAGATACATTTTGTAGACCCCAAATCTGGCCCGGCCTCCAAATAAAGACCAGAAGACCTCCTATTTGAAGATGGACGAAGCCTAACAAGCCATTAGGAGAGACTATTAGGCCCCATACTAGGATAGGAGGGAGTTTCTGTGCAAAAAATAAGTTTTCTCGCCTTGTTGAGACGAGAACGCCGTCTGGATTTCCCAGACCGCCGTCTCGCCTCATGCAAGTGGTGAGACGGCAGTCTCGTTTCCCCAGACGGCGGTCTCGCCGCGTTTGCCAGGTCGAGACGACGGTCTCGTTGGACGAGACGGTGGTCTCGACCCTGTCAGACGAGACCGGCGGTCTCGCCACCTGACAGCGCGAAAACCTATAAATAGGGGCTCTCCCCCCCTCATTTCCACACACCTCAAGCATTAGCTCTGCCTTCTCTCTAAAAACTTCTCTCTAGAATCCCTCCGACGCATTTCCGGAGTTTCTGAGTGTCTTTGAGAGCTTTTTTCGGCGTCCAGAAGAGTTTCCGGCGTCTTGTAGAGTGAAGGGCTGCCAAAAAGCACCCATTTATTTTAAAGAAATATAAAACAAAGCTTGCTTCGGAGGTTTAATTTCTCCCCCTCTACTTTTATTGCTTTAATTTAAATTATGCAATAGATTAGGGCCATGTAGTCGTAACTTCAAATTCCGCACAATAAAAAGGGCAAAAGAGTATTTTTCGGTTTATTTATTAACATAAAAAGTTGGCCTATCATAGGGAACCCGAAAGGGGCGTAGTAAAGGAACTAATACTTCCTTTACAACGTAACTAACTCCCTTACCCAACTCTGGTTCAAATGACCAAAGTTGGTTTTCAAAAACCAACGCCTTTCAAAAACCTTTTTCGATGTTTTCGGTAAAAACGTCGGTGGCGACTCCATAGAACCCAAAATAAATAAGTCCTTGGGTTAGCCCGGTTATCGGACAACCCAAGGACACCTTTCGAAAACCTCGCCCCTAGGTTAGCCCGTTTATCGGACAACCTAAAGGCGTTGTAACCACCCATAAAAAACGCAAAAACAAGAGGGTCGAAAAACCATCACGTCGCTCCGACCGCCCTCTTTTTGACGGCGGCGACACATTTCTACCCATGCTAATTCTCTCATCACCCTTTAGCTTCCTCTTGTGTGTGCACAACTCCTTAAGAAATTTGGCATATCTCGTAATTGTCTTGATGGCATCCAAAAGAGGTATATTGACCTCTACCTTCCTAAAGGTGTCCAATATCTCTTTATCCACCTCTTCCATCTTTTTGCTGACTATTACTTTTGGAGGGAATGGAAGAGGGACAAGAGACTGTTGCAGCTGCTGACTACTCTGTGCAGTAGAACTGGATGATCTAGTACTACCACCTACAGGCTCCCTTTGCTCAGGACAATTTGTCTTTGATGTAACAAGGTTATTTGTCTAAGGTGCAGACACAAATGCTGGAACAGGTGTAGCTACTGGGATATCTAACTGCTTGCCAGACCTCACAGTGATAGCACTGACATTTTTCATATTCTACACTGTTTGGGATGGCAATCTATCAGAATTTTGGGACTAAGCCTGGTTAAGTTGAGTAGTGTTGGTATCGCGCAGTGGAATGTTTGCGTTTGGGACAAAAACCAAGTGGGGATGAATTGGTTTCTTATAAAAACTTTCCCTTTTTAAAACTTTTTGCAAGTTTTACCGATTAAAAGATAATATAATAAAGCACTTGAAATGTAAAGAGATAAGGGAAGAAGATTTCACAAAAGATTTATACTGGTTCGGAGCAAAAGACCCTATGTCCAGTTGTTAATCGCTCTAAAAGAGGATTAACTCAGTCATTAAAAACAATCATTCAACAGATTACAGAATACAAGTAATAAGGATTAGAAAACACCTCTCTTGAGTCACACAAGAGATGAACACCTCCATTGAAGTCACAAAGGATGAAGACAATTTTTCCTAGAGACGACACAACACACTATCCACCAAGAAACCCATTTAGTGATTTTTATCACTTCTAGCCCACACTAGGTTACAAAAGCCCCTTTTTCTTCCCTACTCAAAGTTCTCTCAGCAATCACAACTATAAACTTTAGTATGAAAAAGGTTGTATTTACAGAGAGCCTGAGAGTTCCTTAAATAGAGATTTTAGGGTTTATAAATTAGGGTTTTCGAAAATAGGTCTGAAATTTGAAATTCAAAATCATAACTAACACAGATAATTGATTAACATGAGTGATAATCGATTATCACAGAGTCATTTTTGTAGAAGACATAATTTTGACAAGATAATCGATTATCAATAGTGATAATCGATTATTCCATAGACTTTTAGAGACCTAGGAAAGTTAGGATAATCGATTATCCACAGGTGATAATCGATTATCACATTGAGTTTTAGATAAAAGTAAACTTCCAGTGGATAGACTATGTGTTGTCTATCTTAGACTCTATTTTTACATACTCAAAATGATAAAACAAAGTTATTACAAATACATACAACTATATATGAGTCTTATAATCTTGAAGTCCTTTGTCTCTAAAGCATCATCAAAATCTTTAGGCATCATACCCTTGTATCTTCAACAATCTCCCCCTTTTTTATGATGATCAAAATCTATTTTAAAGCCCTTTGTAATAACCTGTTTACTGTCACAACTAACATAGAAAAATATTAAACATACCAGGCTTTAAATATTTTCTCCCCCTATTTTATCATAATAAAAAAAATATAAGCTCCCCCTTAACATGTGCAGAAAATATAATCAACTCCCCCTTAATATGTGAAAAAAAAAGATATTTATTGAAGTTGAGCAAAAATATACAAAATATAGAAAAGAGAAATTGCTAAGCTTAGAAATTTTAAAATTCTTCACTCTCAGAATCATTGTTAAATTTCATGGCAAATCTATCTTCAAGATTTGACACACGTTCATCCCCATCCAAAATGCCATGGATAATTTGCTGATGTCGTTCTACAGAGATGGAAAAGAAGTCTTGCATTCTTTGGTTCATACTAAAAATCATATCTTCAATAGAGGAGCGTGCTTCAGTATGAGCGCTAGAGGAAGTCCCTCCAACAGGAGCATCAACAACAGTCATCTCATCATCTTCAGAATCTTCAACAATAGCGGTATTTGGCGCTTCATCCTTATGAAAGTAGGTTCCATTAACATTAACCATCTGTAGTTGAGTAAGTGTGTTGTCAAGCATCCTATTTGAGTCCAACGTCCAGAGCTTTTGTTCGCCTTCAAGATTAACTCCCTTGTATTCCAGTATTCGGGAGATGAGAAGAGCATAAGGAATCCTGAAGGTAGGATGTCGCTTGGCTTTGAGCATTGTCAAAGTAACAAGGCTAGGCCAATCAATTGGCTCATTGTTCATAATTGCATGTATTATACGCAGATCAACAGTAGAACACTGAGCATGATTGGTGGCTCTAGGATAGAGGATCCAGACAACGAGATGAAGAAGCATGCATTCCTCTTTCTTTAGAGGTCCTGCAAGAAGCTGTCTTCCAATTTCTATAGCAAGATTGCGGAGGAATGAGCGATATGCTAGAATTCTGTTGAAGTAATCAACATCCATCAGGACGTTGACTGCATCATCCCTGATGGGAAATTTTGCGACATTCTTCCAAATGTCATCATCCAAAATGATGGTGACACCTTTGACTCTCATTGTTGCTACATGATTGCGATATTTGAAATGAGAGTAAAAGACCCTGACCAAGTCAGGATAATAAGTTCCTTCCATTTCAACAAAAGGTAATATACCTTATTTCTCAAGAAGATTTGGAAAGATGAATCCACGGTTGATGAATTGATCTCCTTTTAAGAATTTCGGAGAAATTATTCCTCTTTCTTTCCAGAATGTAAGAAAACTCTTGTCTCTTCTCTTCGTCAGAGATCCATCCTTCAATGGAGTTTGGACGAGGTTGAGAAGAAGGAGCTGATCTTCTTCTGGTGGGGATCTTTCTTCTGGATGATGAAGCCATTTAGGAAGAATGGGTATTTGGAAGAGAGAAAGATTGAGTATTGAGAGAAGCAAGAGTTTGAGAGAGGCAAGAAACAAGAATGGGCTTGGAATCAATGCAAAGCACTTAGAAGAGAAGCTTGGAGGTGATTTGATGAGTTTCTAAGTCTTCCTATATATAGAGAACTTCTCCAACGGCTGTAACCACAAGTTTCAAGGTCAAGAGAGTCGTTGCCAACAACTAGATTATGCCCAACGTCGCGAAATTATCGATTATCAACTTGAGATAATCGATTATTTCTTCATCAGCTGCCCAGAATATGCATGAGTAATCAATTATCAACTGAGATAATCGATTATCCCAGTGAGACATTACAATTTTCACTATTAAACTATGGACAATCAATTATCAGCTCAAAATAATCGATTATCTTAGGATGAATAATCGATTATTACTTGAAATAATTGATCATTCTAGAGAGTTTGACACATTTATCATGTATTAGACACAAGATAATCGATTATCCAAGATAATAAATTATTTAAGTACAAAATGCAAAGATTTTACAGTTTAACAGAGTTTAGGCTATTTCTAATATTCCTAAGTCTCTCCTAAGTTCATAGAATCTATCCTTGGGGAGAGGTTTGGTAAATATGTCTGCTAATTGATGTTTTGTATCTATATATTCAATTTTACAATTTCCCTTAGAAATATGATCTCTTAAAAAGTGATGTCTAATTTTAATATGCTTAGTTCTAGAGTGCATAACAGGATTCTTAGTAAGGTTAATTGCACTCGTATTATCACATTTCAAAGGAATGACTTTAAGAAAAATACTATAATCTTCTAGTTGTTGCATCATCCAAAGAATTTGAGCACAACAATTTCCAACCGCTATATATTCGGCCTCAGTTGTGGATAAAGCAACACAGGCTTGTTTCTTAGAGTACCAGGAAATTAAGGAAGATCCTAATAAATGACAAGTTCCACTAGTACTCCTTTTATCAATCTTACAACCCTCATAATCAGCATGAGAAAAACCTATTAAACTAGGTGAAGCTTGAAAAGGATACCGTAACCCAAATCTTGTGGTTCCTTTTAGATATTTTAAAATTCTTTTTACTACAGTTAAATGAGATTCTTTTGGACATGCTTGAAATCTAGCACACACACAAATAGAATTCATAATATCAGGTCTACTTGTAGTTAAGTATAGTAGACAACCTATCATACCTCTATACATAGACTAATTTATTTCCAAACCTGATTTATCCTTATCCAAATAGCAGGATGTTCCCATTGGTGTGTTTACTTCTTTGGCACTATCCATTCCAAATTTCTTGAGAACTTCTTTGCAATATTTGGTTTGTGTTACAAAAGTGCCATCTTTTAGTTGCTTAATTTGAAGTCCAAGGAAGAAGGTTAATTCTCCCATCATGGACATTTCAAATTGATTATGCATAATACTAATAAATCCTTCACATAGAGAGTTATTAGTAGATCCAAAAGTAATATCATCAACATATACTTGAACTAACAAAATATGTTCACCTACTTTCTTAATAAACAAACTTGAGTCAATTTTTTCCTCTAGAAAAGTCATTAGCTAATAGAAAACTGTTTAACCTTTCATACCATGATCAAGGAGCTTGTTTTAATCCATAAAGTTCCTTTTTCAATTTAAAAATACGATCAGGGTATTTGAAATCTTCAAAACCCAGAGGTTGTTATACATAAATATCTTCTTTAATAAAACCATTTAGAAAAGCACTTTTGACATCTATTTGATACAATTTGAATTTCATCATTGAAGCATATGCAAGAAGTAGGCGTGTAGCCTCTAACCTGGCAACAGGAGCATAAGTTTCATCATAATCTATACCTTCCTCTTGATAGTACCCTTTTGCCACAAATCTAGCTTTATTCTTTGTTATGTTCCCATCTTCATTAAGCTTGTTTCTAAATACCCATTTTGTTCCAATTACTTGATGGAATTCTTCTCTTGGAATCAATTCCCATATGTCGCCGTCGTCAAAATAGGCGGTCGGAGCGACGCGATGGTTTTTATTGACTCGCGTTTTTTAAAGATGGTCAACATTCTTAAGATGTCCGATAACTGGACTGACCTTAAGAATGATGTTTTTGAAAAGGGTTCTATAGAGTCGCCACCGATGTTTTAACCAAAAACATCGGAAAAGGAAAAAAAGAATGCATTGGTTTAGAAAATCCAACTTTGGCCATTACAACTAGAGTCGGGTAAAGGAGTTAGTTACGTGTGGGGAAGGTATTAGCAGCCCCACAATGCCCCTTTCTGGTTTCCTATGATGGACTGTTTATTTTAAAATAAGAACATTAAAATCATGTTTTTACCCTTACTTATTCATTGCAAAATTTAAATAATTTACTACATGTCGCTGTCGTCCGTTCCGACGTCCTGGGACATCTCGAACGTTAATGCGAGCGGTCGCGAAAAGATGGTTGAGACTCGCGTTTTTTGTTAAAAATATGTTCATTGCTTTCGAGGCGCTCAACGCTGAACTATCTTCTAATAGAAGCAAGGTTTTCGAAAAGGGTTCTTTTGGAGTCGCCACCAATGTTTTGACCATAAACATTGGAAAAGGAGAAAAAGGCATTGATTTTAATAAAAACCAAACTTGGTCATTATAACCAGAGTCAGGTAAGGGAGTTAGTTACGTGTGGGGAAGGTATTAGCACCCCACAACGCCCCTTTCGGGTTCCCTATGACGGATTAATTCATTTAAGTAAAGATTACAAGAAATTACGCTATTACCCTATTTTATTCGTACAGTATTTAAATATGGCTATCTACATGGTTTTATCTACATTGCATACAGAAAGCAGTAAATAAAGCAATAAAAGGGAAGAGAATTGAGAAGAACCTCCGAAGCAAGCTTTATATTATAAGTCTTTTACACAGAGGACGTTTTGCGGCAATCCTTCACTCTACAACGACTCTCCTCTCGAATAAACTCGACTCGACTAAAATTTTCTAGAAGAATTGAATGCCGAAATACAAATTCCTTAACTAATTGTTACCTATTAAAGGCAATCAGAGAGATCATTTGAAGGAGGGAGAGAAGAAGACAAGTCATGGAGTTGTCTGGGGTGTGGAGAATGACAAATGAGGCTCCTATTTATAGATTTCACGGCCTGGAAATCTGGGATGGTCGTCTGGGTTGGGACGGCCGTCCCAACTGCGCGTTTTGCACTGGGCCAAGCTGCGGGGAGAGTGGGACGGCCAGTTTGGGTTGGGACGGCCGTCCCACTTGAATTTTGGGGCTTGGGACGTGCGTCCCAAAGGTGAGACGTGCGTCTCACTTGTCTTTTGATGTTTGGGACGGCTGTCCCAGTTTGGGACGGCTGTCCCAACCTGTCTTGGCCTGTTTTCGCATTCTGGGACCCCCGGGAAGCTTTCCTTTCCTTTTTCGGATGTAGATTGATGCCGATAGATGTTCGTTGAAGCTTTATCTTCATATAGGTAGTCTTCTTGGCCTTTATTAAGATTCCGGGCGACCTTTTTCTTCGTGTAGGAAGTCTCCTTAGTCTTTATTGTGTGGATGGGTGAACCCCGTCTTGTTGCGGGAGGTCTTTCTCGGTTTTTGATATGAAGCCGGGTGAACTTTATTTTAGTGTGAAGTTTCACTAGCCTTTATTTTGAGAGGCCAGGCAAAATTAGGGGTCTACAGCTGCCCCCCCTTCACCTGCCTAATTAATTCGTTGGTTTTAATATACCGACAAAATTATTTGGCAGGGGAAGGAGTTAACCCTTTTGCCCAGTTATCCTTCGGATGCTGCTTCTTTGCTGATCCTCCGGATGATAAATATTTTGATAGGTACCAACCCCTATCTGGTTTGAGCCTCCTTTTATAAAGCTCTGGTGAGTACTTACCCTCACCTGGTATAAGTCTGTATTTTACTAGACTTTTGTGGGTACCTACCCCCACTAGGTATGAACCTTGTTCTTACAAGGTTTTGGTGAGTACCTACCCTCACCTGGTATGAGTTTGCCTTTCGCTAAACTCTTGTGGGTACTTTTCTTCCGAGGTGCTCAACACTCGAACTATCCTCTAATAGAAGCAAGTCTTTGTACCCGCTTTTAGAAATGCTTCTGGTGAGTATTTTTACTTTACCCGATGCATTTTACTAAGTTTTGATGAGTATCTACCCTCATCCGGTACAAAACCTTATTTTTAAGGTTCTGGTGGGTACCTACCCCCACTCGGTACGAATCTGCATTTTTGCTAGATTCGATGAGTACTTACCCTCATCCGGTACGAGACCTTATTTTTAAGGTTTTGGTGGGTACCTACCCCCACCCGGTACGAATCCGCAATTTTGCTAGATTCTGATGAGTATTTACCCTCATCCGGTCCGAACCCCGTTCGCAAGGTTCCGATGGGTACCTACCCCCACCCGGTCCGAATCTCGTTCGCAAGATTCCGATGGGTACCTACCCCCACCCGGTCCGAATCTCGTTCGCAAGATTCCGATGGGTACCTACCCCCACCCGGTCCGAACCCCGTTCGCAAGGTTCTGATGGGTACCTACCCCCACCCAGTCTCAATCTCGTTCTGCAAGATTTTGATGGGTACCTACCCCCACCAGGTCCGAACCCCGTTCTGCAAGGCTCGATGGGTACCTACCCCCACCTAGTCCGAACCCCGTTCCGCAAGGTTCCGATGGGTACCTACCCCCACCCGGTCCGAATCTCGTTCCGCAAGATTCCGATGGGTACCTACCCCCACCCGGTCCAAACCCCGTTCCGCAAGGCTCGATGGGTACCTACCCCCACCCGGTCCAAACCCCGTTCTGCAAGGTTCGATGGGTACCTACCCCCACCCGGTCCGAATCTCGTTCGCAAGATTTTGATGAGTACCTACCCCCACCCGGTCCGAACCCCGTTCCGCAAGGTTCGATGGGTACCTACCCCCACCCGGTCCGAATCTCGTTCTGCAAGATTCCGATGGGTACCTACCCCCACCCGGTCCGAACCCCGTTCCGCAAGGTTTTGATGGGTACCTACCCCCACCCGGTCCGAACCTCATTCGGAAGGCTCTAATGGGTACCTACCCCCACCTGGTCCGAATCTCGTTCGCAATATTCCGATAGGTACCTACCCCACACTGGTCCGAATCTCGTTCGCAAGATTCGATGGGTACCTACCCCCACCTGGTCCGAACCCCGTTCGCAAGGTTCTGATGGGTACCTACCCCCACCCGGTCTGAACCCCGTTCTGCAAGGTTCTCAGGATGCACTTTTTGGTAGTTAATCCTGTGATTATATGTTTTTTGGAGATGTGTTAGCGGCTTACTTGTTTCTGATTATGCGCCTATTCCATGGGGAATAATTTGTTTTGACTTTTTTAGTCATCCGGTTTTTGCCGGGGATTCTTTCTTTTTGGCTTTTTTCTTTTAGCCATCCGGTCTTGACCGGGGATTCTTGTTGATTGCCTCTTTTTAGGCGGGAATCCTCTGGGGATTTTGAATTCTCTTCTTGATTGTGCCTCTTAATTAGGCGAGGATTCATTTGGGGATTTTGTTGTGCCTCTTGATTAGGCGAATGCTTCAATAGTGGTGAAGACTTTGAGGGTTTGGATTGCCTCTTGCATAGGTTGATTTCTCATTTCTTGGGGATATTAGTTTTTTGCTTGCTTGTTGCAAGTGAAGGCTTTGTGCTTCACTATGGATATCCGTCTTTGAGCGTTATGAGCGATTAACTCCTTGTGGATATAATTTTGTAGTTTGCCTTTGTCGTAGGCTCACTGGGGTAGTTTTCTTGTTGGTGATCCACTGGGGAATTAATTTCATTCCGGAGATTTGTCTTGAATTGTCCCTCTAGGGAGAAATGGAGTTTTTCGACTCTTTATTGGCTGCTATTGTTTGAACTGGTTTTGCCTAAGCTCTTATTTTGCTGGGGAATGGGTTTTTACCCTTTTCTCACGATTTCTCTTTTTTTGCGATTTGGTTTTTTGTATGTGTGCTCTTTTTATGCACATTGGCTTCTTCTTTGAATGAAAAGATATCTTTTTCTTTTTTCTTTTCGGTGATCCCTGGGGAATTTTCCTTTATTTCTTGGGGATCCAACTTTGATGATGGAGTCTTGGCTCTTGGCTTTGTGAAGTTTTTTATTGATCGGGGTGAAGATTTTTCTTCTTTTCCTCTTTGTGGAGATTTTTATTGATATGCTTTGTTTAGAGACATTTATTTGGCATTTTTTCTGTAGTGGCCTCTGTTGCGGATGAAAAATTTTCTTTCTTTTCTTTTTGTTGCCCCCCGGTGATATAGGGAACTTGACTTCGTATGATGGGCTCTTGTGTAACCCTTGTTCTCCGTTGGGGAATGAAGTGGAGATCTTTATATGAGTGTGCTTGATGACTCATGTGGTAATGAAGCTGAGTCACGAAGTAGTCTTTTTCATTTTGCCTTTGGAGTAGGCAAGGATCCTCTTGGGGATGGTCGAGCCTTTCCGCCGGCCTTTCTTCTTTCTTGATGTCTTTTCTGGATGAAAGGATGCTGATTGCAGCTCCAAGTGATTTATGTTTGACGACTCATGTGGTGGTGTTGAGTCAGGGAGTATTTTTCTGCCTTTGAATAGGCAAGGATCCTCTTGAGGATGATCAAGCCTTTTCCATTGGCTTTTCTTCTCCTTCTTTTATTGGTGTAGAAGGTTGATGGTTGGAACTAGTTTCCTTGAAGCTCCTTATTTTGCTGAAGATAATTTTGATTTTGCCTTTCGCGATTTTGATGTTCATATGTAGACTGGATTCTGGCACCTCCTGTTTTCAATCACAAGTATGGAGACTAGCCTCCTTATGTGCAGGTTTATTATTCTTTTTTTTTTTTTTTTGAAAAAATATTTTTTCTTGATTTTGACAAAGTCGTATTATGCAACTATTTTGTGTATGGATGACCTAAATGCAATCTATTTGTTTATTTATTTTCGATGCATTTAGAAAGTAACTGGCCTTCTCCTGTTGGCTTCTTAGGAATACGCCGATGGATCCCTCCTTTATGACCATGATGATGGGCTCATCTTTTATTTATCTTTTGGTTTTAGCCCTATCTTTTGCCTAGACTGCTCTATACGAGTTTTCGATCTAGCGGGCTGCCTTAATTTTTGCCTAGAATATTTTAGGGGGCTTTTGCCTTAGCTTTTTCCTAGACCGTTCTTTTGGGATTTCCGATCTAGCAGGCTACCTTGATTTTTACCTAAAAATATCCTAGCAGGCATTTGTTATTTTCTTATTATTTTTATATGCTTCCCTTTTTTAGATGTATGTTTGATTTTTGATTAAAAAGTCTTTGCACATATTTATGATTTTATCAATAAAAAGGCATTTCCATAATATTTGGTCAAGAGAAAGGAAATGAAAGGGAATTTTATTGATAAATGAGCAAAAGTTTATTTCTTTTACAGAAGGATTTCAAGAGATATTTAGAAGAATGGGTAGTCAGGGTTGGCTGTACTGTATAGGCTTGAACAGTCATGTCTATGATATCTGCCCCCCAGTTCTCCTAATTGCTTCAGTTGAGATGCCTGAGCTCAGAGTGAAGACTATGCAGACTGCTTGCTTCTGGAAGAATGTTACTTTAGCCGCCTTTTTGGTTTTCGACTAAAGTAACCATTGCTCTTAGTTTCCTTTTTTTTTTTACCTCTTCTTTTTGCCTAGGACGTATCCTAGAGAGGAATATGGACCCTATCTTTTGCCCAAGGATGCCCTTTGCGGGTTTTCATTCCTGACGGGTCTTGAGCAATGTCTTCAAGCATAATACTTCTTCACCACATCAGAATTGATTGGGTGTCGAAGTTCCTCTTCATCCATATTGGTGAGGATAAGTGCTCCTCCTGAGAAAGCTCTTTTGACCACAAAGGGTCCTTCGTAATTTGTGGCCCATTTACCAATTTTATCCTTCTGGGCCGGAAGCAGTTTCTTTATCACTAGATCACCTTCTTGATAAGTATGAGGGTGGACCTTTTTATCATAAGCCTTTTTGATCTTCTTTTGATAGGCTTGTCCATGACATATAGCATTCAGCCGCTTTTCATCGATAAGGTTTAATTGGTCGTATCGATTTTGAACCCATTCGGCTTCTATTAGTTTTGCTTCCGTTATGATTCGCAAGGAAGGTATTTCGACTTCTATTGGCAATACGACCTCCATTCCATATACGAGGGAGAATGGAGTAGCTCCTGTCGAGGTTCGTACAGATGTTCGATAACCATGAAGAGCAAAAGGTAACATTTCATGCCAATCCCTATAGGTTTTAACCATCTTTTGAACAATCTTCTTGATGTTTTTATTAGCTGCTTCTACTGCGCCATTCATTTTGGTCCGATAAGGGGAAGAATTATGGTGTTGAATTTTGAAATCTTGACATAGTTCTTCCATCATCTTATTATTTAGATTGGACCCGTTATCGGTAATGAGATGATGCGGGATGCCATATCGACATATGATATTCTTCTTAACAAAGGTGACCACTACCTTTTTAGTCACATGTGCATAAGATGCAGCTTCTACCCACTTAGTGAAGTAATCGATAGCCACTAGAATGAATCGATGGCCATTGGATGCCTTAGGTTCAATAGGTCCAATAACATCCATGCCCCACATATCAAATGGCCAAAGGATAGCCATAACATTGAGAGGTGCCGGTGGGACATGTACATTGTCTGCATGTACTTGACATTTGTGACATTTTCTAGCATACTGATGACAGTCCTTTTCCATTGTGGACCAAAAGTATCCTGCCCTGAGGATTTTCCTAGCCATGATATGCCCTGGTGCATGAGTCCCGAAGGTTCCCTCATGTATTTCTTTAATCAATTTTTGTGCTTCTTCAAGATTTACACACCTTAACAAAGTGGAATCAAAATTCCTTTTATAGAGGGTTTCTCCTATTAACATAAACCCTATAGCCCTTTTCCGAATGATCCTTTTGTCATTGTCACTGATTCCCTCGGGGTATTCGCCCTTTGTCAGGTATCGCCTTATGTCCTGATACCAAGGGATTCTATCTTTTTCACTGTCCACCGTCATACAAAAGGCTTGTTTATCGTGCCTTTTGACTTGGATGATGGGCATCTCATGTTCTTGTCCTAATGCGAACATGGATGATAATGTTGCCAGTGCATCTGCAATCTGGTTATCTTCCCGAGGGATGTACTCGAAACTGATATTTCTCATTTTTAAAGTCATATTACGGATATGCTCCAGATAAGGGATTAACTTGGAGTTTCTAGTTTCCCATTTGCCCTTGAGCTGGTAAATAACAAGGGATGAGTCACCGAATACTTTGAGTTTAGTCACCCCATGATCCAGGGCTGCTTGAATACCTAGAGCACAGGCTTCGTATTCCGCCATATTGTTCGTGCAATCAAAGTTTAATCTGGTTGTTACTGGGATATAATTCCTTTTAGGAGATATTAAAATAGCTCAGATCCCATGTCCCATTAAGTTCGAAGCTCCATCAAAAAACATGATCCACTCATCATTTTCAAGTTCTTCGTGTTGGATGTGCATTATATGCTCATCTGGAAAATCATCTTGGAGGGATTGATATTCGTCAGTTGGCCCATGTGCCAGGTAGTCTGCTAAAGGACTACCTTTGATAGCTTTCTGAGTGACATGAACAATGTCAAATTCTGAGAGGAGTACTTGCGACCTAGCTATCCTTCCGATCAAGACGGGTTTTTCAAACAGGTATTTCATTGGGTCCATTTTGGAAATCAACCAAGTTGTATGTCTGACCATATATTGTCGAAGACGTTGAGTTGCCCACACCAATGCACAACATGTTTTTTCAAGTGGTGTATAACGGGTCTCATAGTTTAGAAATTTCTTACTGAGGTAATATATGGCTTGTTCTTTTTTACCCGTATCATCTTGCTGATCGAGCACAGATCCCATGGACTCGTCGAGTACTGACAGGTAAAGAATCAGGGGCTTTCCTTCCACAGGTGGTACCAATACTGGGGGATTGGTTAGGCACATTTTGATCTTTTCGAAAGCTTGTTGACATTCATCATTCCAAACTTTCGGTTGGTTTTTATGAAATAACTTGAAGATGGGCGTATATTTGTCCGTTAATTGCACAATGAACCGTGCGATGTAGTTTATTCGGCCCAAGAACCCTCTGACTTCTTTTTCTGTTCTTGGTGGGGGCATTTCTATGATTGCCTTTGTTTTATCAAGGTCTACTTCAATTCCTCTTTTACTGACAATAAACCCAAGGAGTTTTCCTGACCGTACTCCGAATGTGCATTTAGCCGGATTGAGCTTAATCTGATATTTTTGAAGCCGATTGAATAACTTCTTTAAGTATTGGAGGTGATCTACTTCGTTTTTGGACTTAGCGATCATATCATCCACATATACTTCAATTTCTTTGTGGATCATATCATGAAATAATGTTACCATAGCCCTTTGATAAGTAGCCCCTGCATTCTTAAGTCCAAAAGGCATTACTCTATAACAAAATGTACCCCATGGAGTAATGAAGGAAGTTTTTTCTCTATCTTCAACAGCCAATTTAATTTGGTTATATCCTGCATATCCATCCATGAAAGAATAGAGAGTATTTGTAGTAGTGTGATCTACCAACATATCGATATGTGGTAATGGAAAATCATCTTTTGGACTTGCACGGTTTAAGTCCCGGTAATCTACGCATATTCTGATTTTTCCATTTTTCTTTACAACTGGCACGATGTTTGCCAACCATTCGGGGTATTTTGAAACAATTAGGAAATTAGCATCCAACTGCTTTTCTACTTCTTCCTTAATTTTTAAGGACCATTCTGGCTTTACTCTTCTGAGTTTCTGCTTAACTGGCCGAAATCCCTCTTTTAGCGGTAATCTGTGCTCCACTATACTTTTATCGATTCCGGGCATATCATGGTAGGACCATGCAAACACATCCACATACTCTCTTAGTAATTGTATTAGTTTTTCCCTAACATCATCGTTAATTTGGGTTCCAATATTTACTTCTTTCTTATTATCTTCTTGTCCCAAATTGATGGCCTCAGCTTTTTCCTCGATGGGGTCGTATTGATTGAGCTTCTTTTTCTAGCAGTCTTTGCATGTCCGGGAAATGGTCCCCTCCTCACTGTCTGACTCAATCCATTCGTCTTTAGCTTTCGGATCTTCCAGGGAGTTTTCAATCACGGACATGACTCGTTATGGTTATGCTTTGTTTTAGATTTCTTTATTAAATGTGTAAGAGGGAAAAGAATAACGAGAGAATATGAATATTATGGAAAAAAGGCTCATTGTATTGATAGAAAGAAAATATTTGCAAAGCCCTCATTAACAAAAAATCTTGTGATCATGGGCGGGGATCACGAGGAGTACATCGGAAGCTTTTCGATATATTTTTATATATTTTTTATTACATTTTTTAGAGATGGTAAAAATGATGAGCCCTAAATTGCTGGTCTTCCTCATCCTGTCTTTCATTCGGGCTTTGATAAGGGCTGGTCATCCACTTTTGGAGTTGACGCGTCGAAAGTAATCCATCCTGCGTCTATTAAATCTTGGACCTTATGCTTTAAGGCCATACAGTTATCTACAGAATGTCCCAGAGGGTCTGAATGATAATTGCATTTTTCATTTGGCTTATACCATTCTGGATATGGTGGCTCCATTTTCTTGGGAGGGACGCGCACTAGGAGTTTGGCATCCAACAATTTTAGCAGCAGGCTTCCATAGGAAGTGGGTATTGGGGTGAACTTCCTTTCCGGCTTGCGTGACTTGGTCTGTTGCGAGGAGGACGAAGGAGTGGCGAAGTTGATAGCATTCACGTCTCCTTCCTTCTTCTTTCCAAAGTTCTTTTTAAAGTTTTGAGTAGAGGAATTGGAGGAGGTTTGTTGTGCAATTCTTCCACTTTTCGGACCTTGCTCTACTCTTTCTCCTATAATGACTACATCCGCAAAGAGTGTTGATGTGTTCCCTATCATTTTGTCGTAATAGGGACCAGTCAGAGAATTGATGAACATGGATGTAGTTTCCTTGTTGGACAGAGGAGGTTCCACTTGTGCTGCCAATTCCCTCCATCTTTGAGCATATGACTTCAAAGATTCGTCGTTTTTCTTGCTTAGTAGTTGTAGATCTCGCTCTTTCGGGGGTCGATCAATATTGTATTTATAGCGACGAAGAAAAGCATCTCGCGGATGTCTCCGTGTTTGGACTTGCCCCCTTGTAGTTGCATATACCGGTTTAGAGCTGATTCGACTAAGCTCTCCCGAAAGCAATGGATCGAGAGCTTCTCATTTTCAAGCATATGCAGCCATCTTACTACAGTACATCGTAAGATGGCTTTTAGGGCAAGTTAGTCCCATGTATTTTGGGAAGTCCGGAGTTTTGAACTTGTTAGGGAATTGGATATTTTTGACGAGGCACATATCAGCTGCCTCTTTAACATCAAAATTATGCCCCTCCATGGCTCTCAATCACTCTTCAAGGGCGATCACCGTTGTTTTGATACTTCCGGTGCATGAATATGCACTCGCCCTTGTATCGATTGGGCTTGTTCATCATTGGGTCCCTCCTCTTCTTCTTGGTGAGAGGCTTGTCCGCTTTGAGGACCCTCTTTATGGAGATTCTGATGATGTATCATTTCTAACATCTCGTGCCATTTGTTCTTTTAGCGTATTAAGCTCGTAGTGAGCTTTCGATTTTGTTCCTCCGGATGTTCCATCTTCTTGGCTTTCTCGAGCACGAGTGAGGACTGGCGGAAGACCAGACCACTTTCTAAATGATTTTAACAATTTTTATTATAACTTTTTAAATGATTGGTGTATCCTGGAATGAATGTGTTTATGTATGAGAGATTTTATTATGATGATGTTTATGCATACCTTTCTTAGTGCATTTATTTTCTCTCTTAATTTTGCCACTTATTGGATGATGTGGTATGAATGATACGACTTTGCCAAGGATCTTTTATTATAAAAAAGTTTCATTGGTTTAAAGTTGTTTTTTTTATATTTTTTATGACCCTTTATCTCTTCTCGTCTGGCCAACGTGGCTACTTAGCTTACAAAGAACCCGAAACCAGGCTAGCTTAATCGAAGACTGTCCGAGATAAAGGTCTTTTATCTTATCACTTTTTGTGATTTTTAGGGTTTTTCATTTTTTTGTTTGTTGTATGATTACCCTATGCTAATGCATCAATACAAATGCAGCAAACGTATGCACACACAATTCACACATCCACGAGCGAGCCATGCTTATTTAATCACGAGGTAGGGTTTTCCTGCAGAAACATGCTTGGTTTAGGCGGTTCTAACTGTTCTCACCAAGGCCAAAGGTCCTCAAGGTGCCCCCATTATAGGGACCTCTCAATCTCTCGATCCTCGGGTCATGCACGGAACTCCGTGTCGACATCCTTAGACCAAAAGAAGAGAGTTATCACCTTGAGTTGGTGGTTTCCGACAACGGTTGTAGCCCCGTGTGCCAACAAGCCGGTCGTATCTGCCACCCACTCCCTATAGGTATTCACTCTTGCCCCTGGGTATAGAGGGACTGTTGTGTGCAAGGGTTTTTGTGTGCAGTTTATATTTCAGACAATTTGCAGAAGTAATCATACAACAGTTATTAAAGCCATACAATAAAAATACAGAAAAGGGTAAAGGCGTAATTTCAAATCTTTACTTAGTTTGAATTTATCCGTCACTAAATGGGATCAACTCTCTAGCTTCCCCAGTGGAGTCGCCATCTGTCGCCGCCGTCCGTTCCGACGTCCTGGGACATCTCGAACGTTAATGCGAGCGGTCGCGAAAAGATGGTTGAGACTCGCGTTTTTTGTTAAAAATATGTTCATTGCTTCCGAGGCGCTCAACGCTGAACTATCCTCTAATAGAAGCAAGATTTTCGAAAAGGGTTCTTTTGGAGTCGTCACCAATGTTTTGACCATAAACATTGGAAAAGGAGAAAAAGGCATTGATTTTAATAAAAACCAAACTTGGTCATTATAACCAGAGTCAGGTAAGGGAGTTAGTTACGTGTGGGGAAGGTATTAGCACCCCACAACGCCCCTTTCGGGTTCCCTATGACGGATTAATTCATTTAAGTAAATATTACAAGAAATTACGCTATTACCCTATTTTATTCGTACAGTATTTAAATATGGCTATCTACATGGTTTTATCTACATTGCATACAGAAAGTAGTAAATAAAGCAATAAAAGGGAAGAGAATTGAGAAGAACCTCCGAAGCAAGCTTTATATTATAAGTCTTTTACACAGAGGACGCTTTGCGGCAATCCTTCACTCTACAACGACTCTCCTCTCGAATAAACTCGACTCGACTAAAATTTTCTAGAAGAATCGAATGCCGGAATACAAATTCCTTAACTGATTGTTACCTATTAAAGGCAATCAGAGAGATCATTCGAAGGAGGGAGAGAAGAAGACAAGTCATGGAGTTGTCTGGGGTGTGGAGAATGACAAATGAGGCTCCTATTTATAGATTTCACTGCCTGGAAATCTGGGACGGTCGTCTGGGTTGGGATGGCCGTCCCAACTGTGCGTTTTGCACTGGGCCAAGCTAGGGGGAGAGTGGGACGGCCAGTTTGGGTTGGGACGGCCGTCCCACTTGAATTTTGGGGCTTGGGACGTGCGTCCCAAAGGTGAGACGTGCGTCTCACTTGTCTTTTGATGTTTGGGACGGCTGTCCCAGTTTGGGACGGCTGTCCCAACCTGTCTTGGCCTGTTTTCGCATTCTGGGACCCCCGGGAAGCTTTCCTTTCCTTTTTCGGATGTAGATTGATGCCGATAGATGTCCGTTGAAGCTTTATCTTCATATAGGTAGTCTTCTTGGCCTTTATTAAGATTCCGGGCGAGCTTTATCTTCGTGTAGGAAGTCTCCTTAGTCTTTATTGTGTGGATGGGTGAACTCCGTCTTGTTGCGGGAGGTCTTTCTCGGTTTTTGATATGAAGCCGGGTGAACTTTATTTTCGTGTGAAGTTTCCCTAGCCTTTATTTTGAGAGGCCGGGAAAAATTAGGGGTCTACACTACATGGCCCTAATAACTAATGAACAGAGAGAGTATTTAATAAAAGCCATAAAAGAGAATAAGAGGTATAGGAACCTTCGAAGTAAGCTTTTATAAATTTGCAAGGGGTCCTTTTTGGCGATTCTCCACTCTCTACACAGACACTCCTCTCTTGAACCGAAAACTACCAAAACTGCTTAGACGAGCTAGGATTGGATTTTCAAAGCAAGAAAAGCAAGTATACAGAGTATTGGAGTAAGAGCTATATAATTTCTGGAAGATTATTTTCGTCCCTTTTCCCTGAAATGGAGATCCTATTTATAGAATTATGTGCCAGTCAGACTGAGATGACGGTCTTGCTTGACAAAGGTCGAGATGGTCGTCTTGCCATTCAGGATGGTCGTCTCACTACTTTCAGGTCGAGACGGTTGTCTGGCCAAATGGGATGACCATCTCATGCTTCTAGGCAGAAATCTCTTATTTTTTGTGTACAAAAAGCTTTCCTATTCTAACATGGAGCCTAGAAAACATGCCTAGGGACCTTTGAGGCCTTGTCCATCTTCGAATGGAAGTCTTTTGCTTCTTTATTGTGAGGTCGGGCAAGATTTGGGGTCTACAGCTGTCC
The DNA here is from genome assembly GCA_963425845.1 of Sphenostylis stenocarpa. Lineage (NCBI taxonomy): Eukaryota > Viridiplantae > Streptophyta > Magnoliopsida > Fabales > Fabaceae > Sphenostylis > Sphenostylis stenocarpa. Next base: position 77,179,573 of record OY731403.1, read on the forward strand.
CCCTTCACCTGACTAGCCAACCGTTGGCCCAATATGCTAAGAGATCGGCTGGAGGGTGAAGGAGTTGACCCTCTTGCCCAGTCGTCCTTCAGTTGCTTCCTTTGTCGTGGTACCTGACCATCTGGACGTTGAATGTGATCCTTCGAGATGCTCCTTTGATGCGATAGCTGATCCCTTCAGTTGTAAAATCTGGTTTAAGCCCCCTTTTGTAAGGCTTGATGAGTACGCACCTCCATCTGGTTTGACAAGTACGAACCCCCATCTGGTTGTTGAAGAACTTGCAGCCCACTTCGTAGGACTAGATGAGTACACACCCTCATCTGGTTTGGCGAGTATGAACCCCCGTCTAGTTTGAAAGTCCACTTTGTAGGACTAGTGCGGCTTACTGATTTTGTTCATGCACAGGTATTTGTCTTTGGAACTTTCCTTGCCATGAAGTTATGTGTGGTGGCGGCTTACTGCTCTGGCTCATGCGCCAACTCCATGGGGAGTGACTTTTGTTTGAGATTGTTTTTGTGGTGTAGCCTTCCGATTTGTCGGGATTTCTTTGGTTTTCTTCCAACTGGTTGAGTGCTAGGGATTTTTGGTGAATGCCTTTTCAAGCGGGCAAGAATCTACTGGGGATTGAGTTAATGGCACCTTTGAGCAGGCGGATGCTTTGTTTCAAGTGCAGTCTTTTGCGACTTGTATGGTCTTCTTTTTGGAGAATTAATAACGCTTTTGAGTAACTGAACGCTTTATTTTGAAGGTGGAGACTTCATGTTGAAGGTTGCCTTCTTTCTTCGATGGTAATTGGTACTCAGAAGCTTCTTATTTTGCTTTGATCTGCTTGTTTGATGATGACTTGTTCCTTTTTTTCTTGGGGGGAGTATTATTTTGGAGACTTGGATGCTTCCTGTTTTCAATCACAAACATGGAGTCTAGTCCCCTTTATGCACGAATGTGTTTTTCTGTTATTTACTTATAGATATTTTTTTGTTTTTTGTTTTGATTTTTGACAGAGTCGTATTGTGCGACTATATTGTGTGGATGTTCTAAATGCAATCTATTTTTGTGTTTAGAAAGAGATTGTTCTTCCCGTTGGTTGTTGGAAGCTAACAGGTTCCCCTGCGAATTTTGCTCTGGTCCACCTTGACTTCTTGATTCAGAGGGCCTTTTTTTTTCTTAAGCTTTCTTGTGTTGGATCTTTATGCATACTTATGTTTTATTAATACAGAGGCATTTTCATAATTTGGTCAAGAAAGAAGTAAAAGATAATTTTATTGATATAAACAAATGGTTCATTTTTACAGGGGGGGTTTCCAAAGGAATTTAGAAGCACGGCTGGCCAAGGTTGGCTACACTATATAAGCTATAACAGTCATGTCCCTAACTTCTATCTCCCTGGTTCTCCTAGTTGCTTTAGTTGAGATGCTCGAGCCCAAAGTGAAGACTATGCAAAGCTTGCTTGCTTCTGGAAGGACACTACCTTAGTCGCCTTCCGGTTTTCGGCTAAGGTACTCATTGCTCTTTTTATTGTTTGTTTTTATTTTTGAACCTCTAAATTTTGCCTAAGACGTGTCCTAGCGAGGAATATAGACCCTATATTTGCCCATGATGCTCTTTGCGAGTTTTCATCCTGACGGGTCATGAGCAATGCCTTCAAGCATAATACTTCTTCACCGCGCCCGAGTTGACCGGGTGCCGAAACTCTTCTCCGTCCATGTTAGTGAGGATAAGGGCTCCTCCTGAGAAAGCTCACTTGACCACAAAGGGTCCTTCGTAGTTTGCTGCCCATTTTCCAAGTTTGTCCTTCTGGGTGGGAAGCAACTTCTTTATTACTAAATCCCCTTCTTGAAAAGTGTGAGGATTGATCTTTTTGTCGTAGGCCTTCTTAATCTTCTTTTGATAGGCTTGTCCATGGCATATGGTGTCCATTCGTTTCTCTTTGATTAAATTAAGTTGCTCGTAGCGATTTTGGATCCATTCTGCTTCGATCAACTTTGCTTCCATAATGACTCTCAAGCAGGGTATTTCGACTTCCACTGGCAGTATGACCTCAATGTCGTAAACGAGGGAGAACGGAGTGGCTCCGATGGAGGTTCGTACGGAAGTCCAGTATCCGTGTAGGGCAAAGGGAAGCATCTCATGCCAATCTTTGTATGTTATCACCATCTTTTGGATGATCTTCTTAATGTTCTTGTTGGCTGCCTCTACTGCACCATTCATTTTGGGTTGGTATGGGGAGGAATTGTGATGTTGGATTTTGAAGTCTCGACATAATTCCTCCATCATCTTATTGTTCAGATTGGTCCCATTATCAGTAATGAGCCGATGGGGGATACCATACCGACACAAAATATTTTTCTTGACGAAGGTGGTCACTACTTTCCTAGTCACATGTGCGTAGGATGCCGCCTCTACCCATTTAGTAAAATAGTCAATGGCTATCAAGATAAAATAGTGACCGTTAGATGCTTTAGGCTCGATGGGTCCAATGACGTCCATGCCCCACATAGAAAATGGCTAGGGTGTAGCCAATATGTTGAGAGATGCGGGCGGGACGTGAATATTATCGGCGTAGATTTGCACTTGTGACACTGCTTAGCATATTGGTGACTGTCGCCGCCGTCCGTTCCGACGTCTAGGGACATCTCGAACGTTTATGTGAGCGGTCACGAAAAGATGGTTTAGACTCGCGTTTTATTTTAAAATATGTTCATTGCTTCCGAGGTGCTCAACAACTGAACTATCCTCTAATAAAAGCAAGGTTTTTGCAAAAGGGTTCTTATGGAGTCACCACCAATGTTTTGACCATAAACATTGGAAAAGGATAAAAGGCATTGATTTTTATAAAAACCAAACTTGGCCATTATAACCAGAGTTAGGTAAGGGAGTTAATTACGTGTGGGGAAGGTGGTAGCACCCCCACAACGCCCCTTTCGAGTTCCCTATGACGGATTAATTCATTAAGCAAAGATTACGAGAAATTACGCTATTACCCTATTTTATTTATACAATATTTTAAAATGGCTATCTACATGATTTTATTTTATATTGCATACATAAAGCAATAAAAGAGAAGCAAATTGAAAAGAACCTCCGTAGCAAGCTTTGTATTGCAAATCTTTAACTATGAGGATGCGTTTTGGCAATCCCCCGCTCTACAAAGACTCTCCTCCCCAAATACAAGATCGACTCTACTAAAATTTTAAAGAAGAATCGAGTGCTGGAATAATATTCCTTAACCGATTGTTACCTTTTTAGGCAATCGGAGAGTTCATTCGAAAGAGAGAGAGAAGACAAGTGTCTGGAGTGTAAAAAATGCTCAAATGAGCTTTCTATTTATAGTTTTCGCAGCCTGGCAGCTCGGGACGGCCGTCTGGGGTGCAGAAAATAGAGATGGGCATCTGGGGAGGCTGGGACGGCCGTCTGGGATCTGGGACGGCCGTCCCAAGCACCAAAATTGGCTGAGATGGCCGTCTGGCATGTGGGACGGCCGTCTGGGCTGACTGGGACGGCCATCCCGACTTTTGGGACGACCATCTCGACTATTTTGGCCAGATTTTGTGTTCTGGGACTCTCGAGAAGCTTTCCTTTCTTTATTCGGAAGTCGATTGATGCCGATAGACGTCCACCGAAGCTTTATCTTTAGATAGGAAGTCTTCTTAGCCTTTATTGAGAGGCCGAGCAAAATTAGGGGTCTACAGTGACAATCACCTTCCATCGTGGACTAGAAATATCCTTCCCTTAAGATTTTCCTTACCATGACATGCCCTGGCGTGTGGGTTGCAAAAACTCCTTTATGGATTTCCTTAATTAGAGTTTGAGCCTCCTCGTGATCCATACACCTTAACAAAGTGGAGTCGAAATTCTTTTTATAAAGGGTTTCTCTGATTAATGCAAATCCTGCAACCCTCTTCCGGATGGTTCTTTTGTCATTATCACTGATTCCCTCAGGATATTCACCCTTTGTGAAGTACCGCTTGATGTCGTGATACCAAGGGTTTTTGTCTTGCTCGCTAGTTACTGTCATGCAAAAAGCTTGTTTGCCATGCAGCCTGATTTGAATAGTCGGCATCTCATGCTCTTAATCTAATGAGAACATGGATGATAAAGTAGTGAGGGCATCTGCAAATTGATTGTCTTCCCGAGGGACGTACTAAAAGGTGACGCTTTCCAGCCTCGAAGTCAAATTGCGAATGGACTCTAGATATGGGATTAATTTGGAATTTGGGGTTTCCCATTCACCCTTGAGTTGATAGATAACAAGGGATGAGTCACCGAAAATTCTGAGTTTGGTTATCCCATGATCTAAAGTTGCTTGGACTCCCAAAGCACAAGCTTCGTACTCGGCCATATTATTTGTACAATCAAAGTTTAACCTGGCTGTTACCGGGATATATTTCTTTTCTAGGGATATTAATATGGCTCCAATCCCATGTCCAAGCATGTTTGAGGCTCCATCCAAAAACATAGTCCACACATCTTCCTTGGTCTCTCCGTGTTCAATATGCATGATATGTTCATCGGAAAAGTCATCCTGCAGGGATTGATACTCGTCTATCGATTCGTGTGCTAAATAGTCTGTTAGGGGACTACCTTTGATAGCTTTCTGGGTGACATGGATGATATCAAATTCTAAGAGGAGTACTTGCCACCTAGCTATCCTTCCAGTCAAGATAGGCTTTTCGAAGAGGTACTTGATTGGGTCCATTTTGGAGACCAACCACATTGTATGTCGAGCCATATATTGTCGGACACGTTGAGTCACCCAAACTAGTGCACAATATGTTTTTTCGAATGGTGTATAGCGGGTCTTATAGGCTAAGAATTTTTTGCTGAGATAATATCTGGCTCGCTCCTTTTTCCCTGTTTCATCTTGTTGACCAAGCACGCATCCCATGGATTCTTTGAGTACCGACAAATATAGGATCAGAGGCTTTCCTTCGACGGGTGGCACCAATATCGGTGGATTGGTCAAGCACATCTTGATCTTGTCAAATGCTTGTTGACATTCCTCACTCCACACCGTTGGTTGATTCTTACGCAACAGCTTGAAGATGGGTATACATTTGTCTGTCAGCTGTGCGATGAATCTAGAAATATAGTTTATTCGACCCAAAAATCCTCTGACCTCCTTTTCTGCCCTTGGTGGGGAATTTCCAAAATCGCCTTTGTTTTATCAAGGTCTACCTCGATCCCCCTTTGGCTAACAATGAACCCTAGAAATTTGCCTGACCGCACTCCAAAAGTACACTTTGCCGGATTTAGTTTAAGTTGATACTTTCAAAGTCGATCAAACAACTTTTTGAGATACTGAATATGGTCCATCTCATTTCTAGATTTGGCGATCATATCATCCACATATACTTCTATCTCTTTATGGATCATGTCGAGGAATAACGTTACCATAGCCCTCTGATTAGTAGCCCCTGCATTTTTGATCCCAAAAGTCATCACTCTATAGCAAAATGTCCCCCATGGTGTGATGAAGGATGTCTTCTTTCTATCTTCGATGGCCAACTTAATTTGATTATACCCCACATATCTGTCCATGAAAGAATAGAGTGTGTTCGTGGCGGTGTGATCTACTAACGTGTCAATGTGTGGTAGGGGGAAATTGTCCTTTGGACTTGCTCGATTCAGATATCTCTATAGTCCACACATACTATGATTTTTTCGCTCTTCTTGATGACGGACACTATGTTTCCCAACCATCCGGGGTACTTGGACACGATTAGAAAATTGGCGTCCAATTGTCTTTGCACTTCCTCCTTGATCATTAAGGACCAGTCCGACTTTATTCTTCTGAGTTTCTGTTTTACTGGCCGAAATCCCTCTTTCAAAGGCAACCAGTGCTCCACTATGCTTGTGTCGAGTCCGGGCATATCGTCATAAGACCAGGTGAATACGTCCACATAATCCTTTAAAAGATGTATTAGTCCCTCCCTGATGTCACTACCAATCTGGGTGTCGATGTTTATTTCTTTCTTATCGTATCCTTATACCAAGATGATAGTTTTCGTTTCTTCCTAATAAGGCTATATGGAGCGAGCTTCTTTTTCCAGGATTTTCTGCATGTCCGGGGAAATGGTCCCCTGCTCACTATCGGACTCAACCCATTCGCCTTCGGCTTCCGAATCCCACAGAGGTTCATCAGTCACATACATGATTGTTTTTTAGGTTCTGTTTTAGGCATAGACTTTATTATTCGATTATTTTGAAAGAATAATAAAAAGAAGGGGGAAAAGAATGAGAATGAATATGATATGATGGAAAAATGCCTCATGTATTAAGAAAAAAAATGTACACATGCCCTTTTAATCGGTGATCCTACGGCCATGGGCGGAAACCGTAGGAAATATAAGAAAATATTTAAAAAGAAAAAGATCCCTAACAGCTGATCCTCCTAATGCGACCCCTTCTCATTCTGGTTTCGATAGAGGCATGATATCCACATCGGAGGTAGGAGCATTAAAAGTTATCCACCCGGTGTCTATTAGCTCTTGGACCTTATATTTCAAGGTCAAGCAATTCTCCGTTGAATGTCCAGGCACATCCGAGTGGTAATCACATTTTTCATTAGGTTTATACCACTCGGGGTAGGGAGGCTCCATCTTCTTGGGAGGAACACGAGCCAAGAGCTTGGCCTCTAGCAATTGGGGCAACAATTTCCTGTAGGAGGTCGAAAGAGGGGTAAACTTCCTTTCCTTTTTACGTGGCTGTCAGACCTTCTGTGGAGCGAAAGAAGGAGTAGTGAGGTTGATCGCATGCATAACCTCCTCCTTCTTTTTGTTAAAGGGCTTTTTGAATGAAATGCTGGAAGAGGAAGATTGCGCTATTTTCCCACTTCTTAACCCTTGCTCCACTCTCTCCCCGATGGTGACCATGTCTGAGAAGAGGTTGGATGTTCTTGCTATCGCCTTATCATAATAAGGGCCCATCAACGAATCAATGAACATGGCCACCATTTCTTTGTCTGTCAGTGGGGGTTCTACTTGGGCAACCATCTCCCTCCACCGCTGGGCATATGCCTTGAAAGGCTCATCGTTCCTTTTGCTCAGAGTTTGAAGATCTGACCTATCTGGGGTCATATCAATATTGTATCGGTACCGACGGAGAAAGGCATATGCCAGCTGCTTCCAGGTTTGGACTTGCCCCTTCTCCAACTGCATATACCAGTTGAGAGCTGAATCAGCCAGGCTATCCTGGAAGCAATGGATCAAAAGTTTCTCATTCTTAGCATGTGCAGCCATCTTACGACAGTACATCATAAGATGGTTTTTGGGGCAAGTCAGCCCTACGTACTTGGGGAAGTCTGGGACTTTGAATTTCAAAGAGAACTAGATGTTCTTCACAAGACACATGTCAGCTGCCTCCTTAACGTCAAAGTTGTGCCCTTCGACCTCCTTTAGTCTTTCCTCCAAGGCAAATATTTGCTATTTGGATACCTCAGGGGTGTGGATATGCATTGCCCTTGCATCGGACTGTACAGGGGCTTTCTACTCGTAAAAGAACTCCTCTTCCTCTTCCTCCTCATGGCTAGAGGCGTGGTTGCCATGAGTTTCTCCCTTATTGTGGTTCTGCTGGCGCATTACCTCCATCATCTCTGCCATTTGTTCTCTTAAGGAGTTGACCTCCGCGGTGAGCTTGCGATTCTGTTCCTCCAATTGTTCCATCGCTCTAGCGTTTTGCACTCGGGTTCGGATTACGGGAAGACCAACCACTTTCTAAGATGCCGAAATGAATTTTATTAATTGAAATGAATGATAGGTGTAGGATTAGTATATCTTAAGACAATGGCTTTGGCGTCATCCTTAAAGCTTACGCTTTGTGGAGTGCCATACCCACTTTTATGGTTTTTTCCCCATCGAAGATTCCCGTACTTGTCCAAGTATACTTGGGCCTCTTTCGCCTTTGTCTTAAGGATATATAATGCCCCCTAGCATGAATGCATTTATGTATGAGAGATTCTATTAGGATGATGTGTATGCTTTCTTGTGCATTTATTTTCTCTATTGGTTTGACCACTTTACAAAATGATGTGATATGAATGATACAACTTTGTCAAAAATCATTTTGTTAAATCTGGTTATTTCTAAATGAATGAGTTTTATTTTTGCTCTTTTATTACATTATCTCTTTATCCCTTCTATCGGTCTGCGTGACTACTTAGCTTACAAAGAACCTGAAACCAGGCTAGCTAAAATGCAGACTGTCCGAGATAAAGATGGTTATTACGAAATAATGGTTTTAGATCACCTTATCTCTTCTGTCGGTCTACACGGCTACTTAGCTTACAAAGAACCTGAAGCCAGGCTAGCTAAAATGTGAATTGTCTGAGATAAAGGTGTTTATTATGAAAAGTTATTTTTGGGATTTTACTTATTGTTGTATCATTATGCTATGCAACAAACAAATACAATAAACAAATGCACAAACAATTCACTCATCCACAAACAGAGTTTTATGACGAGGTAGGGGTATCCTGCAGAAAAGTGCATTGGCAAAGGTAGATTCTAACTATTCTCACCAAGGTCAGGCCCCCAAGGTGCCCCCATTATAGGGTCCCCTCTGTCTCCCAGTCTTTGAACCATGCACGAATCTTTGTGTCGATGTTCTCGGACTAGAAAACAAAGGGTTATCACCTTGAGTGGTGATTTTCGACAATGACCTGCTGGCACTAAGGCCATTACAACGGCCAGCCGTACTTGCCACCCACTCCCTATGTGTATTCTCTCTTGCCACCAGGTATAGGACTGTAGTGTGCAAGGGTTTGTGTACAATTTGTATTTCAAACAATTGCATAAAGTAAGCATACAACAGTTATTAAATCCAAACAATAAATCATGCTATAAAAGCAAGGAAGGGTAAAAGCATAATTTTGAGTTCTTATTGATTAAACTAGTCCATCACTAAATGGGATCAACTCTCTAGCTTCCCCAGTGAAGTCACCATCTGTCGCCACCGTCAAAAAAGGTGGTCGGAGCGACGCTATGGTTTTTATTGACTCGAGTTTTTTAAAGATGGTCAACATTCTTAAGATGTTCGATAACCAGACTGACCTTAAGAATAAGGTTTTCGAAAAAGGTTCTATGGAGTCGCCACCGATGTTTTTACCAAAAACATCGGAAAAGGAAAAAAAGAAGGCATTGGTTTAAACCAACTTTGACCATTACAATTAAAGTCGGCTAAGGGAGTTAGTTATGTGTGGGGAAGGTATTAGCACCCCCACAACGCCCCTTTCGGGTTCCCTATGATGGACCGTTAATTTGAAAATAAGAACATTAAAATCATGCTTTTACCCTTATTTATTTGTTGCAAAATTTAAATAATTTATGACATGACCCTAATAACTAATGAACAAAGAGAGTAATTAATAAATTCGCAAGGGGTGCTTTTTGGCGATTCCTCGCTCTCTACACAGACACTCCTCTCTTGAATTGGAAACTACCAAAACTGCTTAGCCGAGCTAGGATTTGACTTTCGAAGCAAGAAAAGCAAGTATACAGAGTATTTGAGTAAGAACTATATAATTTCTAATTTTTTTTGTCCCTTTTCCCTGAAACGGAGATCCTATTTATAGAAATTCGTGCCTATCAGACTGGGACGGTTGTTTCACCTTACAAAGGTCGAGATGCCCGTCTCACCACTTTGAGGTCGAGACAGTCGTCTCGCCAAGTGTCTCGCCTCATAAATGGCAAGACAACCGTCTCATTTGGCAAGACAGCCGTCTCGCCATTGGCGAATGGCAAGACGACCATCTCGCCAAACGAGACGGTCGTCTGGCCAAATGGGACGACAATCTCATGCTTTTGGGCAGAATTCTCTTATTTTTTGTGTACAAAAAACTTTCTTATTCTAACATGGAGCCTAGTAAACATGCCTAGGGACCTTTGAGGCCTTGTCCATCTTCGAACGAAAGTCTTTTGCTTCTTTATTGTGAGGTCGGGCAAGATTTGGGGTCTACACCATACTTGATTTCTTTCAAATTGATTTAGTTCTTCTTGCATTCCAATGCACCATTCATCATCTTTGAGTGCTTCCTCAACATTTTTAGGTTCAATCTGTGAAATAAAAGCTACAAACATATAGAAATTGGTCATATTTCTAGTACTTACCCCTTTTGAGATGTCACCAATTATATTGTAAATTGAAAGTCCTCTTGGTGATTGCCACTCTTTTTCCAATTCAGTTGGTTGTGATGCTTCATTTTCATTTAAGTACATTTCTTCTAATGCTTCCCTTATGTACTCATCATCACCTGCATATTCTTTACTTGACTCAAGAGGATTTTCCTTAAGGTCTACAATTTCATCAAATGTAACATGCACAAATTCTTCAACATTCAAAGTTCTTCTATTGAATACCCTATATGCTTTGCTAGAAAGTGAATATCCTAAGAAGATAGCCTCATCAGCTTTTGAATCAAATTTACCTAAATTGTATTTATCATTATTTAATACAAAACATTTACAACCAAAGATTTTCAAATGAGCTACATTTGGTTTTCTTCCTTTAAATAGCTCATAAGAAGTCATTTTCTAGATAGGTCTAATGAGCATTCTATTTAAAACATAACATGCAGTACTTACAACATCAACCCAAAAATATTTAGGGACATTAGATTCATTCAACATTGTTCTAGCTAGTTCCTCTAGTGATCTATTTTTCCTTTCAACTACACCATTTTGTTGGGGGGTTTTAGGTGCAGAAAAATTATGTAAAATACCATTCTCTTCACAAAACTTTTCAAAAGATTCATTTTGAAATTCTCCACCATGGTCACTTCTTAACACTTTAATTCTTAATTCCTTTTCATTTTGAATTTTCTTAGCAAACTTTCTAAATGCCTTAAAAGCTTCACTTTTCAAAGTTAAGAAAAATGTCCAAGTAAAAATCTAGAGTAATCATCAACAATTACAAGAGCATAATAATTTCCACCAAAACTTTTGATTCTAGATGGTCCAAATAAATCTAAGTGTAAAAGTTCTAAAGGCTTTGATGTGGAAATTATATTCTTAGTTTTGAAAGATGATTTTACTTATTTACCTTTTTTACATGCATCACATAAGTGTAAAAGTTCTAAAGGTTTAACTTAGGCAAACCAACAACTAAGTCTCTAGAAATTAATTTTTTTAATTGATGCATATTAATATGAGCCGCTCTCTTATGCAATAACCATATATTTTCTTCTTTAGCAACCAAGCATGTTATATCACCATTAGATGCACAATCCAAGTCAATCAAATAAATATTTTAAGGTGAGACGGTCGTCTGGCCAGTCGGGACGGCTGTCTTGGGCTTCTGGGCAAAATTCTCTTATTTTCACTTTTTTCTGTGTACAGGAAGTCCTCTTATCCTAATGATGGAGCCTATAGGCTTTGCCTATCTTCGAATGGAGGTCTTATGGTTTTATTGTGAAGTCGGGCAAGATTTGGGGTCTATATTGTTGTCTCCATAAGTTACATATCGTTGTTCTTTCTTGATGAAACTTGTAAATTTCTTTTTATTTCCAGTCATGTGTCTTGAACATCCACTATCAAGGTACCACATAGACTTTTTGGATCTTGAATTTTCTTACAAAATAAGAACACAATAATCTTAGGTCCCCATAACTTTTGGGTCCTTGGGGTTAGAGACAAGCACATCATTTAACTATAGGCACCCAAATATATTTTCCTTTTGGAACACCAAAGTGTTTAATTTTACACTTATTTGAAGTATGCCCTTGTTTCATACAATAAAAACATGCATTGGGGGATTTAAATTTTGAAAAGGATTTATTTCTACTCTATAAAGGTAAACTTCCTTTTACAACCCATACTCTGTAGGTTCTTTGATTTTTAGTTTTTCTCAAAGGAACATTACTATTACCTTTAGTTTTCACAAACTTTTGATTTTCATCTTTTCTACAATCATACATATCTTTCGTAGCATTATCTAACATATGCTCAAGTATGAAAATATCAAATTCATACCTCTTACAAGAAGCACATGCAATTGGTTCTACTTCTTTTTCTTCAAAGGATGTAATTTTCGTTTTTAAAACTTGCACTTCCTTTTCTGATTTCTTTAAACACTTTTTCAAGGTTTTATATTCAGATTTTAAGTCCTTAAAAGCAATAAACAAATCTTGATATGCATTATGTAAAGCATCATAATCATTTTCATCATCACTTGAAGAGAAATTTGAATCACTTACCTCATAGTCAGAAGATACATTGTCATTTGTCATCAAGCAAATATTTGCTTCAATTTTAGAATCACTTGACTCTGAATTAGAGTCACTTTCCTCCCATGCAATGTAGGCTTTCCTTTTGAAGGATTTTCTTCCTTTTGAATCATTACTTCTTTTGTTGTTGGGACAGTTGGATTTCACATGCCCTGTTTCACCACAACCATAACATTTGAAATTTAATGAAGATCCTTCTTTCTCATTTTTGTTACCTTTAAATGATTGCCTCCCTTTGGCTTTCATGAACTTGGTGAATTTTTTTATCATGAGACTCAGGTTTTCATCTTCTTCACTATCAGAATTATCTTCTTCCTTCTTTTTCTTATTTTTAGAAATCTCGGTTTTGAAGGCTAAGTTTCTCTTTTGATGTTGGCCTTCTTCATCATTTAACCTTCCTAGTTCAAGCTCATGCTCTCTCAATTTTTCAAAATGAGCCACCATTGTCATTGTCGCCAAATTTTGTGATTTCGTGTTGGCAGTCAACTTAGGTTGCCATTTCCTGTCCAAAGATTTCAAAATTTTAGAATTTAACTCGTCAGTATCAAAATTCTTACCAAGTCCATAGAGATGGTTAACAATATGAGTGAAATGCTTTTGAACATAAAAAATTATTTCTCCCTGTTGCATTCGAAACATCTCATATTCTTGTATCAATGAGTTTTTCCTTGCTCTTTTCACGTCATCGGTTCCTTCATGAGTCACTCTTAGAATTTCCCACATTTTTTGGGAACTTTTACAAACTGAAATTCTATAAAACTCATCAAGGGTTAAAGAAAATGAAATCATATTTCTAGCCCTAACATCATATTGGGATTTTCTATTTTCCTCAACAGTCCATCTAGAAAATGGTTTTGGTTCCTCTACTTCATTTACAACGGCATCCCAAACACCTCTGTCAACAGACTCCAAAAACATTTGCATCCTAACTTTTCGAAAGGATAATTTTGACCAGCAAAAAGTGGGGGTCTGTTAATAGAGGCACCCTCAGCAAAAGTTTAGTTTTTTCCGGCCATTTTTGAAAATTTGAAAAACTATCAAAGCAAGTTATGATACCACTTGTTGGTATCGCGCAGCAAAATGTTTGCGTTTGGGACAAAAACCAAGAGGGGGGTGAATTGGTTTCTTATAAAAACTTTCCCTTTTTAAAACTTTTCGTGAGTTTTACTGATTAAAGGATAGTATAATAAAGCACTTGAAATGTAAACAGATAAGGGAGGAAGATTGCACAAAAGATTTATACTGGTTCGGATCAAAAGACCCTACGTCCAGTTGTTAATTGCTCTAAAAGAGGATTTACTCAGTCACTAAAAACAATCGTTCAACAGATTACAGAATACAAGTAATAAGGATTAGAAAATACCTCTCTTGAGTCACACAAGAGATGAACACCTCCTTTGAAGCCACAAAGGATGAAGACAGTTTTTCCTAGAGATGGCACAACACACAATCCACCAAGAAACCCACTCAGTGATTCTTATCGCTTCTAGCCCACACTAGGTTACAAAAGCCCCTTTTTCTTCCCTACTCAAAGTTCTCTCAGCAATCACAACTATAAACTTTAGTATGAAAAAGCGAACTTCCAATGGACAGACTATGTGCTGGCTATCTTCGACTTTATTTTTACAGAATCAAAATGATAAAACAGAGTTATTACAAATAGATACAACTATATATGAGTCTTCTAATCTTGAAGTCCTTTTTCTCTAAAGCATCATCAAAATCTTCAGGCATCATACCCTTGTATCTTCAACAAGTAGCCATCTGCCCCATCTGATTTGTCAAACTCTGGATGGAAGCTCTTGTCTCTTGTTGGAACTGCATATTTTGCAGGGTCATCTGCCTGACCAACGCTTCTAATGAAGGTTCAAAAGTGGACAGTTGAGGGGTTGGAGCTAGTGTTGGAGCTTCATTTTGTCTCTGATACTGCTGCTGAAAAGGTGGAGACACGTATCTGCTCGGTCCAACATTGTTTTGGAAGGTGGGAGGATGTTGTTGTTGTTGCTGATGTTGTTGCTGTTGTGGTTGGGGCTGCTGATTGGACCATCTCAGGTTTTGGTGATTTCTCCAACCTGGGTTGTATCTATTTGAGGCCAAGTCAAAATTTTGTTGTTGTTGTGGACCTCTATTGTTGTAAATGTTTGCAACATAAGCTTGGGGAGCATCTAGTCCTGCAGATTTATTTGAGGAACAATAATCCGTATAATGATCTATGGAAGTACAAATACCGCAAACTCTTATAGGCGCAACAACATTCTTCTAGGTTACAGCAAGTTGAGTGACTAAATTCACTAAGGCATCAAGTTTGCTTTCCAGCTTCTTTGTTTCAACAGAGGAGTCTGTAGCCACATCATTAACTCCTTTAATAACTATTGCATCACCCCTTACACTGAATTATTAGGAATTCGAGGACATTTTCTCTATCAACTGTCTAGCCTTTGCAAAAGTCATATCACCAAGTGTACCACCACTTGTAGTATCAATCATACTTCTTTCCATGTAGTTCATCCCCTCATAAAAATATTGAAGCAGTAGTTGTTCGGAGATTTGTTGGTGGGGGCAGCTTGCACATAGCTTCTTGAATCTCTCCCAATACTCATAGAGGCTTTCTCTAACTTGTTTCCTAATTTCTGAGATATCCTTCTGATTGTAGTGGTCCTAGAGGAAAGGAAAAATTTCTCCAAGAACATCCTTTTCAGATCATCCCAACTAGTAATGGACCTGGGAGCTAAGTAGTACAACCAATCCTTTGCAACTCCCTCCAACGAATGAGGAAAAGCCTTCAGAAACACATGGTCTTCTTGGACATTTGCAGGTTTCATTGTGGAACAGACAATGTGAAATTCCTTTAAGTGTTTGTGAGGGACTTCTCCTGCAAAACCATGAAATTGTGCAACAAGTGCATGAGTCCAGTTTTAAGAACATAAGGCACATCTTCATCAGGATACTTGATACATAAGCTATCATATGTGAATTCAGGAGCAGCAAGCTCCCTAAGGGTTCTTTGATGGGGTCCAACATTGTTTTGCTCACCCATGTTATCACAATCAGGATTATGTTCAGATGCAGAATGCTCAGTTGCAGCAGAATGTTCAGAATTATGTAGACTGGAGCTATCAAGATGTGTATCACTAACAAGTGGATTTCTATTATGCCTAAATAGTCTATGGTAGTTCCTATCTATTTTAGGATCAAATGGTTGTAAATTGCTTGGATTTCCCCTAGTCATGCAACATATCAGTGTTTTTCTCAAACAAGCCTAAAGGAGGAGTAAACTAAAGCTACCATCAATTTATGTCCAAATAACTTGAAAATTTGTCAGCAAGGCCCTAAAATCATGAAAAGGAATCACACAAAATTTCAGGTCAAAATTCAAAGTCTAGCTAGGTGAACTACTCAAGAAAAGTTAGGAAAAATAGGGAAATAAAACTTCAAAAATAAAAAATAAATAGTAAATGGCCTTTTTTTGGAGTTCTAGGCACGACCACAAAAAGTAGTTGTGTGGGTTGCGTAGCTCTCATTTTTCTACCCCAAAAGCATATAAAATACGTCCAATTCTGATAACCAGAGCAAAAGTTATGATCAGTTGAAATTTTCACAATGGACTTTTTAAAAAAAATTTGGTATCTATCAACCAAGACCCAACCAACTCCTTTTTTTTATTTTTCACACAAAATATGGATTGAAAGAAGTGAGCATACAAAATTTCAGCCAAAAATTTAAAGTCTACCTATGGAGATGTCAATTCACTGGCACTATTCATCTAGTAGAGGAAAAGGAATAGTATTTTCTGCAATCGGCAAAATTCACCAGCACCTCAACTTCAAACTGAAATGCCCTCTTCTATACTACCATTAACACACCACAACCAATGATAATATCTCATTACATAGCATCACATACACCACAACAAAATTCAGAAAAATAAAAATTCATTTTTCCATTAGTTCTCTGTTTTGTACTATTGGATTGGTCAATTTACTGTTTCATTGGTTTTTACTGCTATCAAAACAACACAAATCCAATTCTTTGTAATCTTGTAATTGAACAACACAGAGGGAAACGATTAACCAATGCTGACAGATGACAACTAACTTCTGTGATGGAATTTCCAGCAGCAAAACAGAACACACTAAAATGGAAAACCAAATTCACACACTACACACCACAGAACATCATAGAACACTACTAACGCTAGAAAAGACGAAACAAGAACTTAAAACACAATAGAACATGAAAATTGAAAACCTAGACAAAAATCGAAAGTTCCCCGGCAGAGGCGCCAAATTTGATTGGAGCAATATCCGGTCAAATAATGCGATTAAATGTAATAGTAGGCAGCTCTTCCTAAGTTGTCTCCCAAGGACCACAAAGTTCTATCAAAGGCTTGTCTGTTTTCGAAATGGAATAGAAATCGGGGGGGAAGTTTTTGGTATTTATCAGATTAAATGAAACAAAATAGAAACAGATTATATAAATGCAGATTAAAACATATTAGGCCCTTGAACAAAATGCATCTTTGATCTTCTTAGTTCATAACATAAAATCTATCCAGCATAATCTTTCCTTACAAGAAGTAAGCAAACGTGTATGTTATTGATTCTCCCCATAAGATTATGCAAATTGGACATTAAGTGCATAGAACCTCTCAATAGAGATTACAATCCTTCAAGGGCCCAACCCTCTAGGTTTAGCTATCGATTAACACAAAATTACAACAGGAATGGAAGATGGAAACAGCGGAATAGTAGGACATTAAAAATGAAAATGAAATGCAAAAAACAAATTGCAGCAAAATTTGAAATACGAAACTAAAATAGAAACTGAGACTGAAACTGAACTATAGAAACAAAAATTGAATAGAAGTGGAAAAATGTAAAATGGCAATGGCAGTAGAAAACGAAAATGAATTGTATTAATCTATGAATGAGACTGGAACAGTCAAAATGAGGTGCAGGAAAAACCAAGAGAAAATAGTAAGTAAAACCCTATAGACCCCAAATCTTGCCCAGTCTCACAATAAGTTCACAAATCCTTCATTTTGAAGATGGTCAAGGCTTCATTAGGCCCGTAGTAGTGTTTTCTAGGCTCCATTTAAGAAATGGAGGGTTTTCTTAGAAAAATAAAATTTACGGTTTTTGTTAGAGGGCTAGGATGGTCATCCTAGATCCAGATGGTCATCTCAACCCCCTTGGGGGCCTGGGATGGTCGTCCCAGATCCAGACGACCGTCTCACCTCTCTTGTAGCTCGGGACGGCCGTCCCAAAATGGTAGATGGTCGTCCCACCTAACAAAATCTGGGACGGCCATCCTAGCCTCCCGGATCCGCAAGCCTATAAACAGGACACCATTCTCCCCCATTTTCACACATTTTTGCACCTTGAATTGAGAGCTCTCTTCTCTCTCCTACTCTGAAACATTTTTCGAGCATTTTTTGCTTAGTTCCAAAGTTCGAGTAGTCTTTTCGGTTATCCTTTTTTGATTAATTGGTTAAGGAACTCTCCTTTTGAGACATTCGGCGCTTGGTAGTGTAATATTTTTAAGAGATATATAAAAGTTCGCTTTGGAGGTTCTTTTTTCTATTCCTTCTCTTTTATTGCTTTCCTTTATCGCTTTCTTTTGTGTGCATTAAAAATTAGAGTCATGTAGATATTTAATTACTGCAAGTAGATAAATAAATAGGGTAGAAGCATAATTTTTATGTCTTTATTTTAAGGTTATTCCATCATAGGGAACCCGAAAGGGGTGTTGTAGGGTGCTAACACCTTCCCCACACGTAATTAGCTCCCTTACCCAATTCTGGTTGTAATGGACAAAGTTGGTTTTCTTAAAACCAACACCCTTTTATTTTCCTTTTCCAATGTTTATGGTAAAAACATTGGTAGCGACTCTAGAACCCTTTACAATAACCTCGCTCTTAAGGGTAGTTTGGTTATCAAACACCCTAAGAGCGATGCCCACATTTTTTACAAAATACGTGAGTTAATTAACCGTCACGTTGCAACCAACCGCCTCACTTCAGTTTCCCACTCCCCATTTTTCCAGGAAGGGGATGGTGGTGACAGATGGCGACCCCACTGGGGATGTCATGAGAGTTTATCTCATTTAGTGATGGAATAATCCAAAAAATAGTATATTTGAAATTATGCCTATACCCTTTCTTTGTTTGTATAACATGTTTTACTTTTATGGTTTTAATAATTGTTGGTTGTTTATTTTCTACAATTGTTTGAAATACAAACTGTACAAAAACCTTTGCACACAATAGTCCCTCTATACTTGGGGGCAAGAGTGAATATACATAGGGAGAGGGTGATTTTTATGGTCGGTCGTGGTAATGGCCTTAGTGCCAACAAGGTGTTGTCAGAAGCCACCACTCAAGGTGATAACCCTCCTCTCTCAGCCTGCAGGACGTCGACACGGTCAGGCACCACACAAGGTTTGAGGGCTCAGAGACCGTGGGAACCCTATAATGGGGGCACCTTGGGGACCTGACCTTAGTGAGGACAGTTAGAACCTACCCTTACTATGCATTTTTCTGCAGGATACCCCTACCTCGTGATTAAAACGCAGTCGCTCTATTCGTGGATGAGTGAATTGTTTGTGCATATGTTTGTTTCATTTGCATAAAATAATCATACAATAAAACAATAACAAAATTCTTAATAAATAACCTTATCTCAGACAGTCTTCATTTAAGCTAGCCTGGTTTCAGGTTCTTTGTAAGCTAAGTAGTCACGTTGACTTACAGAAGAGATAAAGGGGTTACAAAACTAAATAAAATAAAACACATTTTGAGAAAGTCAAAACATTCATTTCAAAATAAAAATAAAAAAAATAATAAAACAATTTTGAGAAAGTCAAATCATTCATACCCTCATCATTTCAAGAGCAGTAAAACCAAGAGAGAAAATAAGTGCATAAGGAAAGTGTGTATAACGCATCATCCTAACAAAATCTCTCATGCATAAACACATTCATGCTAGGGGAACTAGATATGCTTAAGACAAAGGCAAAAGAGACCCAAGTGCATTTGTAACCTTCCACAAGGAAGGGACAAGTGTGCTGAGGTGTGGTAACCTTTATTGTACTTGTTAATCCACAATGGGGAATGAACCATTATACCAAGGTGGGTATGGTACTCTATAAAGCGTAAGCTTTAAGGAGGACACCAAAGTCATTGCCTTAAGGCATGTCTATCCCATAATAATCATTTATTTCAAAACAAAATAAAAAACCTAATTCATTTTTCATTCTAGAAAGTGGTTGGTCTTCTTCCTATCCTCACTCACGCGCAAAAAGCTAAGAGGATGGAGCAGTTGGAAGAACCAAACCGCAAGCTCACTATTGAGATTAAATCCATGAAAGAACAAATGGCATAGTTAATGGAGTTAATGCGTCAGCAGAACTTACACAAGGAGAGCCCTCACAATGACCATGACTCACATCATGAGGAAGAGGAGGGCTCTGACCATGAGCTTGAGCAGGGAGCTCATGTACAACCCAAAGCGAGGGCAGTAATCATCCAACCTCCTGAAGTTTCCAAGCAACAGATTTCTGCCCTTGAAGAGAGGTTAAGGGCTATGGAGAGACATAATTTTGATATTAAACAGGCGGCTGATATGTGCCTCGTTAAGAATATCCAATTCCCTCCCAAGTTCAAGGTCCCAGATTTTCCTAAGTACATGGGAATGACTTGTCCAAAGAGTCATCTTACAATGTACTATCATAAGATGGTTGCATATGCCGATAATGAGAAACTCCTGATCCACTGCTTTTAGGAGAGCTTGGTCGATTCAGCCTTGAGCTGGTATATGCAGTTGGAAGGGGGACAAGTCCAAACCTGGAGACAGTTGGTAGATGCCTTCCTTCATCATTACAAGTACAACATCGATCTGACTCTGGATAGGTTAGATCTACAAGCTCTGAGTAAGAGAAATGACGAACCCTTCAAGGCGTATGTTCAGTGTTGGAGGGAGTTGGCCGCCCAAGTAGAGCCTCCGCTATCGTACAAGGAAACTGTGTCCATGTTTATCAACTCATTGACGGGTCCCTATTATGACAAGATGATAGGGAACACGTCAACCCTTTTTGCGGACGCGGTGACCATTAGGGAGAGAGTGGAGCAAGGACTGAAAAGTGGAAGGATTACACAACCTTCCTCATCTAATGCTTCATTCAAGAAGTTCTCCAGCAAGAAGAAGGAGGGAAGCATAAATGCCATCAACCTTACTACTCCTTCTTCCTCTTCACAACCAACTAGGCAGTTACGCAAACAAGAGAGGAAATGTACTCCTCTTTCAACCTCTTATGGGAGTCTGCTGCCTAAGTTGGTGGAGGTCAAGTTCCTAGTGTGTGTCCCTCCAAGGAAGATGAATCCACCCTACACGAATTGGTACAAGCCTAATGAAATATGTGATTACCATTTGGGCACCCCTGGGCATTCTGTGGAAAATTGCTTGACCTTGAAGTATAAGGTTCAAGAGTTGTTGGATGTCGGGTGGATCACCTTCGACGCTACCGCTCCTAATGTCGACGCCAAGCCTCTGTCACAGCCAGAATAGTGGGTTTGGGAAAAAAAGGCCAGTTGATTAGGGCTCTTCATCTTTTAAGCTTTCCTTGTATCTCTTACAGTCCCCGCCCGTGGCCGCGAGAATTTTTATTAAAAGGGTTTTGTACATATTTGTCTTTTATTAATACAATGAGGAATTTTTCATAAACATCCATATTCCTTTTCATTCTTTTCTCCCTCATCATTATTATTATTTTAAAAAATTATTAATAATAAAAAAATCTGAACCTAAACAGAACCTTAATAAACAATCATGTCTATGGTTGATAACTCGTTGTGGGATCCGAAAGTCGAAGGAGAATGGATTGATTCGGACAGTGAGGAGGGGACCGTCTCCCCGGACATGCGAAGGCTGCTAGAAAAAGAAGCTCGATCTATACAGTCGTACCAAGAAGAAACTGAGGCCATTAATTTGGGGCAAGAAGATGATAAGAAGGAAGTAAGTATTGGCACCCAAATTGATGATAACGTCAGGGAAGGTTTCATACAACTATTAAGGGAAATATGTAGATGTATTCACATGGTCATACCATGACATGCCAGGGATTGATACGAGCATTGTGGAGCATCGATTACCGTTGAAAGAGGGATTCTGACCGATAAAGCAGAAACTCAGAAGGGTAAAACCCAAATGGTCTTTGAAGATTAAGGAAGAAGTGCAGAAACAGTTAGACGCCAACTTATTAATTGTGTCTAGATACCTCGAGTGGTTGGCCAACATCGTGCCATTCATTAAAAAGAATGGAAAGATCAGAGTGTGTGTGGATTATAGGACTTAATTGCACAAGTCCAAAAGACAATTTCCCTTTACCACATATTGATATGTTGGTAGATCACACTACCATAAACATACTCTATTCCTTCATGGACGGATACGTAGGGTATAATCAGATTAAGTTTGTTGTCAAAGACAGAGGAAAGACCTCCTTTATCACACCGTGGGGAACATTTTGTTATAGAGTGATGCCTTTTGGGCTCAAGAATGCGGGGGCTACCTATTAGAGAGCCATGGTAACATTATTCCACAATATGATCTATAAAGAGATTGAAGTATATGTGGATGACATGATTGCCAAAGCCAAAAACGAGATGGACCACATCCAATATCTGAGGAAGCTATTTGATTGACTCTGGAAGTATCAACGTAAGCTAAACCCGGTAAAGTGTACCTTTGGAGTACGGTCGGGGAAACTTCTCAAGTTCATCATGAGCAAAAAGGGAATCGAGGTAGACCCCGATAAAACAAAGGCAATTTTGGAAATGCCCCCACCACAAACAGAAAAGGAAATCAAAGGGTTTTTGGGCCGAATAAACTACATAGTCAGATTCATTGCACAACTAATAGACAAGTGTGCACCCATCTTCAAGATGTTGCGCAAGAATCAACCAACAGTTTGGAATGAGAAGTGCCAACAAGCCTTTGAAAAGATCAAAATGTGCTTGACCAATCCACCAGTACTGGTGCCACCTATTGAAGGAAAACCTCTGATCCTTTACCTGTCAGTACTCGAGGAGTCTATGGGATGTGTGCTCGGTCAACAAGATGAGACGGGGAAAATGGAGCAAGCCATATACTATCTCAGCAAGAAATTCCTAGCCTATGAGACCCGTTATACACCACTTGAAAAGAAATGTTATGCATTGGTGTGGGCAACTCAACGTCTTCGACAATATATGGTTAGACATACGAGTTGGCTAGTTTCCAAAATGGATCCAATCAAATATCTATTCGAAAAACCCGTCTTGATCGGAAGGATAGCGAGGTGGAAAATGCTCCTCTTAGAGTTTGACATCATCCATATCACCCAAAAAGTTATCAAAGGTAGTCCTCCACGGGTCAATAGAAGAATATCAATCCCTACAAGATGATTTCCCAGATGAACATATCATGCATATTCAACACGAAGAGCCCAAAGATGATGCATGGGTCATGTTCTTCGATGGAGCCTCGAACATGCTTGGACATGGGATTGGAGTTGTTTTAATATCTCTTGAAAAGAAATATATCCCGGTAAGGGCAAGGCTAAACTTCAATTGCACAAAGGCCGAATATGAAGCTTGTGCCTTCGGTATCCAAGTTGCTCTAGATCACAGGGTAACCAAACCCAAGGTATTCGATGACTCATCCCTTATCATCTACCAACTCAAGGGTGAATGGGAAACTAGGAATTCCAAATTGATCCCGTATCTAGAGTATATTCATAATTTTACTTCGAGGATGGAAAGCGTCACTTTTGAGTACATCCCTCAGGAAGATAACCAATTTGCAGATGCCCTTGCTACTCTATCATCCATGTTCACCTTAGATCAAGAACAAGAAACGCCTATTATCCACATCAGGCTGCATGACAAGCAAGCCTTTTGCATGACAATAGATAGTGAGGAAGATAAATCCCCTTGGTATCATGACATTAGGAGATACCTCATGACATTAGGGAATTAGTGACAATGATAAAAGGACCATTCGAAAGAGGGTCGTTGGATTCATGTTGATAGGAGAAACCCTCTGCAAGTTTTGACTCCACTCTATTAAGGTGTGTGAATCGTGAAGAAGCTCAAACTCTGATAAAAGAAATCCATGAAGGAATCTTCAGGACACATATGTCGGGGCATGTCATGGTAAAGAAAATCCTTAGGACAAGATACTTTTGGTCCACAATGGAAGGTGATTGCTATCAATATACCAAGAAGTGTCACAAGTGCTAAGTCTATGCCGACAATGTTCATGTCCCACTGTGACGCCTCTCAACATTTTGGCTACACCATGGCCATTCGATATGTGGGGCATGGATGTTAGCGGACCCATCGAACCTAAAGCGTCCAATGGTCATTGCTTCATCTTGGTGGCCATTGATTACTTTACCAAATGGGTGGAAGTGGCGTCCTATGCACACATGACCAAGAAAGTAGTGACTACCTTCCTCAAAGGAATATCCTATGTCGATACGACATCCCTCATCGTTTCATTACTGATAATGGGACCAATTTGAACAACAAGATAATGGAAGAGCTATGCCAAGACTTTAGGATTCATCATCACAATTCCTCTCCCTATCAACCTAAGATGAATGGTGCAGTAGAGGCAGCCAATAAGAACATCAAGAAGACCATCCAAAAGATGGTCAAAACCTACAAAGATTGGCATGAAATGTTGCCTTTTGCCCTTCATGGTTATCGGACTTCCGTACGGACCTCCACGGGGGCTACTCCATTTTCCCTTGTACATGGCATGGAGGTCATACTTCCGATCAAGGTCAAAATACCTTCCTTGCGAGTTATCATGGAAGCAATGTTGACAGAAGCTGAATGGGTCCAAAATCAATATGACCAGTTGAACTTAATCAAAGAAAAACGGTTGGACGTCATATGTCGTGGACAAACCTATCAAAAGAAGATCACAAGGGCTTATGACAAAAAGGTCAACCCCCTTACTTACCACGAGGGGGATTTAGTGGTAAAGAAATTGCTTCCGGCCCATAAGGACAAAGTTGGAAAATGAGCGGCAAACTATGAAGGGCCCTTCATGGTCAAGCGAGTTTTTTCGGGAGGAGCTCTTATCCTCGCCAATATGGATGGAGAGGAACTTTGACACACGGTCAATTCAGATGCGGTGAAGAAGTATTATGCTTGAAGGAATTAATCAAGACCCACCAGAATGAAAACCCGCAAAGGGCATCCTGGGCAAAAGATAAGGTCCATATTCCTCGCTAGGATACGTCCTAGGCAAAAATTAAAGGGTTCAAAAAATAAAAATAAAAAAATCTCCTAAGAGCAATGGTTAGCTTAGTCAAAAACCGAAAGGCGGCTAAGATAACATCCTTCTAGAAGCTAGCAGCTTTGGTCTCACACCGGGCTTGAGCATCTCGACGGAAGCAACTAGGAAAACCTGGGGGGCAGATATTACAGACATGATTGATGTAGCTTGTAGACCCCAAATCTTGCCTGGCCAATCCGTAGATCCCATAAATCCTCCGTTCAAAGATGGACAAGGCTTCATTGTAATGTTCACTAGGCTCCATGTAAGGATAGGAGAGCTTTCTGTAAGTAAAAAATAAGAAAAAATAGGAAAATGCTGACAGGGAGCTCGAGAACGCCGTCTCGTTTGGTAACAGGGTCGTCTCGCTTTCCTTTGAGGTTGAGATGACCGTCTCGCTTTCTTTTAAGGTCGAGACGATCGTCTCGTTTTCCCATACGGTCGTCCCACCTTTCTTTGAGGGCGAGACAACCATCTCTAAATCCTAGACGGTCGTCCCAACTGTTAGAAGTCCAGACGATCGTCCCGGCCTGTCTGGCGCAATTTCCCATAAATAGGAGCCTCCCCTCCCCTCATTTCACACACTCTCACACCCTTCTCTCATCCTAGAAGCTCTCCTAAGACTTCGGGATAACTCAGAGTACTTTCTAGAGTTTGACTAAGCTTTCCGATTTCCATTTAAGGTAGAAATTGGTTAAAGAAGTCTCCTTTTGAGACATTTGGCACTCGGTGGGGATGTATTTTCTCTTTTTGCTGGTGAGGAGCATGCTTGTAAAGCGAGGGGATTGCTAAAAAGCATCCTCAAGTTTGAAGAATTAATAGAAAGCTCGCTTCGAAGGTTCCTTTCTCTATTCTCTCTCTTTTATTGCTTTCCTTGTATGCATTAGATACTAGGGTCATGTAGACATTTAAATTCTGCCAGTAGATAAATAAATAGGGTAGAAGCATAGTTTCTTTTAGTCTTTATTTTAAGAATTAGTCCATCATAGGGAACTCGAAAGGGGCGTCATGGGGTGCTAACACCTTCCCCACACGTAACTAACTCTCTACCCAACTCTGGTTGTAATGGCCAAAGTTGGTTTTTCTAAACCAACGCCTTCTTTTCTTCCTTTTCTGATGTTTATGGTAAAAACATCGGTGGTGACTCCATAGAACCCTTTACGAAAACCTCTCTTTTAGGTTCAACTCGATTATTGGACAACCTAAAAGTGTTGACCACTTATTTAGAAACGTGAGTCTACGAAACCATCACATTGCTCCAACCGCCTCTTTTGATGGTGGCGACAGATGGCGACTTCGCTGGGGAAGCTAGAGAGTTGATCCTATTTAGTGATGGGCTAATTTAAATAAATAATGATTTTAAATTATGCTTTTACCCTTCCTTGTATTTATAACATGCTTTATTCTATGGCTTTAATAACTGTTGTATGTTTATTTTTTGCAATTGTTTGAAATAACAACTGTACACAAACCTTTGCACACAACAGTCCCCTATACCCTGGGGCATGAGGGATGAACTTCAGGAGTGGGTGGTAGGTATGGCCGACCGTAGTAATGGCCTTGATTTGCCTTTAGGTCATTGTCGGAAACCACCACTCAAGGTGATAACTCTCCTCTCTTGGTCTAAGAACATTGACACGGAGATCCGTGCATGGTTCGAAGACTGAGAGATCGAGGGGACCCTATAAGGGAGGCACCTTGGGGGCCTGGCTTTGGTGAGAACATTAGAACCACCTTGAATATGCACTCTTCTGCAGGATACCCCTATCTCATAATTAAACGTCGTCACTCTGTTCGCGGATGAGTGAATTGTTTGTGCATTTATTTGTTGCATTTGTTTGTTGCATAGCATAATCATACAACAACAAATAAAAAATAATAATAATACAAATAAAATAGCATCTCAAGATTTTCCTTAATAAACAAACTTATCTCGGACAATCCTCATTTAAGCTAGCCTGGTTTCAGGTTCTTTGTAAGCTAAGTAGTCACGTTGACCCACAGAAGAGATAAAGGGGTAATAACACAAAATAAAAGAAAAAAATACAATAAAACGCATTATGACAAAGTCAAAACATTTATTTCAAAATAAAAACAAACAAAATAATAAAAGGATTTTGACAAAGTCAAACCATTCATACCCTCATCATTTCAAGAGTGGTAAAATAAGAGAGAAAAATAAATACATAAGGAAGGAATGCATACACATCATCCTAATAAAATCTTTCATGCATAAATTCATTCATTCTAGGAGAGATCATATATCCTTGAGACAAAGGCGAAAGAAGCGCCAAGCACGTTTGTAACCATCCACAAGGAAGGGACAAATGTGCTAAGGTGCGGTAACCTTCATAATACTTGTCAAATCTGTGATAGAGAAGGAACCATTACACCAAAGTAGGTATGGTGCCCCGCAAGGCATAAGCATTAAGGATGAAACCAAAGCCATTGTCTTAAGGCATATTTATCCCACACTAATCATTCATTTCACAGAATAAAAAATAATAAAAACCCTAATGCATTTTTCATTCTAGAAAGTGGTTGGTCTTCTTCCTATCCTCACTCGCGCGCAAAAGGCTAAAAGGATGGAACAATTAGAAAAGCAGAATCGCAAGCTCACCGCTTAGCTTAACTCCATGAAAGAACAAATGGTGCAGTTAATGGAGTTAATGCGTCAGCAGAACCTACACAAGGAGAGCCCCCACAGTGACCATGCCTCACATCACAAGGAAGAGGAGGGCTCCGACCATGAGCTTGAGCAGGGAGCTCACGTATAGCCCGAAGTGAGGGCAGTAATCATCCAACCTCCTGAAGTTTCCAAGCAACAGATTTCTGCCCTTGAAGAGAGGTTAAGGGATATGGAGGGACATAATTTTGATATTAAAGAGGCGGCCAACATGTGCCTCATTAAGAGTATCCAATTCCCCCCCAAATTCAAGGTTCCAGATTTCCCAAAGTACATGGGAATGACTTGCCCCAAGAGCCATCTTACAATGTTTTGGCATAAGATGGCTCCATATGCCGATAACTAGGAACTCCTGATCCACTATTTTCAGGAAAGCTTGGCCGATTCGGCCTTGAACTGGTATATGCAGCTGGAAGGGGGACATGTCCAAACCTGAAAACAGCTGGTAGATGCCTTCCTTCGCAGTTATAAATATAACATCGATCTAACTCTAGATAGGTCATATCTTCAAGCTTTGAGCAAAAGAAACGACGAATCCTTCAAGGCGTATGCTCAACATTGGAGGGAGTTGGCCGCCCAAGTAGAGCCTCCGCTATCAGATAAGGAAATTGTGTCCATGTTTATCAACTCATTGACGGGTCCCTATTATGACAAGATGATAGGGAACACTTCAACTCTTTTCGCGGATGTGGTAACCATCGGTGAGAGAGTGGAACAAGGACTGAAGAGCGGAAGGATAAACAACCTTCTGTTAGAATCGCGCAGCGGAATGTTCGCGTGGTCGGACAAAAACCAAGAGGGGGGGTGAATTGGTTTCTTAATAAAAATTAGGTTTTCAAAATTTTCCCCAAATTTTACCGATTAAAAACTGTGTAAATGTAAATAGAGAAGAGTAGAGAAGATTACACAGTAGGTTTATACTGGTTCGGATCAAAAGACCCTACGTCCAGTTGCTAATCACTCAAAAGAGGATTAACGCTGTCACTAAGAACAAATTGTTACAAACAGATTACAAATGAACAGATAAAGATCAGAATACACCTCTCTTGAAATCCACAAGAGATGATGAACAGCTTTCCCCAGAGACGGCACAGCACACAATCCATTAAGAACTCCACTTAGTGATTCTTATCGCTTCTAGCCCACACCAGGTTCAGAAAGCCCCCTTTCCTTGCAACAAACAGTTCTCTGGCACTCACAACACTTAACTTTTGTATGGAAAGAGTTGTTCTTCTTTTCTGAGTGCCAAAGCAGAGTTTAAGTAGGGAAATTAGGGTTTAGGAATTGGGGATTTCGAAACTAGGGTTCTTGGTAATTGGATTTTCGAAAATAGGGTTTGTTTGATGTTTAAAATCGAAACAGATCGAAATAATTGATTATTTGGAGTAATAATCGATTAAAATAGAGCCAAATACGTCAGAACCCAATCCTCTCTGGTTTAATCGATTATTTGATGAAATAATTGATTATCTGTACGGAACTGTACGGAATAATCGATTATTTTGCTGTTTAATCGATCAAAGCAGTGAGTTTTAGACAGAAAATGGTTTTCTCACTGTTTTAATCGATTATATACTTATTTAATCGATTAAAGCCGAGCCTGAATGATAAATTTGATCATTTTGAAGCATCTAAGTTACAGACTATGTACCGGCTATCTTAGATTCTATAATTACAGACTCAATCAAACTAAAACAAAGTTATTACAATACAGAAATCATCAATCTTCAATCTTCAATACTCTAAGTCTTTAAGCTCTTGGATCATCATCAAAATCAACATTCTTCATGATCATTATTTGCAACATCAAGTCCTTGAATGTTCAACACCTTCCTCTTCTATCACATCATTCAAAAAGTCCTTTGGTCAGAAGAATGAGGGAAGCGTGAACGCCATGAACTTTGCTACTCCTTCTTCCTCTTTGCCACCAGTTGGGCAATCATGCAGACAAGAGAGAAATTCACTCCCATTCCAACCTCCTATGGGAGTCTGCTGCCAAAGCTATTAGAGGCCAAGCTCCTATCACGTATCCCACCAATAAAGATGGGTCCACCTTACCCCGATTGGTACAAGCTCAACGAAATATGTGATTACCACTCGGGTGCTCCAGTGCATTCCATGGAGAATTGCGTGAACTTGAAATATAGGGTTCAAGAATTGTTGAATGTCGAGTGGATCACCTTTGATGCTCCCGCTCCTAACGTGGATACTAATCCTCTGTCACAACTAGGATAGTGAGGCTGGGTAAAGAGGGCTAGCTGATTAGGGCTCCATTTGTTTTTAAGCTTCCTGCATATCTCTTGCAGTCCCCGCCCGTGGCCGCGAGATCCTTAACTAAAAGGGCTTTGTAAACATTTATTTTTTATCAATAAAATGAGGCATTCTCATAAGCATTCATGTTCTTTTTCATTCTTTTCTCTCTTAATATTCTTTCAAAATAATTGACAATAAAATCTAAGCCTAAACAGAACCATAAATAAAAACTATCATGTTTGTGATGGATGACTCTTTGGGGATCTGAAAGCTGAAGGCAAATGGATCGGGTCAGACAGTGAGAAGGGGACAATCTCCCCATACATGCAAAGGCTGCTAATAAAGTAATCTCAATACATATAGCCCTACCAAGAAGAAATCAAGGCCATCGATTTGGGGGCAAGAAAAAAAGGAAATTAGTATTGATACCCAAATCAATGATAACATCAGGGATGGGTCAGTACAAAAATTAAGGGAGTATATGGATGCATGCGCATGGTCTTACCATGACATGCCAAAATATCAGAATCCAACATCATAAGTCCTCTCCCTACCGACCTAAGATAAATGGTGTAGTAGAGGCAACCAATTAGAACATCAAGAAGATCATCCAGAAGATGGTCAAAACCTGCAAAGATTAGCATGAAATATCGCCTGGTTATCAAACTTCCGTACGGACCTCCACAGGAGCTACTCTATTCTCCCTTGTATATGCACTAGTGCAGAAAAGGGCTTTTACGTCACCCAATTATCGTCGCATGTAAAAATATTCGACGTAAATAAAACGCGGTGGCAATTTTGTAAATAAGGGACAAAACTTTTACGTCGCACACCCCAGCACGCGACGTAAAAAGCCTCTTTAACGTCGCACCTGGGTGGCGCGACGTAAAAGAAGGCCTTTTACGTCTCGTGCTGGGGGGCGCAACGTAAAAAGTGATAGCTTTCTACGTCGTGCCCCCCAGCACGCGACGTAAAAGGCCTCCTTTTACGTCGCGCCACCCAGGTGAGACGTAAAAGAGGGCCTTTTACGTCCCGTTCTGGGATGCGTGACGTAAAAAGTCTCTTTTTTTTCCTCCTTGGCACACTCCCTCGTCTCGGGCAACCAGGGTTTTTGAGAACGACGATGAGAACGACGACAACAGCTACTTCTGCACACCATTTTCGATCAGTTTTACAGTGAAAAACATCTACATTGTGTGTCATTTGATGAACTTGATATTTCTCCCCGATTGGATTCGAGTTTGAAATCATTTTTCGTCTACAGTCGAGGTTAGTGTTCTATGTCATTGCTATATGTTTACATTGAATCCGTGATTCTTTTTGGGGATCTCAATCACGTTATAGTATGAATGTTTCCACCGGATTGTTATTGGAATGTAATTATTTGTTTATTTGTTTGAGTGCATTCGGTTTACACACTCCATTTGTTGTTGGAACGTGCTTTGTTGTTTGTATATTAATTTCTTTTTACATATAATTTTTAAATCTCTAGGAGTGACAAAACTTTATAACATAATATGAATCGAAGTTGGATGAATGCACGTCGTATTAGTGAAGAGTACGAAAAGGGAGTTGAGGAATTTTTGAAATTTGCTAGTGAAAATGGAAAAGCTATGAAAGGGACATATTATTGTCCATGTGTTCGTTGTTTGAATCAAATTCGTCATAAACTTGAGGATATACGTGATCACTTGTTTGTTTATGGTATTATTAAGAGTTATACAATATGGACATGGCATGGAGATATATTAGACATCCCAACTGTGTCAACTACAGACAATTTTGATGAAGGGATGGATGATAATCTAGAGGATATGATACGTGATATTGGTGAAGAAAATTTTCTGAAAGCACATCTATATGATTCTTTGAAATCTGATTTTACGCAACAATTGTACATAGGATGTAGTTTTACAAGATTATCAAGCAACTTTAAAATTGTTTACTTTAAAATCAAGAAATGGATGGACTCGATAAAAGTTTCACCGAATTATTGGAGTTGTTGAAGGAGATGCTTCCCGAAGATAATACATTACCTATTCGTAACTATGAGGCAAAGAAGATATTATGTCCAATGGGTTTAGAGTACAAGAAAATACATGCATGTCCTAATGATTGTATATTGTACGTAAATGATTTTGCTAAATTAAAGATGTGTCCGACATGTGGTTTGTCGAGGTTCAAAAGCAAAGTTGAGGAAAGTAGTGGTGAGGAAGAACTAGATGGTCCCCCTGCTAAGGTGTTATGGTATTTGCCAATTATACCTAGGTTTAAAAGATTATTTGCCATTAAAGAAGATGCAAGAAACTTGACATGGCATGCAAATGGTAGAAAATGTGACAATCTTCTTCGACATCCAAGTGATTCTCCACAATGGAAAAGGATTGATGAAACCTTTCCGAATTTGGTGCAGAGCCAAGAAACTTGAGAATTGGATTAGCTACGAGATGGGATGAATCCTTATGGAAATTTAAGTAGTAAACATAGTTCATGGCCAGTTATGTTGATCATTTACAATTTGCCTCCTTGGTTATGCATGAAGAGAAAATATATGATGTTATCTATGATGATTTCAGGACCTCGACAACCAGGAAATGACATAGATGTATATCTTAGTCCTTTAATTGATGATTTGAAGATGTTGTGGGAAACAGGAGTGGATGTATTTGATTCATATCACGAAGTGAATTTCAGGTTGCGTGCAATGTTATTTTGTACTATAAATGATTTTCCAGCATATGGTAATTTGAGCGGTTATAGTGTGAAAGGTCATTTAGCATGTCCTTTATGTCAAGAAGACACAAGTTATATCCAATTGAAACATGGACAAAAAACTGCGTATAATAGGCATAGAAAGTTTCTAGTTGCTAATCATCCATATCGTAAAATGAAGAAAACATTTAATGGATGTCAGGAGAATGCAATTGCATCAGTACCACGCAATGGTGAACAAGTATATGAGCAAATGAAAAATATTAATATTGTGTTTGGAAAGACCCAAAAGAAATCCAATGAGAAAAACATTTGGAAGAAATAGTCTATATTCTTCAATCTTCCTTATTGGTGTAAGTTGGAAGTTAGACACTGTATAGATGTGATGCATGTTGAAAAAAATGTTTGTGATAGTATAATTGGGACATTGCTTATTATAAAAGGAAAGACAAAAGATGGAATAAAAGCAAGACAAGATTTGGCAGACATGGGTATACGTTCTGAATTACATCCACAATCAGTTGGAAAACGCACTTACTTACCTCCAGCTTGTCACACTCTATCAAAGAAAGAAAAGAGAAGCTTTTGTGAGTGTTTACATGAGGTCAAAGTGCCACAAGGATACTCCTCAAATGTTAAGAGTCTTGTGTCTATGCAAGAGTTGAAATTAGTTGGTTTAAAGTCTCATGATTGTCATGTGTTGATGTAACAACTTTTACCAGTGGTGATTTGAAACATCTTACCAACTTCTGTTAGAATTGCTATTACTCGGTTATGTTTGTTTTTCAACGCCATTTGTAAAAAGGTAATTGATCCAAAAAAGTTAGATGAATTAGAAAATGAAGCAATTGTAATAGTGTGCCAGTTAGAAATGTATTTTCCCCCTTCATTTTTTGATATCATGGTGCATTTGATAGTCCATTTGGTAAGGGAAATTCGATTATGTGGTCCAATTTTTCTTAGATGGATGTATCCTGTTGAGAGATACATGAAGATCTTAAAAGGATATGTGAAGAATTAGTACAGGCCAGAAGCTTCTATTGTGGAAAGGTACATTGCAGAAGAAGCCATTGAGTTTTGTTTAGGATACACGTCAAAATCAGAACCAATAAGTATTCCTAAGATGAGACATGATGGAAGATGTGAAGGTAAGGGTACTCGAAATTTAAAGATTAAAAATGTTAGTCGGAAAGAAGTTGACCAAGCACATTTATACATATTGAACAACACTGATGAAGTAATCCCTTACATATCACAACACATAACTGAAATAAAGGCAACACATCCACGAATGAATGAAAAATGGGTATTGAATGAACATAACAAAAGTTTCCTTTCTTGGTTTAAGAAAAGGGTATATGTTGAGATTAATGCTTCAGAAACACTTTTGAGACTTGCTCGTGGGCCTAATAGTGATGTCATTACATTTGGTGGGTATGACATTAATAACTATTGTTTCTACTCAAAAATAGAAGATGATAAAGGTAGAGTACAAAATAGTGGGGTCACAATTCAAGATGAATCTATGCATTTTTCTAGTTCTAAAGACAAAAATCCTATCACAACTTCTATGAGTTATTTTGGGGTCATACAAGAGATATGGGAAATTGATTATGTTACTTTTAGGGTGCCTGTCTTCAAGTGTAAATGGGTTGAAGGGAATACTGGTGTGCGAACGGATGACCTAGGATTTACTTTGGTTGATTTGAGTAAAGTTGGGTATAAGGATGAACCTTTTATTTTGGCATATCAAGCGAGACAAATATTTTATGTCAAGGATCCATGTAATGAGAGATGGTCAATTGTCCTTGAAGGAAGAAGCATGCACAGAATTCATGAAGATGAGTCTCTAGATATACATGAAACACCTTCATTTTCAAGTAGACCATTTGATGACATAGTTGACAATGAAGTTGATAACATACATGCAATTCAAAGTGATCATGATGAAGGGATATGGGAAAACATACCAACATAATAGGTGTTTATCTTCACATTTTCTAGTTCTTTTTATTCAAACTTATAAAGTATGTTAACTTCATATTGTTTTGTTTTTCAGGATATGTCGGATTCCACAACTGGTACTCGGTAGTGGTAGTGGCGAGTGGCAGGGAGCTGAAGTGGTGATAAAGGTAGATCTGTCACTCTGTTAAAGGGGTTGACAAGCAAGGAGGGTAGCTAGAGAGAAAACTCAAGTTGAAGTTCATCCACGTTCGGTAAGGCATCCGGCCCAAATGCTCGCTAAGTTTAAGAGCTATTTGGGACTACTAGCTCGACACCATGTTCCGATTACTACTCCATCTTGGGATGATGTAGAGGAAACCGAGAAGAACCTCATGTGGCGGGATGTTCAGGTATTTCTATATTTGTTGAATACTTTATATATCATTATTAATTGAATTTAACATTTATTGGTCATTTCATAGCAAAATTTTGATGTTCCTAACACCGAGGTGATGAGGAAGAAGATTTTATCCTCCATTGCCATTAGATGGAGGGACTTTAAGACTTTCTTGACACGATAGTATGTATTTGGAAAGTTTCAAGATGAATCTCCCTGTCTAAAGTATCAAATTAGTGAGGAGGATTGGTTACAGCTTTGTGCCACCGAATGGACCCCTCTTGGCGGGATAAAAGACGTGCTGCCCAACAACGTCAGAGGTTGAATGATGCACCCCATGTATTATCACGAGGAGGGTATGCATTATTGGAGCAACGTCTCATGAAATCCAGAGAAGAGTCAGCAGGAGTTGATTCTACTGACCTTGCATCTCCACCCCCTCGCTATCAGATGTGGAAGGCAGCCTGGACAAAATCTGATGGACAAATGACTTCTGAGTTTGCACGAATCATTGCTCAGAAAATCATAAGTTATAATGTCAATTTGAATTGATTATAATGTGAAAGTTAGTGTATGACTTAATTATTGTTAATGTGTTGTAGGATGATTTAGTTGAGCAGACCAGCCAAGGATCATTTATTCCTCATGGTCGACAAGATATATTGGCGACAGCCATAGGAAAACCAGATTACTCAGGACGTGTGCGTGGTGCTGGTGGAACCTGGGGCCTTCGTGATTACTTTGGTCCAACATCACGAAGGACCACTGCTGACTCTTGTATCCAGGAGGCCTTGCATAAAATGGAGATGCAGTTGGAAGAAAAGTTAAATCAAATAAGGCAGTCCTTGCAGCAAGAGTTTGATGAAAAGATTGAATCTCTCGCCTGCTCTCAGCAACAGACTCAAGGAACACCTCAAACAATTGAACATGATGTTGTTCGAGTCAGCACTAAAGGGAGTTGTGCTGCTACTACTGCTGATCCTTCAGGAGAATATACTCAGACTGATGCATCACACCAGTGTGAGTTAATGTTGAAGATGACCCCCACGTCTAGTGGCTATTGGTCGAAGTTTTTGAGGGTGGCTTAACCATCCATGGTGTCCCTCTACAGGCAGATCGGACATGAGTAGTAGTTGATGAAGTTCATGATGCTAATGCTCCAGTGCCTTTTCCTAATGAAGAGATTCAATTAGTGGGGCAGGCAAGCGGGACATTCTTAGCTTGGCCAAGATGTTTGGTTATGCCACTATCAGCACAGCACCAAGGTAATATATATATATATATATATATATATATATATATATATATATATTGTCTATCTTCTCTTTTCTACTATTATAATTATATAAATGTTTAATTCATTGTTATCATTTGTTTAGGAGGCCTTGCGTCGTGGTAAGCATAAAAAACAACCTATTATTGATGAGGATCTCGACAGAATGTGATGATGATCCCATCTCTATGTTGTTGACCATATTACCACGGTTGAGGAAGAGACCGTGTCGGATACAATGGGATGTTAGAGTGTTTGGAATTGACAGTTCCAAGTATTCCATTATACATTTCCTTTCCCGATGCTTTAGAAATTGTCTGGGGAAATTGCATGTTAAACATTTCCATCATACAATTGTGGGCAATGTAAGTCATTCTCATTTATGTTTCTAAGATTATAATAATTATATTCAACTTATAATTAATTGTTTTAGGTACATGGACAAATTGAGTGTGGAACAAGAAAAATCCGAAGTATACTGGATTTATTGAGCCTCAATCCATCCAAAAATCTGGAAATACAAAGGTTGGAATCCAACAATATATGCAAACATGGATAAGTGACTCAAAAAGACATATATATTTGGCTCCATACATTGAAGGGTTAGTATTTTAATTTATATTTTTGTAACTAATTTTTATGTCATACAATGTAGGTCCCATTGGCAGCTAATTGTAATCATACCCTAGGATTACACTCGTGGTGTGGTTTTGTTCATTACATCTGAAACCGAGTCAAGAAATGAAAAGCTTATTAGAAGGGTAAGTTTATCTTTTATTCATTAATTATGTTTTTAAATTGTAAATACATATTGAATAATATATGACTTTTTTCACTTAGAATCGTGTCTGGAACTAATGTTCTAAGTGGAAAACCTAGAACAAAGACTTTGCAGTTCATTTATCCTAAGGTTAGAAACTTATTTATATAAGTGAATACCATAATTATTGTTTGTATTTAAATTTTGAAAATAATATTATGTTTTTTTCATCATTTCAGTGTAATAAGCAAACGAGACTCGTTTGAATGTGGTTACTATGTAATGTATTGGATGAGAGCCATAGTTTGTGCGGGTTTAATTGATTCTTGGACTGAGGTAATTACTTTTAACATTAGTTAAGTTTATTTAACTTTATTCATGTTGCATGTTTACAAGAGTCAAATTCATGTTTCAAGTATTTCAAGATCCATCTCCATTACCGGAATCCGATATTACACAAATTAGAGAACAATGGGCAAAATTTTTTGTTCAACAATTCTAGTACATAATTTTTTAAGTTCTTGTTCATATTATATTGTGTGTATTATGTAGTTTAGGTAGCTTAGTTTGTATTAACTTTTAGTTTGTAATAGATTTTTTAGTTTGTATGTTTGTATTATATTGTTTTATTATGTAGTTTGAATTATATAATATTATATTTTTAATTTACTAGATAAAGAAAACTGAACCTCTGGACTGTCTGGTTGTAATATTTACAGGTTTTAGTTGTAAAACAGAATAAATAAACCCAATTTTAAAAAAAAAACAGCAAATTTACGTTGCATATGGTATATGGGACATAAATTTACGTCGCGTATTGGTATATGCGACGTAAATTTGCTGTTTTTTTTTTCGAAAGTTTTTACGTCTGTTTAGTGGTATATGCCACGCAAAATTACGTCGGGTCTTGATAACTGACGTAAATCTACGTCGGGCTAAAGGGTCCGACGTAAATTTACGTCTCCCGTTTTAACGTTGGACTTAAATACGACATAAAAAGCCCTAAATACCTGACGTAAAAG
Organism: Sphenostylis stenocarpa; assembly: GCA_963425845.1. Lineage (NCBI taxonomy): Eukaryota > Viridiplantae > Streptophyta > Magnoliopsida > Fabales > Fabaceae > Sphenostylis > Sphenostylis stenocarpa. Next base: position 77,217,163 of record OY731403.1, read on the forward strand.
CCCCTTTTTGCAATAGTAATGGCATGGAGGTTGTACATCCAATATAGGTCGAGATACCTTCCTTGACAAGTTATCACGAAAGCAAAACTGATAAAAGCATAGTGGATCCAAAGCTGATATGACCACTTAAACCTAATAAAAACGATTGGACGTCATATGTCGTGGATAAGCCCATCAAAAGAAGAACAAAAGGGGTTGCGACAAAAAGGTCAATCCCTCATATTTACCATAAGGGGGATTTAATGGTAAAGAAACTGCTTCTGACCCAAAAGGATAAAATTGAAAAATGGGCAGCAAATTGTGGACGACCCTTCATGGTCAAGCGAGCTTTTTCGGGAGGAACTCTTATCCTCACCATGTACTGAAAAGAACTTCAACACCCAGTCAACTCCGATATGGTGAAGAAGTATTATGCTTGAAGGCATTGTTCATGACCCGCCAGGACGAAAACCCGCAAAGGGCATCCTGGGCAAAAGATAGGGTCCACACGCCTCGCTAGGATACGTCCTAGGCAAAATTTAGAAGGCTTCAAAAAAATAAAAAAATAAAAAAGAGAAAAAAAAAAGAAAAAGGGAAGAAGAGAAAAAAATTCCCTAAGAGCAATGCTTACCTTAGTCGAAAACCGAAAGGCGGTTAAGGTAACATCCTTTCAGAAGTAAGCAGCTTTGCATAGTCTTCATTCCGACTCAAGCATTTCAACTAAATAAATTAGGAGAACCAGGGGGTAGATATCATAAACATGATTGTTGTAGCCCAAACAGTTTAGCCAACCTGGGCCAGTCATTCTTCTAAATCCCGTTGTAATCCTTCTAAGAAAAAAGAAGTAATAAACTTTTTGCTCATGCATATCAATAAAATCGTCTTTCATTTCTTTTCTCTTGACCAATTTATGGAAATTCCTCTATATTGATAAATCATAAATATGTGCAAAGTCATTTGGTCAAGATCAAATCATGCATCTAGAACAAGGAAGCATTGAAAAAAAATGAAAATTAAAAAAGGAGTAATGCCTGCTAGGAGATTCTTAGGTAAAAGTTAGGGCAGCCTAATAGATCGAAAACCCGCAAAGGGTGGTTTAGGCAAAAGTTAAGGCATTCGTAAAAAAAAGGAAAAAGCCCGCTAAGATATCCTAGGCAAAAATTAAGGCAATCCATTAGATCGAAAACCCCAAAAGGGCGGTCTAGGCAAAAACCAGGGCTAAACCAAAAAAATATGAATAAAAGAGGAGGTCATCAGCATGATCATGAAAGTCTAGCAGGAGAATGTCGGTCACTTTTCTAGATGCATCTCATAAAAGAATAGATTGCATGTAGGGCATCCACACAAGTAGTCGTACAAAATGACTTTGTCAAAATCGAAAAAAGAAGAAAAAATAAAAATCTCTGTAAGCAAATAAACAGAAAATAAGAATCATGCATGAGGAGACTAGCTTCATGTTTGTGATTGAAAAATAGGATCACCGAGACCGAGTCTCCAAATAATGCTCTCCCACAAGAAAGCATAGCAAGTTGCCACGAATAAAGCGACTCAAGCAAAATAAGAGCTTCAAGAGCCCCAAGGTTCCAGCCACATCTTTCAACCCAATAAAGAAGGCACAACCATCAGAAAAGAAAAGTTGATAGAAAGGCTTGATCATCCCCAAGCGGATCCTTGCCAAATTCAGAGGCAAAACAAAAATTACCCAAGGCTCAACATCACCACCACATGAGTCATCAAGTGTACTCAACCAAATCTCTGCCACATTCCCCAATCGAAGAATAAAGACGTTACATCCATCATCAAGCAATCAAGGAGGCAAACCTCCATCCCCCCAAGGGCTCACGAAAAAGAAAAAAATAAGAAAGGAAAAGAAAACCCTTCCTCCCCAACGGAGGCCCAAAAAGAAAAGGCCAATAAACCCCCAAGTGGGCCACGAAAAAGAAAAAAGAGAAAAAACTTTATCCCCTATGGATCCTTAAAAAGAAGAAAAAGCCTGCATACATAAAAGAAACTGGGAAGTAAAAAGGCACACACATTATCCCCATAAAAAAGCCAAATTTCAAAATCGCGATAAAAGAAAGATAAATCGCGGAAAAAAGGCGAAATTGAACAAAAATCCTAAACTTTTAGGTCACCAATGAAAACCCCAAAATGGGTCACAATAAAGAGAATAAAACATCCAACTCAGGGGATAGGAAATCCCATTCCTCTCCAGTAGAATAAGAGCTTCACAAAAAGCCTATCACCAATACAATCAAGGAGCCAAGACTCCATTCCCTAGAAGACAACCAAAATTTGACCCCAGGGAAGTCAACCAAATCCCTAGTGTAGACCCCAAATCTTGTCCGGTCTCAAAATAAAGAGCGAAAGACCTCCAATTCGAAGATGGACAAGTCCTAAAAGGTCCCTAGGATAGACTAATAGGACCCATATTAGAGTAGGAAGGTTTTTGTATAGAAAAAATAAGGAAATCCACCTGAAATGTCGAGACCGCCATCAGCAAAGGGCGAGACGGCTGTCTTGCCACTTGCCATGGCGAGACCGCCTTCCCGTTTGGCGAGACGACCTTCTCGCCATTTGTCAAATCGATACCACCGTCCCGATTGGTGAGACGACCGTCTCGCCATTTGTCAAAGGCGAGACCGCCGTCCCATTTGGCGAGACCGTCATCCCATTTGGCGAGACGGCGGTCTCGACCTTGCCAGGCGAGACGGCGGTCTCGACCTGATAGGCGCGAATCCCTATAAAAGGAGGGCGCTCTCCCCTTCTTTTCACACAGTTCTTCAACTTTCTCTTCTATCATTTCTTCAAATTCTTCTCCTAGAGCCCCTCCGAAGCATTTCCGGAGTTTTTTTTAGTGTTCTTAGAGAGCTTTTTTTTAACATTGTGAGAAAGAACGATCGACGTTGTAGAGTGAAGGAATGCCAAAAAGCATCCTATTTTAAGAGAATTAATCAAGAAAGCTTGCTTCGAAGGTTTCTTCACTTTCTCCCTCTCTTTTACCGCCTTTTTATTTATATTTATCTGTGCATTAGCTACTAGGGCCATGTAGTCACTATTTTCTTAATTCCGCAAATAAAAAGGTAAAAGCATCATTTTAAAGTTTATTTATGAAATAACTGGCCTATCATAGGGAACCCGAAAGGGACGTTGTGGGGGTGCTAATACCTTCCCCACAAGTAACTAACTCCCTTACTCGACTCTGGTTATAATGGCCAAAGTTGGTTCTTTAAACCAATGCCTTCTTTTCCTTTTCCGATGTTTTCGGTAAAAACATCGGTGGTGACTCCATAAGAACCCTTCTTGAAAACCTTGCTTTTAGGTCCAGCCTGGTTATCGGACAACCTAAAAACTCCTTTTCAAAAACCTCGCTCTTAGGTCCAACCCGGTTATCGGACAACCTAAAGGCGTTGTAACGTCACATTTTTAAAACACAAAAGCGGAAGTCGGAATACCATCACGTCGCTCCGACCGCCTCTTTTGACAGCGGCGACACTCGATGGATCAACCAAAAAGAAAAGCATATCCCCATTGAGCATACTGCAAAGGCAATCTTCAGACTCACATCCTGAGAGAGTCGTTTCCCTATGCATAGGCAAGACCTGGTGAGCAAAGAGCCAGTATTCCCCATGTGGAACATGAACCTACTCAGAGGAAAAAAAGTATAACTAAAAGTCTTCACCTTCAAATGAAGCATCCGCCTATTCAAGAGGCATCATAAGAATTAACAAATCCCCAGTGGATTCCTGCCTACCCAAGAGGCATTCATCAAGAATCCCCAACAACCAACAAAGCTGGATGACTATTGGAAAAATCCAAAATCAGGAATCCCCAGCGACCAACAAAGCTGGACGACAATCAATCAAAGAAGGGGATGAGACGACAAGACCTGGAACCGCAACATCTACGACATGTGGCAGCAATTCGACCAGATGTCCCTGAGATAGGATATCTTTGAGACCCGGCTAGAGACCTTCAGCCAAATACAAGAGGGGATGAGACAAGACCTGGAACTGCTCCGGCAAGAACATCTCACCTCAGTCCGGAGTCAAGAAGAATTTCAAAGACACATATATCGGCAGTTCCCCCCTCCCGGATCGTCTCCCGGCTCGAGTCCGTCGTCGTCTTAGGGATATTACCCCAAAAATAACTGTTGTAATAAATTTTATCATAAATAAAAAAATTTCAATTCGTCTTTACTCTCTCTTTTCGAAAAAAGTTAGCGTAACGAAAAAGACTAAGAAGTAAAAAGACTTACGCTCAGTCCCGAAAAAAGCCAAAATCGAAGATCGTGAGAAAAAAGATAAAACTGCGAAAAAAGGCAGGATTAAAGTCAAAGCGATAGCCAAAGCAGACTGGCAGGACAACTACGTTGACCAATAATCTTTTCGACAACCAGAAAAAGTCGAACAACCAAAGAATCTCAGCAAACAACAAAGCTGGATGACCACCAGGAGACTCTACCAAAAGAGCATCTCTCACGAACCCTGGCGCATGAGCTAGAGCAGTAAGCCGCCACCACCACCAGTCCTACGAAGTGGACTGTACCAGCTAGATGGGGGGTTCATACCCATCAAACTTGCGCATGATCGACACATGAGCCAGAGCAGTAAGTCACAACTGGTCCTACGCTATGGACCTTACTAGCCTGATGGGGGGTTTATACTCATCCAGTCCTACGCACAGTGGGCTGTAACTACCAGCCAGATGGGAGGTTTATACTCATCTAGTCCTACACACAGTGGGTTGCAACTACCAGCCTGATGGGGGGTTTATACTCATCAACCGAAGGGTCGGCTACCGCAAGAAGGAGCATCCTGAGGTTCTACCACGTGTCAACCAAAGGGGTCGACTACCGCAAGAGGGGGCATCCTAGAGGCGCACAACACATTTTTCCCTAGAGGATTAGCCACCGCAAGGCAGGGCATCCGAAGGGCAGCCGGGCAAGAGGGTTAACTCCTTCACCCTCCAGCCGATCTTCTTGGCGTAACAGGCCAACAGTCGACTAGTCAAGTGAAGGGGGGGCAGCTGTAGACCCCAAATCTTGCCCGACTTTAAAATAAAGAGCAGAAGACCTCCTGTTCGAAGATGGGCAAGGCCTAAAAAACCACCAGGAGAGACTATTAGGCCCCATATTAGAGTAGGAAGGTTTTTCTGTACAAAAAATAAGGATTCCCACCTTAAGGGTCGAGACCGTCGTCTCACTTTTCGGGACCGTCGTCTCGCCGAATGGCAAAGTCGAGACCGCTGTCTCACCGAATGGCAAAGTCGAGACGGCCATCTCGCCACTTGCCATCGGCGAGACCACCTTCCCATTTGGCGAGACGACCCTCTCGCCATTTGGTAAATCAATACTGCCGCCTCGATTGGCGAGATGGTCGTCTCGCCATTTGTTTAAGATGAGATCGCCGTCCCGAATGGCGAGACGGCCGTCTCGACCTTGCCAGACGAGACGGCGATCTCGACCTAACAGGCAAGAATCCCTATAAAAGGGGAGCGCTCTCCCCTCCATTTCACACAGTTCTTCCACCTTTCCTTCTAAAATTTCTTATAATTCTTCTCCTAGAGCCCCTCCGAAGCATTTCCAGAGTTTCTGAGTGTCTTTAGAGAGTTTTTATAGCGTTTCAAGAGAGAAAATTTGACGTTGTAAGTGCGAAGGGCTGCCAAAACGCACCCTCTCTTTTAAAGAATTAATCAAAGCTTGCTTCGGAGGTTTATTCAATCTCTCTCTCTCTCTCTTTTATTGCTTTATCATTTATATATATGCATTAATTAGGGTCATGTAGTTGTTATCTTTTAATTCTGAAAATAAAAGAGTAAAAGTGTCATTTTTAATTTATTTACGAAATAATCGGCCTATCATAGGGTACCCAAAAGGGGCATCGTAGGGAAGCTAATACCTTCCCTACACGTAACTAACTCCCTTACCCAACTCTGGTTATAATGGCCAAAGTTGGTTTTTTGAAAACCAACGCCTTCTTTTTCCTTTTTCGATGTTTCCGGTAAAAACATCAGTGGCGAATCCATAAGAACCCTCTTCAAAAACCTTGCTTTTAGGTCCAGCCTGGTTATTAGACAACCTAAAAGCTCCCTTTCGAAAACCTCGCCCCTAGGTCCAGCCCGGTTATCGAACAACCTGGAGGTGTTGTAACCTCTCCCATAAAATGCGAAAACGGGAAGTTGGAACCATCGCGTCACTCTGACCGCCTCTTTTGACGACGGCGACACCTATAAATAGGAGCCTCCCCTCCCCTCATTTCACACACTCTCACACCCCTCACTCATCCTAGAAGCTCTCCTAAGACTTCGGGATAACTCTGAGCACTTTCCAGAGTTCGAGTAAGCTTTCTGATTTCTATTTAAGGTAGAAATCTGTTAAGGAAATCTCCTTTTGAGACATCCGGCACTTGGTGGGGAGGTATTTTCCCTTTTTCTATTGAGGAGCGTGCTTGTAGAGTGAGGGGATTGCCAAAAAGCGTCTTCAAGTTTGAAGAAAATAGAAAGCCCACTTCAGAGGTTCCTTTCTCTATTCTCTCTCTTTTACTGCTTTCCTTGTATGCATTAGATACTAGGGCCATGTAGACATTTAAATTCTGTCAGTAGACAAATAAATAGGGTTAAAGTATAGTTTCTTTCAATATTTATTTTATGAATTAGTCCATCATAGGGAACCCGAAAGGGGCGTCGTGGGGAGTTAACACTTTTCCCACATGTAACTAACTCCCTTACCCAACTTTGGTTATAATGACCAAAGTTGGTTTTTCTAAAGCAACGCCTTCTTTTCTTCCTTTTCCGATGTTTATGGTAAAAACATCGATGGCGACTCCATAGAACCCTTTACGAAAACCTCGTTTTTAGGTTCAACCCAGTTATCGAACAACCTAAAAGCGTTGACCACTTCTTTAAAAAACGCGAGTCTACGAAACTATCGCGTCGCTCTGACTGCCTCTTTTCACTGTGGCGACATAGCTCATACAGTGTAGCTAACCTTGACCAGCCATTCTTCTAAATTCTTTTGTAATCCTTCTGAAAAAAATAAATAAACTTTGTTCATATCAATAAAAGTCTCTTTCATTTCCTTTCTCTTGACCAATTTATGAAAGTTCCTCTTTATTGATGAATCATAAACATGTGCAAAGACTTTTTGTCATAATCATGCATCATAAACAAGGAAGCATAGAAAGCAAAAAAGAATAATGCTTGCAAGGAGAGTCTTAGGCAAAAATTAGGGCAGACTACTAGATCTAAAACCCCAAACGGGTGGTCTAGACAAAAGTTAAGGCATTCATAAAAAGGAAAAAGCCCTCTAAGATATCCTTGGTAAAAATTAAGGCAGTCCGCTATATCAAAAACCCCAAAAAAGGATGGTCTAGGAAAAAGTTAGGGCTAAACAAAAAAAAAGGAGCCCATCAGCATAATCATGAAAGTCCAACAGGAGAATACTGGTCACTTTCTAGATGCATCAAATAAAAGAATAGATTACATTTAGGGCATCCACACACAAGTAGTCGCACAATAAGACTATGACAAAATAAAAAATAAAAAAATAAAAATATCTTTATGTAAATAAGAAAAAATAAGAATCATGCATATAAGGAGAACAGGCTCCATGTTTGTGATTGAAAAACAAGATCACCGAGACCGAGTCTCCAAGACAATAAAGCAACCAAGACAAAATAAGAATTTCCAGAGCCAGAAGCTCCAACCGTCATCCTTCTAGTCAAAAAGAGAAGGCATCAACGCAGAAAAGTTGACGGAAAGGCTCAAGTCATCCCCAAGAGGATCTTTGCCTACTCCAAAGGCAAAATAAAATATTACCCTAAAGGCTCAACATCGCCACCACATGAGTCATCGAGCATACTCATCTCCACCACATTCCCCAAGGAAGAATAAGGGGCTCAAAGAGAAGAAAACCCTTTATCCCCAGCGGATAACCCAAAAGAGAAAAAGGCCATAGCAAGGAAAGGCCAATAACTCCCCAAGTGGGTTGTACAATAGAAAAACAAAGACAAGGAATCAGAAATTCCTCCATAGTGGAATAAGAGCTTTACAAAATTAGCTCACACCAGCATCAATCAAGGAGCCAAGACTCCATCCCCCCAGAGGGCAAACCAAAATCAGATCCCCAGGGATACAACTCATTCCCTGGAGAATCACCAAAAAGAGAGGACATATCCTTAGTGAGCCTACTACAAAGGAAAACTCCAGACTTCTATCCCTAGAAAGTCGCTTTCCTACGCATAAGCAAGACCTGGCGAGCAAAGAGCCAGTATTCCCCAAGTGGAACATCAGCCTATTCATAGGCAAAAATAGTGCAACCAAGAGAGTCTTCACTTCAGATGAAGCATCTGCCTACTCAGAGGCATCATTATCAGAATCAACAAATCCCTAGTGGATTCCTGCCTACCCAAGAGGCATTTATCAAGAATCCCCGACAACCAACAAAGTCGGATGACTAATGGAAAATCCAAAAACAAAGAATCACCAACAATCAAGAAGTTGGACGGCTATGGAAAAAGCCCAAAGAAAAGAATCATCGGCATATTGGACGACAAGAAAAGCCAAATATTCTCAAGCAAGAATTACTCCCTAAGGAGTCGACGCGTGACCAAACTCAGTAAGCCGCCATCACAGATTTTTAGTCCAAAGAAGAGGACTCAAACCCGATGGGGGATCGTACCCATCAACCTAAGGATTAAAGATAAAATCCTAAGGACCAGTCTAGAGAAAAGGACTCTAAGCAAATGGGGGTTAATACTCATCAACCACAGGGTTAAAGATAAAACCCTAAGGTCTAGTCTTACAAAAGGGGACTGCAAACCAGACGGGGTTCATACTCTTTAGCGAATCTTACAAAAGGGGATTCAAACCAGTCTGAAAAAAGGGGACTGTAAACTAGGTGGGGATTTGTACTCATTCAGTCTTACAAAAGGGGACTGTAAATCAGGTGGGGGTTTATACTCATCCGGTCTTACAAAAGGGGACTGTAAACCAGGTGGGGGTTTGTACTCATCCAGTCTTACAAAAGGGGATTGCAAACTAGATGGGGTTCGTACTCATCTAGTCTTACAAAGGGGACTGCAAACCAGATGGGGGTTCATACTCATCAACCACGACGACAACTACCACACAAAAAGGAGCATCCTAAAGATGAGTCTTTCAGAAGGGGACTCGAACCAGGTGGGGGTTTGTACCCATTACCACAAGGCGAAGTGAACACCCCATGGTCAACATTGAAGACACTCAACCATTCATCATCATGAGGGTCAACTATCGCGTCAGAGGAGCATCCAAAGGACGATCGGGTAAGAGGGTTAACTCCTTCACCAACCAACCGGTCTCTTGGTACATTAGCCAACAACCAGTCAGTCAGGTGAAGGGGGGGGCAGCTATAGACCCCAAATCTTGTCCGGCCTCACAATAAGTTCAAAAATCCTCCATTTCGAAGATGTTCAAGGCTTCATTAGGCCCCTAATAGTGTTTTTTAGGCTCCATTTAAGAAAAGGATGGTTTTCTTAGAAAAATAAAATTTAAGGTTTTTGTCAGAGGGTTGGGACGACCATCCCAGATCCAGACAACCGTCTCAACCCCTTTGGGGGCCTGGGACGGTCGTCTCAGATCTAGATGGTCGTCTCACCTCTCTTGTAGCCTAGGACGGTCATCCCAAAATGCCAGACGACCGTCCCACCTGACAAAATCCAGGATGGTCGTCCCGGCCTCCTGGATCCACGAGCCTATAAATAGGACGCCATTCTCCCCCATTTTCACATACTTCTGCACCTTGGATTAAGATCTCTCTTCTCTCTTCTACTCTGAACCATTTTTCGAGCATTTTTTGCGTAGTTTCAAAGTCCGAGTAATCTTTCTGGTTATCCTTTTTGGATTAATCGGTTAAGGAAGTCTCCTTTTGAGACATCCGGCGCTCGGTAGTGTAATATTTTTACTTTTTGTGGGAGGAGTGCTCTTGTAAAGGGAGGGGACTGCCAAAAAGTGTCCTCATGTTTTCAAGAGATATATAAAAGCTCGCTTCAGAGGTTCCTTTTTCTATTCCTTCTCTTTTATTGTTTTCCTTTATCGCTTTCTTCTGTGTGCATTAGAAATTAGAGCCATGTAGATATTTAATTACCGCAAGTAGATAAATAAATAGGGTAGAAACATAATTTTTATGTCTTTATTTTAAGATTATTCTATCATAGGGAACCCGAAGGGGGCATTGTGGGGTGCTAACACCTTCCCTACACGTAAATAACTCCCTTACCCAACTCTGGTTGTAATGGCCAAAGTTGGTTTTCTTAAAACCAATGCCTTTTTATTTTCCTTTTCCAATGTTTATGGTAAAAACATTGGTGGTGACTCCATAACCCTTTACGAAAACCTCGCTCTTAAGGGTAGTTAGGTTATCGAACACCCTAAGAGTGATGCCAACATTTTACAAAATACGCGAGTCAATTAACCATCGCGACGCAACGGACCACCTCACTTCGGTTTCCCCCTCCCCATTTTTACTAGAAGGGGATGGCAGCGACAAACCCTATAGTTCTGCTACTTCCTCCCATTCCCCCCTAAGCATGGGCACTTTAACCTAGATCATTCTGCCCCCACAAGTGTTAGAAAAGTAGTTTTAGATCAAGAGGGGGGGTGAATTGATCTTTTGAAAGTTTTTCGCAATAAACAGATTATCTAATTCGAAAATTAAGATTACTTATCAATTCACAAATCACAAAGCAATCAAACAGTTTAAGTGCAGCAGCAGAAATTAAAGAGAGAAAGGTTAGGAAAGATTTCACCGGTAATTTTATACTGGTTCACCCAATACCAGGGCTACGTCCAGACTCCAGCCAAATTCCAGCTGGGTTCCACTAGAATAGATGTTTTACAGACTCACCCTCTTACACCTATTCTAACTCTCCACCAAGAACCAAATTCCAGCTCTTGGAAACCTCTCGCAACCAAATTCCAGCCACAGAGAAACCAAGTGCCCAAATTCCAGGCACCACACACAAGAACCAAATTCCAGCTCTTGCTTTAACCTTTCCACCAAGAACCAAATTCCAGTTCTTGGAAACTTTCTACAACAACTTGCAGAAAACTTGTACCCAAATTCCAGGTACAAAACAAGTACAAATGAATGAATAGAAATTTAAAAGAAGAAACAAAGAAAGCTCAAACCGGATTACGCTAATCCACAGTAAGTTTCTTCTTCAAAGAAATGCAAAGTGCCTCAAGAAAGATTTCAAAAGAAGTTCACAAAAACAGTTGTGTATCTTTCTTGAAAAATGCTAATTGTTGTTTGTATTGATTGCTTGAATTGTGTAAAAACTGATATTCAATTTCTTGTTTCAAAGTTTCAAGCAAAACTGTTTTTAAAGAGAATTTTCAAATCTGCTGCATTAATTAATCTGTTGAAAGTTTGTTTTAATCTGTTGAAATAGCCGTTATAATCTGTTAAAAGTCCTTTCAACCCATTAATGCATTCTTGATCTTTAACAGAAAATGTTTTAGTTGATACGACCACGTTTTTATCAGTTAAAACGTTTTACAAACATTTTCTAAGTATAAAACAATCGATTGAATCACATATTAATCGATTGATTTGTTTAAAAACCTTCTTATAAAACTTTCCAAGTTATTTTAGCTGATATAAAGTCGTTTCAATCTATTGAAAAACTGCACATATATTTTCAAGTCATTTTAATCGATTGAAAGTTCGTTTTAATCGATTGAAAAGATTTTCTAAGTTATTTTAATCGATTGAAATACGTTTTAATCGATTGAAATAAGTCTGATCGGTCATAATTCAATTCTGATCGATCATAACCAACTCTGATCGGTCATAATCTCATTCTGATCGATCATCCTGACATCCAAAGTGATTTTAATCGATTGAAACGTGTTTTAATCAATTAAAATAATTCTGATCGCTCATATTTAAGATCTGATCGATTATATTGCATTCGACCTATTATATTCGAATTCTAATCGGTCATAAAGAGTTTTAATCGATTAAAAGAAGTTTGTATCGATTAAAATATTGTAAAAACACTTTTTAAAATATTATAAGTGTTTTAAATTGATTCTTTCAAACCTGTATCAGTTAATAACTTGTTTAAGAAAATTCTTTGCCAAAATGCTTTTGTTTTTGATTTGTTAAAAACTGTTTTTGAGGCATTTTGCAAGATGAGTGAAGAAGCTTTATGCAGTGGAAAAGGTAAAGTGGTTTTACCTAAGCTTTCTGTTTAGACACACTGAGTCTTCAGCTCCTTTGTTCTGAGTGACTTGTTTGACTGTTGCAGAGTTGACCTTTGACTTTATCTTTGACTTCATCAAATCACTGAGTTCTTTGCTAGGATCACTTTCAACAAGATCATTTGGGTGAAAGCAAAGAGGGGGAGATTGATGGCAATGTGAAACATGTCCCTACATTCCCAAGAGATGATTTTGGTGATGATTCAAGTAACAACATTCAAGACTCAAGCAAGCCCAATATATGATTATTTAATCCATTCAAGATTCAAGCAAGCCCAAGATGATTCCTGAAGACTAGATAGAGTCTTAGAATACTGGATGTGGAGGTACAAGTTGATGAAGTGGTATTATGCATAAGCCTCCAAAGCACAAGTGTGATAAAATTTCGTAACATGACATTTTTCACTGTCATAATCGATTATGATGCATCAGAAATGAAAAAATGATTTTCTCTTTATCATAATCGATTATACTAGTAACATAATCGATTATGGCAGATCAAATTTGAAAAATATATCTGTTTTTAAAGAATAATTGTTTTTTAATACATCCTGATTTTTCTCTACGAAATTATTAATAATTAACGGCTATTTTCTGATGCTATTTTCCTATTTAAATGAGTTTTGATGAAAAATAAAAAACACACAATTACAGAATTCGAAAATTCAATTTACATTCAATCAATTTTGAGAAAAGAATTTTGAGCAAGGCAACAAAGCACTTTCAGGTTTTCTGAGAAAACTTTTTCATACTGCCTTCTGCGCTTTCACTGTCAATCACACTGTGTTCTTGGAATTATCATTCTACAGGCTTCTACAATTTGTTGTCTCCATTACCCAGGTGTGACTGTTCTTATTTTATTGCCTTCATCCTTTGTGGGTTTAGGAACTTGATGTTCAATTCCCTGTTTAGGGTTTAAGTGGTTCTTGTTAAATCAATCCCTTTTTTAAGGTTTACGTGGTTGCACTGTTTCTTGAGCAGTGTGTTTCTATGTCTGGAATTTCTATTATCATCCCTTTGATTTGTTCAGGGAAGTGTTTTCATCCTTTGATTCGTTCAGAGGAGGTGTTCATCCTTAGTGGGATTCTAAGGAGGTGTTTTCATCCCTTTGATTTGTTCGTGGAGGTTTTCATCCTTAGTGAGATTCTAAGGAGGTGTTTTCATCCCTTTGATTTGTTCGGGGAGGTGTTCATCCCTAATGTGATTCTAGGGAGGTGTTCATCCTTTGTGTGTTTGTTGCAAAGGAGGTGCTTTTCATCCTTTGATTTGTTTAGAGGAGGTGTTCATCCCTAGTGGGATTTTAGGGAGGTGTTCATCAGAGTAGGATTCTAAGGAGGTGATTGTCTTTTTAATTAGTTTACTCTTTACTGGTTCCTCTATTAAGTTGATTGTAATTTATAAACTGAATTTGATAGATAGTGAATTTGGGTCACTCTTGTGTTAGAGGGAACTGGATATAGGGTTGGCTATACCCGAACAAGTATACATTACTGTGTGTTCTTCTCTTCACTTTATGACTCTAGGCTTTTGTTTTCCTTATATTTGTGCGCTTGTATTTTTCCCTATACCTTGCTTATTATATCGCTTTTTCTTTATCTGAATTCAATATGATAAATTAAATTGAATTAACAAGTTATTGGACATCTAAAATAAATTTTTAATTTGACATCTAGTTTAATTTGTGCATCTATTCACCCCCCTCCTCTAGATGCCATTTGTCTAACAAGTGGTATCAGAGCTTGGTTAGATAAGATATTTTTAAACGATCTGTCAAGATGTCTATGTAGAATCAGCTTTACAGGGAAGGAGCCTCAATAAACAGACCACCACTATTTGAAGGAGAAGACTATCAATTTTGGAATGCGAGAATGGAAATATTTTTACAAACACAAGATTACGGTGTTTGGGATGTTGTACTCAACGGTCCCTACATTCCGATGAGAACAACAGAGTCTAGAGTTGTTCCAAAGACTTTTGACCAATGGACGCCGGATGAAAACAAGCATACCCAATATGATGTAAGAGCCCGAAATGATATTGTTTCTGCCTTAGCTCGTAATGAATTTTTTAGGGTCTCACAATGCAAGACGACAAAAGAAATATGGGACACCCTTGAAGTGACACATGAAGGAACAAATGAAGTAAAGCGAGTACGTAAGAACACACTCATCCAGGAGTATGAATTGTTTCAAATGCAGCAGAATGAAAGCATCACGAATTTCCAGACACGCTTCACACATATAGTAAATCACTTGAAAGCATTAGGAAAGAGTTTTGACAATGAGGAGTTGAACACAAAGATCTTGAAATCCTTAGATAGGAATTAGCAACCAAAGGTCATTGCTATTACAAAATCAAAGGATCTCACAGAAATGAATATTGCTACTCTATTTGGAAAGATGCGAGAGCATGAGATGGAATGACAAAGGTTAAAGAACGGTGAAAAGAATCAAGCCAAGACAATAGCTCTAAATGCAGTAAAAACTTCATAGGATGAAAGTGAAAATGAAGGTAAGTTTTCAGATTTCGATATATCTCTTTTTGTTAAGAAGTTTACCTGGTTTATGAAAAACATGAAAAAGGGACAACAAAAAAAGTGTTAGACAAATGGCATCTAGATTGGGGTGAATATGCACAAATTAAAATAGATGCCAAATTAAAAATTTATTTTAGATGTCTAATAACTTGTTAATTCAATTTTATTTATCAGATTGAATTTAGATAAAGCGGAAGCGATATAATCAGAGAGATAAAGGGAAAAATACATGCGCATAGTAATTTATATTGGTTCGGGTATAGTCAACCCTACATCCAATTCTCAGTCACCTCTAACACAAGAGTGACCCCAATTCACTATCTTTAAAATTTAGTTTACAAATTACAATCAACTCAGTAGAGGAACCAGTAAAGAGTAAACTAATTAAAAAGACAATTACCTCCTTAGAAACCCACTAAGGATGAACACCTCCCTAGAATCACACTAAGGATGAACACCTCCCCGAACAAATCAAAGGGATGAAAACACCTCCTTAGAATCCCACTAAGGATGAACACCTCCCCGAATAAATCAAAGGGATGAAAATACCTCCCTGAACAAATCAAAGGGATGACAACAAAAACTACAAACACAAACACACTGCTCAAGAAATACTGCAACCACCTAAACCCTAAAAAGGGAATTTAACATCAACTTCTTAAACCCTAGAAAAGAATGACGACAATAAAATAAGAATAGTCACACTTGGATAATGAAGAAAACAAATTGTAGAAGCCTGTAGAATGATAACTCCAAGAACATATTTTGATTGACAGTGAAGGCGTAGAAGGCAGTATGAAAAAGTTTTCTCAGAAAACCTAAAAGTGCTCTGTTGCCTTGCTCAAAATTCTTTTCTCAAAACTGATTGAATGTAAATTGAATTTTCGAATTTTGTGATGACAACATTTTGGTCACACAAAATACTGATCAATAATAATAAACAAGTTGTTAAACTAATGTAGCATAGTTAACCAGTGTCAAATCTCACAAGGACACAATTTTAAGAACATACTCATTATCACATATCATTCTCTCTAAAACAGTCAATAACAGTAAATAGGTGTAGACCCCTAATCTTGTCCGGCCTCGTAATAAGACCAGAAGACCTCCTTTTCAAAGATGGATGAAGCCTAAGAAGCCATTAGGAGAGACTATTAGGCCCCATACTAGGATAGGATGGATTTTCTGCATTAAAATAAGGATTTTTGCCTTCAAGGATCGAGACCGTCGTCTCGTTTGGCGAGACGGCTGTCTCGCCACCTGCGAATGGCGAGACCCCCCTCTCGTTTGGCGAGACGGCCTTCTCGCCATTTTTGCAAGGCGAGACGGCCGTCTCGACCTTGTCAGACGAGACGGCTGTCTCGACCTGACAGGCGCGAATCCTTATAAATAGTTGCGTGATGAGCCATTATTTTCCCGCATTTTCTTATCTTTGTGTACTTATCTTAATTGGTGCATTGTGTTTAATTGTCTATTATTAGTGCATTTTCATTGATTGGGCTTCATTAGGCCAATAATTTAGATTTTTAATTAATTTGAATCTATTTGATCTAATTTTTACTCATTATTAATTTTAGGACAGTTTAAAGCAATTTTGGCCTTGAAAAATTGGGCCAAATGTCATATTTTATTTTATACGGGTACTAACATTAGTTTACTGTTTTATTTATCATTTTTTCTAACGATCTCCAAATAACATGATTCTAAAATAATTATAAACTAAACACATTGAGCTTTCCACAGGATCCAAAATCATTCAATTCGGAGCTAAATTGGATTTTACATAAACTATCCAAAATGGGTCAAGCGCACCAGGCCGACCCAATAGACATGCTTCAGTAATTTAAGTTTCCTTAATTCATTAGACCTCCGAAAATAGTAGAAACAGTGGCATTTTAAAGCTAGCTCAAAAGGATTTCAAAGGAGACAAAAATCGCTTAATTTGGATAAGTATTGAAAATACTGCACGTGTTTGAAATTCATGGACCTGCACTGAAGCCAACTTATGATGTGTTTCATGGACTAGTTGAGCCCAAACCTCGATTAAGATTAGGGTTAGGGTTATTTATATAAGAGAGGAACATCACACGAAAAACAACACACAAGGACTGCGAAACAACCACACAACCACCTTTCATCTTCTGCAATTTATATTCAAGTTTGTTTACTCTTCTGTCATTATTTTTAAATTCTTGTTTCGATTGTAATTATGTTTCTTCTATTGCGTTTTCAACTTTCCATGGA
Organism: Sphenostylis stenocarpa; assembly: GCA_963425845.1. Classification (NCBI taxonomy): domain Eukaryota; kingdom Viridiplantae; phylum Streptophyta; class Magnoliopsida; order Fabales; family Fabaceae; genus Sphenostylis; species Sphenostylis stenocarpa. The sequence goes on from OY731403.1 coordinate 77,234,168, forward strand.
TAGTTAAATCTTTGTATTGATTTTCTGAGAAGAATGCAAGTAGATCTTTGAGGTTTTGTTCTTCAATTTCATTTTGTTTGTTCTCTTAACTCTTCATCTTCTAATCTCAGTGTTGAATTATAATCTGTTTATGCTTAATAAACTGAAACTAATATCACAGTTTGCTTAATTATGTGTTAGAGATGAGATTATGTGATGTATGCAATGCTTAATTGTATAAGGATAATTTGGGGTTAATCTTCGCTTAGTTGGTTAATTTCATGTTGGAATAAGGGTTAAGGAAAATTTGAGATTAATCTTCGCTTAGTTGGTTAATTTCGAATTGGAACAAGGGTTAAAGCTAATTTGAGATTAATCTTCGCTTAGTTGATTAATTTCGAATTAGAATATAATTTGGGATTTATCTTCGCTTAGTTGGTTAATGTCGAATTAATTTCGTAATCTAGGATAAGTGACACTGCATTAGAATCAGGAAATCAATTGCATTTTAATCTGTTTTTAATCCGCATTTTTATAATCTGCTTTTGTTCTGTTTCATCTAATATTTTAATTTTGAAAAACTTCCCTTTTTTTTGTTACTGTTCTAAATTTAAAAATTGATAAGCTTTGATAGAAATTTGTGGTCTTTGGGAGACGACCTAGGAAAGCTTCCTAGTACTACATTTATCTGTTTTAATTATTTGACCGAGTACGACATCGATCACTGCGCTTTTCCCTACATTTCACACAATTCTACGACTTTCCCTCTTGTAACCTCTTCAAATTCTCTTCCCAGAACCCCTCCGAAGCATTTCCGGAGTTTCTGAGAGTTTCTTAGAGATTTTATAGCGTTTCCGAGAGTTTCTCCGGTGTTGTAAAGAGTGAAGGGCTGCCAAAACGCACCCTAATTTTCAAGAAATTAATCAAAGAGCTTGCTTCGGAGGTTTCTTCTTCCTCTCTCTCTCTTTATTGTCTTTACTTTTATGATTAAGTTATGCAATAGATACTAGGGCCATGTAGTCGTTACTTTAATTCCATAAATAAAAGGGTAAAAGCGTCTTTTCACACAGTTTATTTATTAAATAGCTGGCCTATCATAGGGAACTCGAAAGGGGCGTCGTAAGGGAACTAACACTTCCCTTACACGTAACTAACTCCCTTACCTAAACTCTGGTTTTAACAACCAAAGTTGGTTTTCAAAAATCAACACCTTTTTACTCCTTTTTCGATGTTTCCGGTAAAAACATCGATGGCGACTCCATAAGAACCCTTCAAAATTAGTTCTTGGGTTAGCCCGGTTATCGGACAATCCAAGAATGCTCTTTCAAAAACCTCGCCCCTAGGTTCAGCCCGATTATCGGACAACCTAAAGGCGTTGTAACCACACCCATAAAAACGCGAAAATTGGAAAGTCGGAACCATCGCGTCGCTCCGACCGCCTCGTTTTGACGGCGGCGACAGATGGCGACTCCACTGTGGAAGCCTAGAGAGTTGATCTCATTTAGTGATGGGCCAGCTTAACTAAATAAACCAAGAAATTACACTTTTACCCTACCTTGTATTATAACATGTTTTAATGCTTGGCTTTAATAATTGTTGTTTGTTTATTTTATGTAATTGTTTGAAATACAAATTGTACACAAACCCTTGCACACAATAGTTCCCTCTATACCCGGGGGCAAGTGAGAAATCCATAGGGAGTGGGTGGCAGATACGGTTCGCTATAGTGATGGTCTTGTGCCCACCAGTGTGATCGAAAACCACCACTCAAGGTGATAACCTTCCTCTTTTGGCATGAAGACTAACTATGGCCTTAGTGTTAAGCATGGTCGGAAGGCTGGAGAGTGGGGACCCTATAATGGGGGCACCTTGGGGGCCTTAGCCTTGGTGAGAACAGTTAGAACCTACCTTCGCCAATGCACTTTTCTGCAGGAAAACCCTACCTCGTCATTAAAACGACTTCTCGCCTGTTCTCGGATGATCGAATTGTGTGCGCATTTGTTTGTTGCATTTGTTTGTTGCATAGCATAACCAAACAACAGAAAAATCATAGAAAAAAAACATTTTTTGCAATAAACACCCTTATCTCGGACAGTCTGCCTTTTAGCTAGCCTGGTTTCAGGTTCTTTGTAAGCTAAGTAGCCACGCAGTCCGACAGAAGAGATAAGGGACGCTAAATATTATTCTTTCGCATAAAGCCATTTTTTATCTCGAACAATCTGCCTTTTAGCTAGCCTGGTTTCAGGTTCTTTGTAAGCTAAGTAGCCACGCAATCCAATAAAAGAGATAAAAGGTTATAAAATAAAAATATAAAATAAAAATATAAAATAAAAATCCAAGTCAAAACTAGAAAATAAATAAGATGATCTCTCGACAAAGTCAAATCATTCATATTACATCATATCATGAGTGGAGAAAAACCAAGAGAGAAAATAAAAAGCGAGGGCACATTTGGCATCATCCAAACAAAATCTCTCATAGATAAACATATTAGTCCTACACTCAGCATGCATTAATAAATTTCTTTCGGGCATTCTAGAAAGTGGCTGGTCCTCTCCCCATCCAAACTCGTGCACAGAAAGTCAGAGCAATGGAGAACCTGGAAGAGCAAAACCGTAAACTCACTGCAGAGGTTAATACCCTCTGCAAACAAATGGCTCAATTAATGGAGGTCATACACCAAGGGCAAAATAAGGGTGAAACCCACGCAGAAAACACCTCTCGCCATGAAGAGGAGGAAGAGGAGGAATTCTTCTATGATGAAAAGGATGTTAGGACTGTACGCATCCTCACCCCGGAGGTTTCTAAGTAGCAGATATACGCCCTAGAAGAAAGGCTGAAGGCGGTGGAGGGGCACAACTTTGACGTCAAGGAGGTGGCGGACATGTGTCTTGTGAAGAACATCCATTTCCCTCCCAAGTTCAAAGTCCCGGACTTCCCCAAGTACGCCGGCTAACCTGCCCCAAGAACCATATTACGATGTATTGTCGTAAGATGGCCGCACACGCTAAAAATGAAAAACTGCTGATCCACTGCTTCCAGGAGAGTCTGGCCGACACAGCTCTCAACTGGTACATGCAGTTAGAAAGAGGGCAGGTTCAAAACTGGAAACAGTTGGCTGACACTTTCCTTCATCGTTACCGATACAATATCGATCTGACCCCTGACAGGTCAGATCTCAGGACCCTAAGCAAAAGGGACGACGAATCCTTCAAAGCATATGCCCAAAGGTGGAGGGAAATGGCCGCCCAAATAGAGCCCCCACTGGCAGATAAGGAGACAATGGTTATATTCATAGATTCACTGACTGGAGCATACTACGATAAGGCAATAGCCAGTACCTCCAATCTTTTTTTGGACATAGTCACTGTAGGAGAAAGAGTGGAGCAGGGGCTGAGGAGTGGGAAAATAGCACGACCTTCTTCTTCCAGTACTTCATTCAAGAAACCCTTCAAAAAGAAGGAGGAGGTCGTACACGCCATCAATTTCGCAACCCCTTCCTCCACCTCTCAGACAGAGAGGCAGTCACGAAGAAAGGAGAGGAAGTTTACCCCTATCCCCACCTCGTACGCAAAGTTGTTGCCCCAATTATTATAGGCCAATCTTCTAGCGCGTGTTCCTCCAAAGAAAATGGAGCCTCCCTACCCCGAGTGGTACAAGTCCAACGAAAAATGTAGCTACCACTCGGATGCACCTGGGCATTCAACGGATAACTGTTTGACCTAAAAATATAAGGTCCAGGAATTAATTGATGCTGGTTGGATAACCTTTGATGCCTCTGCTTCTGATGTCGACGCCAAACCTCTAGCTAAGCTAGAGTAGCAGAGAGGGAGGACTAGGAGGATCAGCCCCTAGGTTTCTTCTTTTTAAGCTTTTTCTTGTATCTCCTGCGGTCCCTACCCGTGGCCGCAGGAACTCTGATTAAAAGGGCTTGTACATACATTTTTTTAATACACGAGGCATTTTCTTATCATATTCATTTCATTCTTTTCCCTCTTTTATTTATTATTGTTACAAAGATAATTGAATAATAAAATCTATGACTAAAACAGAACCTAAAACACATCATGTCTGTGATTGATGAATCTCTGTGGACCCCAGAAACCGAAAGTGAATGGGTCGAGTCCGACAGTGGGCAGGAGACCATTTCTCCGGACATGCAAAGAATGCTGGAAAAAGAAACACACATTATACAACTGCATCAAGAAGAAACAGAAACTGTCAATTTGGGAGAAGGGGATGATGAGAAAAAGATAAACATCGGCACCCAAATAGAAAGTAGCACAAAAAATGGATTGATACAGCTTCTAAAGGAATATATGGATGTATTCGCTTGGTCTTATCATGACATGCCCGGGCTCGACACGAGTATAGTGGAGCATCGATTGCCATTAAAAGAAGGGTTTCGACCTGTGAAGCAAAAGCTCAGAAGAATTAAACCAGACTGGTCCTTAATGATTAAGGAAGAGGTACAAAGACAACTAGATGCCAATTTCCTAGTAGTGTCCAAATATCCAGAGTGGTTGGCCAACATAGTACCTATCATCAAAAAGAATGGGAAGGTCAGGGTATGCGTGGATTATAGGGACCTCAATCGAGCAAGTCCGAAGGATGACTTTCCCCTACCACATATAGACACGCTAGTAGACTATACTGCTACCAACACACTTTACTCCTTCATGGACGGGTATGCAGGGTACAATCAAATTAAATTGGTCATCGAGGACAGAGAAAAAACCTCTTTCATCACACCATGGGGCACCTTTTGCTACGCGTAATGCCTTTTGGACTCAAGAATGCAGGGGCTACCTATCAAAGGGCTATGGTCACACTATTCCATGACATAATCCACAAGGAAATAGAGGTATATGTGGATGACATGATCGCCAAGTCCAGAAATGAGATGGACCACATTCAATATCTCAAAAAGCTTTTTGACTGACTTCGAAAGTATCAACTCAAACTAAACCCGGCAAAATGTACTTTCGGAGTACGATCAGGAAAACTCTTAGGGTTCATTGTCAGCAAAAGAGGAATAGAGGTGGACCCTGATAATGTTAGAATCGCGCAGCGGAATGTTCGCGTGGTCGGACAAAAACCAAGAGGGGGGGTGAATTGGTTTCTTAATAAAAATTAGGTTTTCAAAATTTTCCCCAAATTTAACCGATTAAAAACTGTGTAAATGTAAATAGAGAAGAGAAGAGAATCTTACACAGGAAATTTATACTGGTTCGGATCAAAAGACCCTACGTCCAGTTGCTAATCACTCAAACAGAGGATTAACGATGTCACTATAATCAAGTTGTTACAAGCAAATTACAATTGAAAAGATAAAGATAAGAAAACACCTCTCTTGAAATCCACAAGAGATGATGAACAGCTTTCCCTAGAGACGGCACAACACACAATCCACTAAGAACTCCACTTAGTGATTCTTATCGCTTCTAGCCCACACCAGGTTCCAAAAGCTCCTTTTTCTTGCAACAAACAGTTCTCTGGCACTACAGCACTTAACTTTTGTATGAAAAAGGTTGTTCTTCTTTTCTGAGTGCCATGGAGAAGCTTAAGTAGAGAAATTAGGGTTTGGGAATTGGGAATTTCGGAATTAGGGTTCTTGGAAATAGTGTTTTCGAAAATAGGGTTGATTTGAAGTTAAAATTCGAAATCTGACTGAAATAATCGATTAAATCAAGAGTTAATCGATTATTACAAAGCCAAAATCAACAGAACCCTAAAACTCACTGTTTTAATCGATTAAAAGGGGTTTTAATTGATTAAACTGCCTGTTAATCGATAAACAGGAGTTTTAATCGATTAAACCAGTGAGCAGATACAGAAAATGGTTTTTCTCACTGTTTTAATCGATTATTTCCCTATTTAATCGATTAAAGTCGAGCCTGGATGATAAATTTGAACTTTTTGAAGCTTCTAAGGTGCAGACTATGTACCGGCTATCTTAAACACTAATATTACAGACTCAATCTAATTGAAACAGAGTTATTACAATACAAAACAAGTCTTCAACACTCTAAGTCTTTGAGTTCTTGAATCATCATCAAAATCAACAATCTTCATGTCCATCAAGTGCAACATCAAGTCCTTGAATGTTCAACAATCTCCCCCTTTTTTATGATGATCAAAATTATCTTTTAAAGCCTTGTAATAACCTGTTTTATCTGTCATACTAACAAACACATTAAACATACCAGATAATATTTAAAAACAATAATATTAGGCTTTAAATATTTCTCCCCCTATTTTGATTATAATAAAAAATAATTCTTCTATGACAAACATAAGAGCTCCCACTCAAAATATGCATAACTTAGAGAAAACACCCCCTCAAACATAGCAAAAACAGAACACCACATTTTATTTCAGATAAAAGCATTTATTACAATATAAGAGAAAAATTACAAATTTTAAAATTCTTCACTATCATCATTATGAAAGTGTGCATCAAGTCTATGTTCTAAGCGGCACACTTTATCATCTACATCAGATATACGGCGAATTATTTCCTCATGTCGTACTCCAGAAAGAGTGAAGAATGACTGCATCCTCTGATTCATGTCAGATAACATGTCTTCCATGGATTGTCGGGTTTCATGATGAGTAGAGGAAGTTCCAACACTTTGGATTTGATCAGAGGGAAACTCAGCAGCAGGAGGCATATCTTCATCAGATTCTTCATTGTCACCATCTTGATTCGGAACATCATCCTTGTGAACATAGATGTCGTTGACACACACCATTTGTAGTTGGATCAATGTGCTGTCAAGCATGCGATTTAAGTTATTTGTTCTTACTGTTTGTTCACCTTCGACATTGACTCCCTTATATTCAAGAATCCGAGAGACAAGGAGGGCATATGGTATTTTGAAGGTGGGATGACGTTTGGCTTTTAACATAGTCATGGTGACAAGAATGCCCCAATCTAAAGGCTCATTATTCATTATGGCATGAATAATCCTAAGATCAATTGAAGAACATTGAGCATGATTTGTAGCCCGAGGACATAGGATCCAGACAATTAGATGTAGAATCATGCGTTCCTCCTTCTTTAAAGGTCCAGCAAGAAGGAGACGCCCAATCTCCATGGAGGGATTTCGCAGAAAAGAGCGGTAAGCTAAGAACCTGTCAAAGTCATCTAACTCACCGTAAATGTTAATAGCATCTTCTCTAATTGGAAAGTGGGCAACGTTCTCCCAAATATCGTCGTCAAGAATAATTGTGACGCCTTTGACTCTAGAAGTAGCAATTTGATCTCTAAATTTAAATCTAGAGTAAAATACCCTAACAAGGTCAGGATAATACGTACCTTGCATTTGGATGAAAGGGAGAACTCCTTGAAATTCAAGAAGGTTGGGAAAGTTGAATCCCCTATTGATGAATTTCTCACCAATAAGAAACTTGGGAGAGATAATGGCACGTTCCTTCCAATAGGTCAGAAATTCTTATTGGCCATCTATATCAGAAATCCATCCTTCTACAGAATTAGGACGGGGACGAGATGAGGGTGCAGATCTTCTTCTAGTAGGGATCTTAGCACGAGAAGATGAGGCCATTGAAATATTTGAGGAATAACAATAAGATTTAGAGAGCTAAATGTATTGAGAAGAGGGCAAGATTGCTAGAATAAGGCAAGAAAGCTTGATTTCAAGAGATAGTAGTGAGTAGAAGTGAAATGGAGGCCCCTATTTATAATCAAGCATGTGCAACGGTCATTTGGAAGTGAATATAGGTCAAGAGATCCGTTGGCAACGGCTAGGAGGCCAAACTTGCCAGGTTTAATCGATTAAAACTCAGATTAATCGATTAAACCAATGCCAAAACCATTTAATCGATTATATTGTGCAGATAATCGATTAATTCTGTATTTAATCAATTAATTATCGAATTAATCGATTAATCCAGAGAGGAATGCCCTGTTTTGAGTGTTTTGGATGCAAATAATCGATTATAACTCCAATTAATCGATTAATCCAGAGAGTACATCATATTTTTGAGGTTTTAACACATGATAAAATATGAACATCCTGTATAATGAATTTTAACATTACAATCATCCAAAAAATGTCTCAATAAGCAGAATTTAAGCTATTTCTAAAATCCCTAAGTCTCTTCTAAGATCATAAAATCTATCTTTGGGTAGAGGCTTAGTAAAAATATCTGCTAATTGATGCTTTGTATCAACGTATTCTATTTTACAGTTTCCTTTGCTGATATGATCTCTCAAAAAGTGATGCCTAATTTCTATGTGCTTAGTCCTAGAGTGCATTACTGGATTCTTAGTAAGATTAATTGCACTCGTATTATCACACATTAAAGGTATGTCATTTAAAAATATACTATAATCTTCTAACTGTTGTTTCATCCACAGAATTTGAGCACAACAACTACCAGCTGCAATATATTTAGCTTCAGTGGTAGATAAAGCAACACAAGCTTGTTTCTTAGAATGCCAAGATACTAAGGATGAACCTAACAAATGACATGTCCCACTAGTACTTTTCCTATCAATTTTGCATCCACCATAATCAGCATCAGAATATCCTATTAGACTAGTGCAAGCATCAGATGGATACCATAAACCAAAACCACTAGTTCCTTTTAAATATTTTAAAATATGTTTTACTGCAATTAGATGAGATTCTTTTAAACAAGCCTGAAATCTAGCACACACACATACATAATGCATAATATCAAGTCTACTTGCAGTTAAGTATAACAGTGAACCTATCATACCTCTATACATAGATTGATTAACTTCCAAACCTGATTCATCCTTGTCTAGATAGCATGAAGTTCCCATGGGTGTGTTAGCTTCCTTAGAGGTGTCCATTCCAAATTTTTTAAGGATCTCTTTGCAGTATTTGGTTTGAGAGATGAAAATGCCATCTTTAAGTTGCTTGATTTGTAGTCCAAGGAAGAACGTCAATTCTCCCATCATAGACATTTCAAACTCTCCCTGCATTATCTTAGCAAATTCTACACATAACGAATTATCAGTTGATCCAAAAATAATATCATCAACATATACCTGGACCAATAAGATATGTTCTTTAACTTTCTTTATAAACAGTGTAGAATCAATTTTTCCTCGAGAAAAATCATTTGAAGTAAGGAAACTACTTAGCCTTTCATACCAAGATCTAGGAGCTTGTTTCAACCCATATAATGCTTTCTTTAATTTAAAAACATGATTAGGAAAACTAAAATCTTCAAATCCAGGGGGTTGCTCCACATAAACTTCTTCTTTAATAAAGCCATTCAAAAATGCACTCTTAACATCCATTTGATATAATTTAAATTTCATTAAAGATGCATAAGCAAGAAGTAGGCATATAGCCTCTAACCTGGCAACAGGAGCATAAGTTTCATCATAGTCTATACCTTCCTCCTGACAATAGCCTTTGGCAACAAGTCTAGCTTTATTCTTTGTTATGTTCCCATCTTCATCAAGCTTATTTCTAAACACTCATTTGGTTCCAATAACTTGATGTGATTCTTCCCTTGGGATTAATTCCCAAACTTGATTCCTTTCAAATTGGTTAAGTTCTTCTTGCATGGCTATGCACCATTGTTCATCTTTAAGCGCTTCCTCAACGTTTTTGGGTTCAATCTGTGACACAAAAGCTACATACATACAAAAATTAGTCATATTTCTAGTTCTTACCCCTTTTGAGATATCACCTATGATATTGTCCATTGAGAGTCCTCTAGGTGATTGCCATTCTTTTGCTAATTCCGGCGTTTGAGAAGACTCATTTTTTTCCAAATATAATTCATCAAGAGCTTCTCTTATATATTCATCATCACCTGCAAGTTCTTTATTTGACTCAAGAGGATTTCCCCCAAGGTCTACAATTTCATCAAATGTAACATGAATAGATTCTTCTATATTCAAAGTTCTTCTATTAAACACCCTGTAAGCCTTACTAGTTAATGAATAACCTAAGAAAATGCCCTCATCGGCTTTAGAGTCAAATTTTCCTAAGTTGTCCTTTCCATTATTTAACACAAAGCACTTACATCCAAAATTTTTTCAAATGAGCAACATTAGGCTTTCTACCATTTAACAATTCATAGGGAGTTGATTTTATAATTGACCTAATGAGCATTCTATTTAAAACATACTAAATGATCAATTTTCTTTGAATAAATACAAGAGACAAAAAATTCATTTAACTATAGGAACCCAAATATATTTTCCTTTAGGAACACCAAAATGTTTAATTTTACATCTATTTGAGGTATGACCATGTTTCATACAATAAAAGCATGCATTTGATGTAACTGTTGAATATGATGAATCTTTAACCATAGATGTTCTAGTTCCTTTTTGTACCCATACTCTTTTATTTTTCCTTTTAGGCTTTTTCAAAGGAACTTGGTGATTTACACTATTTTGAGCTAAAACAATTTTATCCTTCTTAAAATCACTTATCTCCTTTTCGGCTTTGTCAAGCAAATGATTAAGTATATCTATGTCATACTCATATTCTTTACAAGATGCACATACTATATTCTTATCATCATTCTCATCTATGCATACAATTTTCGTTTCTAAGGTTTCCTTTTCCTCTAAACATGCAATTTTCGTTTTTAATGACTCCCTTTCCTCTAAACATACAATTTTCGTTTTTAAGGACTCCACCTCCTTTTCGAATCTACTTAAACTCTTTTTCACAACTTTGTATTCACTTTTCAAGTCCTTAAAGGCACTAAACAATTCATTATATGCATTTTGTAATTCATCAAAATCATTTTCATCATCACTTGAGGATGAGTCGGAATCACTAACCTCAAAGTCGGAAGATATATTGTCTTTTGCCAACAAGCAAATGTTAGCTTCTATTTCCAGATCACTTGACTCCGAAATCGCGTCACTATCATCGGTTCCTTCATAAGTTACTCTTAGTTTTTCCCACATCTCTTGAGCACACTTACAAATGGATATTCTGTAAAACTCATCAAGCGTTAAAGCAGATGAAATTATATTTCTAGCCCTAACGTCAAATTGTGCTTTTTTGTTTTCTTCTGCAGTCCATCTAGAAAAAGGTTTAAGACCGTCAACACTGTTCTTTGTAACTTTAGGAACAAATGGACCGTTTAAAATAGCATCCCAAACGCCTCTATCAACAGACTCTAAAAAGATTTGCATTCGTACCTTCCAAAAAGGATAATTTTGACCCGCAAAAAGTGGGGGTCTGTTGATAGACGCACCTTCGGCAAAAGTTTGATTTTGTTCGGCCATTTTCGAATATTTGAATGACTATCAAAGCAAGCTCTGATACCACTTGTTAGAATCGCGCAGCGGAATGTTCGCGTGGTCGGACAAAGACCAAGAAGGGGGGTGAATTGGTTTCTTAATAAAAATTAGGTTTTCAAAATTTTCCCCAAATTTTACCGATTAAAAACTGTGTAAATGTAAATAGAGAAGAGAAGAGAATCTTACACAGGAAATTTATACTGGTTCGGATCAAAAGACCCTACGTCTAGTTGCTAATCACTCAAATAGAGGATTAACGCTGTCACTATAATCAAGTTGTTACAAGCAAATTACAATTGAAAAGATAAAGATAAGAAAACACCTCTCTTGAAATCCACAAGAGATGATGAACAACTTTCCCTAGAGACGGCACAACACACAATCCACTAAGAACTCCACTTAGTGATTCTTATCGCTTCTAGCCCACACCAGGTTCCAAAAGCCCCTTTTTCTTGCAACAAACAGTTCTCTGGCACTACAGCACTTAACTTTTGTATGAAAAAGGTTGTTCTTCTTTTCTGAGTGCCATGGAGAAGCTTAAGTAGAGAAATTAGGGTTTGGGAATTGGGAATTTCGGAATTAGGGTTCTTGGAAATAGGGTTTTCGAAAATAGGGTTGATTTGAAGTTAAAATTCGAAATCTGACTTAAATAATCGATTAAATCAAAAGTTAATCGATTATTACAGAGCCAAAATCAATAGAACCCTGAAACTCACTGTTTTAATCGATTAAAAGGGGTTTTAATTGATTAAACCGCCTGTTTATCGATTAACAGGAGTTTTAATCGATTAAACCAGTGAGCAGATACAAAAAATGGTTTTTCTCACTGTTTTAATCGATTATTTCCCTATTTAATCGATTAAAGCCGAGCCTGGATGATAAATTTGAACTTTTTGAAGCTTCTAAGGTGCAGACTATGTACCGGCTATCTTAAACACTAATATTACAGACTCAATCTAATTGAAACAGAGTTATTACAATACAAAACAAGTCTTCAACACTCTAAGTCTTTGAATTCTTGAATCATCATCAAAATCAACAATCTTCATGTCCATCAAGTGCAACATCAAGTCCTTGAATGTTCAACAGATAAAACCAAAGCGATTTTGGAAATGCCCCCGCCAAGCACAGAGGATTTCTGGGCCAAATTAACTATATTGCCCGTTTCATCGCACAGTTGACGGATAAATGTATACCCATCTTTAAACTGTTGCACAAAAATCAACCAACGGTGTGGAATGAAGAATGCCAACAAGCATTCAATAAAATCAAAACATGTTTAACAAATCCGCTAGTATTGGTACCACCTGTTGAAGGAAGACCTCTGATCCTATATTTTTCAATACTCGAAGAGTCCATGGGATGCGTGCTCGGTCAACAAGATGAAACTGGAAAGAAAGAACGAGCCATTTATTATCTCAGCAAGAAATTCCTAGGCTACGAAATTCGTTATACACCATTCGAAAAGACCTGTTGTGCATTGGTGTGGGTCACTCAGCATCTCCAACAATATATGGCTCGGCATACAACATGGATGGTCTCCAAAATGGACCCAATCAAGTACCTCTTCGAGAAGCCCATTCTGACCAGAAGAATAGCTAGGTGGCAAGTGCTCCTCTCAGAGTTTGACATCATTCGTGTCACCCAAAAAGCTATTAAAGGTAGCCCCCTAGCAGACTATCTAGCCCATGGATCAACAGACGAGTATCAGTCCTTACAGGATGACTTTCCCAATGAACATATCATGCACATCGAACACAAAGAGACCAAAGAAGAGGCATGGACCATGTTCTTCGATGGGGCCTCAAACATGCTTGGACACGGGATAGGAGCTATTTTGATATCCCCTGAAAAGAAACACATCCCTGTAACGGCCAGGCTAAATTTTGACTGTACCAACAACATGGCTGAATACGAAGCATGCGCACTAGGGATCCAAGCAGCTCTAGATCATGGGGTTACTAAACTCAAAGTCTTCGGTGATTCATCCCTTGTCATCTATAAACTTAAAGGTGAATGGGAAACCCGAAACTCCAAATTAATCCCGTATCTAGAGCACATCCGTGATTTAATCTCGAGAATGGAAAGTGTCACTTTCCAGTATAAGACAAACAAGAGCATGAGATACCAATCATCCAAATTAAGTTGCATGACAAACAAGTTTTTTGCATGGCAGTAAATGGCGAGCAGGACCAAAATCCTTGGTATCATGACATCAAACAATATCTCATGAGGGGCGAATATCCCAAAGGAATCAATGACAATGATAAGCGAACCATTCACAAGAGGGCAATAGGGTTCACATTGATTGAAGGAACCCTCTACAAAAAGAGTCTCGATTCCACTCTCTTAAGGTGTGTGGACCATGAAGAAGCCCAGACCTTAATAAGAGAAATCCACAAAGGAACTTTTGGGACCCATGCTCCTGGGCATGTCATGGCAAAGAAGATCTTAAGGGCAGGATATTTTTGGTCCACAATGGAAGCCGATTGTCACTAGTATGCTAAAAAGTGTCACAAGTGCCAAATCTACGCCGATAATATCCACGTTCCGCCCGCACCTCTCAGTACCCTGGCTACCCCATGGCCATTCTCTATGTGGGGCATGGACGTCATCGGACCCATTGAGCCTAAAGCATCTAATGGACATCGTTTTATCTTGGTGGCCATTGACTATTTCACCAAATGGGTTGAGGCAGCATCGTATGTGCATGTGACTCGGAAAGTGGTGACCACCTTCATCAAGAAAAATATTATATGTCGATATGACATTCCCCATAAGCTCATTACTGATAATGGGACCAATCTCAATAATAAAATGATGGAGGAACTATGTCAAGACTTCAAAATTCAACACCACAGTTCTTCTCCGTACCGACCAAAGATGAACGGTGCAGTAGAGGCAGCCAATAAGAACATTAAGAAAATCATCCAGAAGATGGTAGTAACATACAAAGATTGGAATGAAATGCTTCCCTTCGCCTTACACGGCTACCGAACGTCAGTACGAACCTCCACAGGGGCTACTCTATTTTCCCTTGTATACGGAATGGAGGTCGTACTACCAGTAGAGGTCGAAATACCCTCCCTGCGAGTTATTATGGAAGCAAAATTAACAGAAGCCGAATGGGTCCAAAGTCGCTACGATCAGCTAAACCTAAGCGAAGAAAAACGGTTGGACGCCATATGTCGGGGGCAAGTTTATCAAAAGAAGATCAAGAAAGCCTACGACAAGAAAATCAATCCCCGCATCTTCCAAGAAGGGGATCTAGTGATAAAGAAACTGATACCAGCCCAGAAAGACAAAATCGGGAAATGGACAGATGAAGGACCCTTTATGGTCAAGTGAGCCTTCTCAGGAGGAGCCCTTATCCTCACCAACATGGATGGAGAAGAGCTTCGACATCCTGTCAACTCAGACGCGGTAAACAAATACTATGCCTGACGCGGTAAAGAAATACTATGCCTGAAGACATTGCTCATGAAAACTCGCAAAGAGCGTCCTGGGCAAAAGATAGGGTCCACATTTCTCGCTAGGATACGTCCTAGGCAAAAATTAGAGGTTCCAAAAAAAAAAAAAAAAGAGAGCAATGATTACCTTAGCCATTAACCGCAAAGGCGACTAAGGTAATACCTTCACAGAAGCAAGCAGACTTCACATGATCTTCACTCCGAGCTCGAGCATCTCAATTGAAGCGACCAGAAAAACAGAGAAACAGAAATCACGGGCATGATTGTTATATCCTATACAGCTTAGCCAACCTCGGTCAACCCTACTAATAAATTCCTTTGTAAATCCTCCTGTAAAAATAAACCATTCGTTTATATCAATAAAAATTGTCTTTTTTTCTCTTTACCTACTTGCAAGAATGCCTCTGTATTAACGAAACATGAGCATGCATAAAACAAGCAATACAAGAAAGCATAAGAAAGGAAAAGAAAACAAGATTAAAATAAATAACGCCTGCTAGGACAGTCTCAGGCAAAAATAGGGCAGCCTGCTAGATCGAAAACTCGCAAAGGGCGACCTAGACAAAAGTTAAGGCCTTCATAAAAAAGAAAAAGCCCGCTAAGACATCCTAGGCAAAAATTAAGGCAAGCCCGCTAGATCGAAAACCCGTAAAAGGCGGTCTAGGCAAAAGATAGGGCCAAAACAAAAATTCATAAGAACATTCACAGGAAAAACAGCAAAGAAAGTACCAGTCGCTTTCTAGATGCCCCCAACTAAAATAGATTACATCAAGAACATCCACGCACAAGTAGTTGCACAAAAGTGACTTTGTCAAAATCAAAAGAAACAAATATACTTCAGACAAATAAAAGACCAAAAAGCATTTAGCTTTGTGCTTGCATCCGAAAATGGGAAACACTCAGAGGTATTCCAGTAAGACTTCACCGGCTTCACCAAAAATAGGTATTAACCAAGAGTTTCTCCGACAACCAGCAAAGTCGGATGACCACCACCCAAAGGATCAAAATAAAAAAATCCCCAGCAACCAACAAGCTGGATGAACACCAACAGAATCCCCGACACAGACCGGACGACCACTCTCAGAAAGGACAAGGACAAGAGAACACTTCTCAACAACGGCGCATGAGCTAGAGCAGTAAGCTGTCACCACAGCCAAAGGGTCAGCTACCGCAAGAAGGAGCATCCGGAGGCACAACACCAAATGGGGGTGTATACTCATTTAGCCTTACAAAAGGGGGCTTACCAGACGGGGGTTCATACTCGTCAGACACCAGATGGGGGTGTATACTCATCAGGCCTTACAAAAGGGGGCTTACCAGGCGGGGGTTCATACTCGTCAAACCAGATGAGGGTTCATACTCGTCAAGTCAGAAGGAGCATCCCGGAGGCGCACAACGTACTTTTTCCCCAGAAGATCAATCGCCGCAAAGACGGGACGTCTGAAGGGAAACCGGGCAGGAGGGTCAACTCCTTTACCCTCCAGTCGATCTTCTAGGCACAATAAGCTAGTAGTCGACTAGTCGAGTAAAGGGGGGGCAGCTGTAGACCCCTAATCTTGCTCGGCCTCGTAATAAGACCAGAAGACCTCCTTTTCAAAGATGGATGAAGCCTAAGAAGACATTAGAAGAGACTATTAGGCCCAATACTAGGATAGGAGGGATTTTCTGCATTAAAATAAGGATTTTCGCCTTCAAGGATCGAGACCGCTGTCTCGCTTTTCCAGATCGTCGTCTCGCCATTCCTGCAAGTCGAGACTACCATCTCGTTTGGCAAGACGACCGTCTCGCCACCTGCGAATGGCGAGACCCCCATCTCGTTTGGCGAGACGGCCTTCTCGCCATTTTTGCAAGGCGAGACGGCCGTCTCGACCTTGTCAGACGAGACGGCTGTCTCGACCTTGTCAGACGAGACGGCCGTCTCGACCTGACAGATGTGAATCCCTATAAATAGCCACGTTTTTCCCTTCATTTCACACAATTCTTCGACTTTCCCTCTTGTAACCTCTTCAAATTCTCTTCCTAGAACCCCTCCAAAGCATTTCTGGAGTTTCTGAGAGTTTCTTAGAGATTTTATTGTGTTTCCGAGAGTTTCTCCGGCGTTGTAAAGAATGAAGGGCTGCCAAAACGCACCCTAATATTTAAGAAATTAATCAAAGAGCTTGCTTCGGAGGTTTCTTCTTCCTCTCTCTCTCTTTATTGTCTTTACTTTTATGATTAAGTTATGCAATAGATACTAGGGCCATGTAGTCGTTACTTTAATTTCGTAAATAAAAGGGTAAAAGCGTCTTTTCACACAGTTTATTTATTAAATAGCTGGCCTATCATAGGGAACCCGAAAGGGGCGTCGTAAGGGAACTAACACTTCCCTTACACGTAACTAACTCCCTTACCTAAACTCTGGTTTTAACGACCAAAGTTGGTTTTCGAAAATCAACGCCTTTTTACTCCTTTTTCGATGTTTCCGGTAAAAACATCGATGGCGACTCCATAAGAACCCTTCAAAATTAGTTCTTGGGTTAGCCCGGTTATCGGACAATCCAAGAATGCTCTTTCGAAAACCTCGCCCCTAGGTTCAGCCCGGTTATCGGACAACCTAAAGGCGTTGTAACCACACCCATAAAAACGCGAAAATTGGAAAGTCGAAACCATCGCGTCACTCCGACCGCCTCGTTTTGATGGCGGCGACAATAGGGGAATGAATGAAAGAGTGAAAAAACAAATAAATTTATGCAGAATAATAAAAATTAAAATCAAATTGTTATAGAATATTGACGACAATTAAAATTAAACGAAAATAGAATTTAAATAATTGAAATTTCTAAAATTTAAATAAAGTGCTTTTAATTAAAAGTGCAAGAATCAAGAATTGTTTTGAAATAAAATAGTGCAGTAATTAATTTTGAAAAGAAAATAGAATTTGAGTAAAACAATGAGAAAATAATTTATTTCCTTATTCGAATGTAGTGTCACTTATCCTAGGTTAATAAATTAATTTACTTTAACCCTTATTCCAACCCAAAATTAACCAAATAAGCGAATATTAAACCAAATTATCCTTATACAATTAAGCATTGCATAGATCACATAATCTCATCTCTACCACATGATTAAGAAAACTGTGATATTGGTTTCGGTTTATTAAGCATAAATAGATTATAATTCAACACAGAGATTAGGAGATGAAGAGTTAAATGAACAAATGAAATAGAAGAACAAAACCCCAAAGATCTATTGCATTCTCATCAGAAAATCAATTCAAAGATTTAGCTATCCATGAAAAATCGAAAACACAGAAAAAGAGACATATGCAGGACAGATTCCTTAGTGATTTTTCGACCTCCAATTGGACTACCTTCCGGTTGGAATTTTACAATGCTCATGAGAGAGACATTTGTAGCTTTTCCTCTTAGCTTTACAACTCACTTAGAATTTCTTAACTTGGAGTGCCATATCTCCAGATATGTCCTTATTACTGAGCAAAGATCGATTGCGCGATGCAGCTACGCATTGTGGTTGTGCATTTTTTCATATGTATGTTTTCGACTACGCGTTTTGTGCTTGGTATGTTCGATGTGTGGCTACTGTGTTGTGTGATATCTCTTTTTCAACCCTACTTCATCCTTTATATAAATAACCCTAATCTTAATCGTAATCTATATTTGGGCCCAATTGGTCCACAAAACAGATCATAAGTTGGCTTCAGTGCAGGTCCACGAACTTCAAACACGTGCATTATTTTCAATACTTATCCAAATTAAATGATTCTGGTCTCCTTTGATATCCTTTTTAGTTAGCTTTAAAACTCCACCGTTTGTACTATTTTTGGAGGTCTGATGAATTCAGGAGACTTAAATTACTGAAGCATGTCCATTGGGCCGGCCTAGTATGCTTAACTCGTTTTGGATAATTTATGTAAAATCCAATTTAGCTCTGAATTGAATAGTTCTAGATCCTCTGAAAATCTGAATGTGTCTTGTTTATAATTCTTTTAGAATCATGAATTTTGGAGTTCTGTAGAAAAAATGATAAATAAAATAGTGAATCAATGTTAGTACCCAAATAGAATAAAATATGGCATTTGGCCCAATCTTCCAAGCCCAAAATTGCTTTAAACTGTCCTGAAAATAATAATGAGCAAAAATTAGATCAAATAGATCCAAATTAATTAAAATCTGCATTATTGGCCCAATGAAGCGCAATTAATAAAAATTCACTAATAATAGAAAGTTAAGCCCAAACACTAATTAAAATAAGTACATAAATGTAAGAAAATATGGGAATATAACGACTCATCATTCTGTAATTGTGTGTTTTTTATTTTTCATCAAAACTCATTTAAATAGAAAAATAGCATCAAAAAATGAATCAAAAATAGATGTTACTCAGTAATAAATATTTAGAAAGAAATCAGGAAGTTCCCAATAGCTATAATTCTTCAAAACAGATTTATTTTTCAAATTTTGAATTGCCATAATCAATTATCTTCCCAACATAATCGATTATGAAGTGGAAAAATCAATTTTTCATTTTTTATGCATCATAATTGATTATTATACTTACATAATCGATTATGTCACTTATATAATCGATTATGCCACTTATATAATTGATTATGACTGTGTATTTTAAAACAAATGCTTCATTTGATGACACAATCGATTATGAACCTCACATAATCGATTATGACACTAATGTAATCGATTATGATACTTATATAATTGATTAAGACAGTGAAAAATGTCATATTAAGTTTATTTGCTGATATAATCGATTATGACCCTCACATAATCGATTATAACAGTGAAAAATGTCATGTTATGAAATTTTATCACACATGTGCTTTGGAGGCTTATGCATAATGCCATTTCATCAACTAATACCTCCATGTCCAGTATTCTAAGACTCTATCTAGACTTCAAGAATCATCTTGGGCTTGCTTGAATCTTGAATTGTTTGAATTAAACCTTTATCAAAATCATATCTTGGGCTTGAATGTTGTTGACTTGAATCATCATCAAAATGATCTCTTGGGAATGTAGGGACATGTTTCACATTGCCATCAATATCCCCCTATTGCTTTCAGAAAGGAGAAAACAAATAGGTACAAGTGTTTTGGATGTGGAAAACCTGGCCACATGAAACCAGACTTCCTAGAACTTGGTGTGAAAGATAAGAAGAAAGAGAAAAATATCTCTAAGAGCAAACACAAAGCCTATATTACTTGGGAGGACAATGACTTTTCCACTACACAAGAAAGCTCTTCCGAAAGCAGTGATCGAGAAGAAGATCTTTGCTTGATGGCAAAAAGTGATAATGAAGCCTCCTCATAGGTAAGTAGCAAAAAATCCTTAAATGCATATGATGAGTTGCATGAAGCATATAAACAAATGTATGAAGGTTTTAACATGTTAACAAAGAAATACACTACACTTAAGCAAAAGTTTCAAGCATTAGAAAATATTGTTGGTATTCTTGAAAAGGAAAATGAGTGCTTAAAGAAAGGTGTTGAGAAATTTAAAACTTTGACTAAAGATAAAGAAGTAGCTCATCCTTGTAAAAATTGTAATCATTTGGAAAATGAGATTTTCAAGTTAGAGAAAATAATGAGCAAGTTTTCAAAATCTTCTGAAAATCTTGATTCTATATTAGGGTATTAAAGAGGGGATTCTAGCAAAGCTGGACTTGGTTACAAACCCTAAGAAAGTCTAGAACCTCTTAAAATTGTTTTTGTGAAAGAGTCAAGGAAAACAGATGTGAAACCAGTTTCAAAAATTTTAAGAAACTCATTTAGACCTTTTAAAAGAAAACCAACATGTTTTTATTGCACAAAATTAGTTCATACATCAAATAGATGTTACATAAAGCATTCTGGTATATCTAATGGCAAATATAAATGGCTGCCTAAAGGAGCAAACATAAATTGATAACTTGAGCATCTAATAGATTATGAATTTTCATAAAAATTTTCTCGTTGTCATAATCGATTATGTTGTTTCTGTATATGCTGTAATAATCGATTATGTTGTCCTCTAGAATGTAATTTCTTGTTGTCATAATCAATTATGTTATTTCTGTATATGTTGTGATAATCGATTGTGTTGTATTCCATAGTGTAATTTCTTGTTGTCATAATCGATTATGTTGTTTCTGTATATGATGTCATAATCGATTATTACAGAAAACTTTTAAAAGTTTGAATTTTTTTTAATTACAAGAATTACATAATCTATTATATCATGGTTCTATTCTTTTATCCTTAGTCTTTTGGCAGAGACTTGTGATTCTACTAACCTTTTTAAGGACCCAAAAATAATTAAAGGGTACCTAGATTTGTATGTTGATATTGCAGTTAATCATCAAGGGAAAGAAATCACTCTGGTTTCTTGATAGTGGATGCTCCAGGCACATGACCAATGACAAAAATAAGTTTGAAAGCTCCACAAAGAAGAGTCAAGGGCATGTGACATATGGTGATAACAACAAGGGAAAAATTCTTGCATCAGGACAAATACAAATAAGCAACAACTTCATGATTCAAGATGTGCTACTTGTAGAAGGATTACAGCTCAACCTTCTGAGCATCATCCAACTATGTATAAGTGAAGTTGTATCATGAACGTTTCTCTTCTTAATATCTGAATAAATAGGCATAAACCCATGTCTCAAAATCTTCACTTTTCTACACTTTCCCTACCGAATCAAGCTTTGGTCCTTATCTCCTTCTTCACATGTTTATGTGTTAATTATCCTCTATGAACGTGGATACATTGACCAACTTTTCATGATGTGAAATTTAGTTTTTGTTTTGGGAAGTCTTTCATTAGGGTACAAGACAATTTCATTATCCATAAGAGGGTAAAAGGTTACCTTGATCAACATTTTAAATGGTAAAGACAATCTTGGCAAAATTTTATTTTAAGGCTGATGAAGCAATATTTTTAGGCTATTCTTTAAATAACAAATCATATAGAGTATTTAATAGGAGAACATTACATGTAGAAGAATCTGTTCATGTAACGTTTGATGAGTTTTTGGACCTTGAGGAGAACCCTCTTGAGTCAAGAAAAGATTCTATAGATATTGAAGAAGAACAAGTTGCAGCAGAAAAGAAATAGGTTGTAGCGGAACAAGTTCAGTCACAGGAAGATCAAGTGGAGGATCTTAGAAGGAGTTTAGAAGAACACACTATTTCTGAATCTCAACCAGTTCAAGATCTACCCAAAGAATGGAGTACACAAAGAGGACTCTCACTAGACAATGTAGATCAAAGAGTCACAACAAGAAGCAGAATGAATAACTTCTCTATGCAAGAGGAATTAAATCAGTTGAAGAGAAATGAAGTTTGGGATATAATACTAAGAAAGAAGTCAATGCAGGTTATTGGAGCTAAATGGGTGTACAGGAACAAGATGGATGAACAGGAAAATATCACAAAGATAAGTTTATTCTTGTCTCCCATGCCTCTGCATTGAATATCTGCACTTATCTACCATATAAATTTGATTGTTAACCAACTTAGAAATTTGAAAATTTGAATTTTGAAATATTTAATTTATGAAAATTTGAAATTATTAAAGTTTAAAATTTGAAATTTGTTGCAATTTCAATTTGAAATTTGAAATTTGGAATATGAGTGAATTTGAATTTGAAAGTTGCCTCAATAAGAAGAATGTAATTGGGGGAAACTACTGCATTTTATTCCATTATATCTGCAATCATTCCATTCCCCTATCTTTCTCTCCTTCATTTACCTTGGGTATCCTAGATATTGCCTTCTTATTATGATGTTCTTCTTTATGACACTTTGTGATGCATTATCTTCTCTGCCTTGATTTATGTACTAATTTGTGCAAATTCATGCTCAATTTCTATTGCTATATTTTCATAATTATTAATGAAACAGGGAGAGATTTTGATGATATTAATCTATGTGAAACGGGGGAGAATTTTTGATGAATTAAAATCTATATGAAATTCATTCCTAATTCTAAATTAAACAAGGGGAGTTAGGAGAAGTTTTGCTCGAGATGAGTTAGGGGAGCTTTGTTATTAACATATCTAGGGGGAGTTTAAATATATTGTGCTAATCTGGGCTACACTATATTTTGCAAATCTGTGTTAATCTTGAGTTGGCTATATAGAGTCAAGCATTTTAATTCATTTCAGGTGTTTCCTTGATCCTCATCAAAAAGGGGGAGATTGAAAGCAATGAGGGGGAGATTGATGGTAATGTGAAACATGTCCCTACATTCCCAAGAGATAATTTTGATGATGATTCCAGTCCACAACATTCTAGACTCAAGCAAGCCCAATATATGATTATTCAAACTATTCAAGATTCAAGCAAGCCCAAGATGATTCCTGAAGACTAAATAGAGTCTAAGAATACTGGATATGGAGGTACAAGTTGATGAAGTGGTATTATGCATAAGCCTCCAAAGCACAAGTG
This sequence comes from Sphenostylis stenocarpa, assembly GCA_963425845.1. Lineage (NCBI taxonomy): Eukaryota > Viridiplantae > Streptophyta > Magnoliopsida > Fabales > Fabaceae > Sphenostylis > Sphenostylis stenocarpa. The sequence continues at coordinate 77,257,341 of OY731403.1, forward strand.
TGAAAAATTTTCTAACATGACATTTTTCACTGTCATAATCGATTGTGATGCATCAGAAATGGAAAAACGATTTTCTCTTTGTCATAATCGATTATACTAGTAACATAATCGATTATGGCAGTTCTAATTTGAAAATATATCTGTTTTTAAAGAATAAATGTTTTTTAATACATCCTGATTTTTCTCTACGAAATTATTAATGACCAACTGTGATTTTCTGATGGTTTTTTCTATTTCAATGAATTTTGATGAAAAATAAAAAACACATAATTATAGAATTCGAAAATTCAATTTACATTCAATTAGTTTTAAGAAAAGAATTCTGAGCAAGGCAATAGAGCAATTTTAGGTTTTTTGAGAAAACTTTTTCATACTGCCTTCTGCACTTTCATTGTCAATCACACTATGTGTTCTTGGAGTTATCATTCTACACGCTTCTACAATTTGTTGTCTTCATTACCCAGGTGTGACTATTCTTATTTTATTGCCTTCATCCTTTGTGGGTTTAGGAAGTTGATGTTAAATTCCTTATTTATGGTTTAAGTGGTTGTTGTTAAATACCCTTTTTAAGGTTTAGGTGGTTGCACTGTTTCTTGAGCAGTGTGTTTCTGCGTTAGGAATTTCTACTGTCATCCCTTTGATTTTTTTTAGGGAATTTTTTTCATCCTTTGATTTGTTTAGAGGAGGTGTTCATCCTTAGTGGGATTCTAAGGAGTGTTGAACATACAAGGACTTGATGTTGAACTTACATGGACATGAAGCTTGTTGATTTTGATGATGATTCAAGAACAAAGAACTTAGATAGTTGAAGACTTGTATTCTTCTGTAATAACTCTGTTTTGATGAGTTTGAGTATGTAATATTAGAGTCTAAGATAGCCAGTACATAGTCTACTCTTTAGAAGCTTCAAAAACTCATTTTTATCAAAAAGCCACGGGTTTAATCGATTAAAAGACCAAATAATCGATTATTACAGTGAGAAAAACCATTTTTTGTATCAGCTCACTGTAATAATCGATTAACACACCTATTAATCGATTAACAGGGCAAATAATTGATTAAAACAGTGCGTTGAGGGTTTCTGTTGATTTTGGCTCTGTAATAATCGATTAACACTTGAGATAATCGATTATTTCAGTCAGATTTGCATTTTAAACTTCAAACTAAACCTATTCTCGAAAACCCTAGTCCCAATACACCAAGTTTCAAAAATCCCCAATTTCCAAACCCTAATTCATCTACTTAAGGTTCTCTAAGGCTCTCTACAAAGAAGAACAACCTTTTTCAAACAAAAGTTAAGAGCTGTGATTGCCAGAGAACTGTTTGTTGGAGAAAAAAGGGGCTTTTGGAACCTGGTGTGGGCTAGAAGCGATAAGAATCACTAAGTGGAGTTCTTAGTGGATTCTGTGATGTGCTGTCTCTAGGGAAATCTGTTCTTCATCTCTTGTGTGACTCAAGAGAGGTGTTTTCGTTACCTTATCTTTTTCATTTGTAATCTGCTTGTATAACTTTAATTATAGTGACAGCGTTAATCCTCTGTTTGAGTGATTAGCAACTGGACGTAGGGTCTTTTGATCCGAACCAGTATAAATCTTCTGTGTAAGACTCTATCCTTATCCTATTTACGTTTACACAGCATTTTAATCGGTAAAATTTGGGGGAAAATTTTAAAACCTAATTTTTGTTAAGAAACCAATTCACCCCCCCCTCCCCTCTTGGTTTTTGTCCGTTCACGCAAACATTCCGTTGTGCGATTCTAACAAGTGGTATCAGAACTTGCTTTGATAATCATTCAAATTTTTCGAAAATGCCCGAACAAAATCAAACGTTTGTCGAAGGTGTGTCTATCAACAGACCCCCACTTTTTGCAGGTCAAAATTATCCTTTCTGGAAAGTTAGAATGCAAATCTTTTTAGAGTCTGTTGATAGAGGTGTTTGGGACGTTATTTTAAACGGTCCCTATATTCCTAAAGTTACTGAAAATGGAGTAAACGTTCCTAAACCATTTTCTAGATGGACAGCGGAGGAAAATAGAAAAGCTCAATTTGACGTTAGGGCTAGAAATATTATTTCATCTGTTTTAACCCTTGACGAGTTTTACAGGATCTCCGTTTGTAAAAGTGCTCAAGAGATATGGGAAATGCTAAGAGTGACCCACGAAGGTACCGATGATGTTAAGAGAGCACGGAAAAATTCTCTAATCCAAGAATATGAGATGTTCCAAATGCAACAAGGCAAAACGATATTTGATGTTCAAAAGCGTTTCACGCACATTGTGAACCATCTCACCGGGTTAGGTAAAAAATTTTATGTTGATGAATTAAATGTTAAAATCTTGAAATCTTTAGATAGGAAATGGCAACCTAAAGTGACGGCCATCTTGGAGTCACAAAACCTTGCCACAATGTCTATGGTGGCGCTCTTTGGAAAGTTGAGAGAGCATGAGCTTGAGCTTGGAAGGCTAAATGATTAGGAAGGACAATATCAAAAGAAGAACTTAGCCTTCAAAACTGAAATTTCTAAAGGTAGAGTAAAAATGAAGAAGAAGACTCGGAGAATAAAGAAGAAGAATTGAGTCTTGTGATAAAGAAGTTTACCAAATTTATGAAAGCCAAAGGAAGACATCCATTCAAAGGTAAAGGAAAGGTAAGAGAAAATAATTCTGTAAATATCAAATGTTATGGTTGTGGTGAAACAGCACATGTGAAGGCCAAATGTCCAAACAAGAAAAATGAAGAAAACAAAGGCAAAAAGTTCTTCAAGAAGAAGGCACATAGTGATTCAAGTTCGGAATCAAGTGACTCAGAAATTGAAGCCAATATTTGCTTAATGGTAGATGACAACATATCTTGCGACTTTGAGGAAACTTCCAAATCAAAGAAGTCTATGTGGTATCTTGATAGTGGATGCTCTAAACATATGACCGGAGACAAAACAAAATTTGTGAGTTTCAAAGCTAAAGAACAAGGATATGTAACTTATGGGGACAACAACAAAGGAAAGATTCTTGGAATTGGAAATATAGGTGGTGCAAACACTTTGGAGATTAAGGATGTGCTTCTTGTTGATGGGCTGAAGCATAATCTCCTTAGCATAAGTCAACTATGTGACAAAAGATTCAAGGTAATCTTTGAAAGTAAGTTTTGTACCATACATTTGATAGATTCCAAAAATGTAGCATTGAAAGGCATTAGGCATAATAATATATATTTGATTGATTTGGATTGTATACATGATACTAGTATAACATGCTTAGTTGCTAAGGAAGAGAACCCATGGTTATGGCATAAGAGAGCGGCTCATATAAATATGCATCATTTAAACAAGTTGATATCAAAGGACTTAGTTGTTGGTTTGCCTAAGTTAAAGTTTGAAAAAGATAGATTATGTTATGCATGTCAAAAAGGTAAACAAGTAAAATCATTATTTAAATAAAAGAATGTTATTTCCACATCAAAACCCTTAGAATTATTACATTTAGACTTATTTGGTCCTTCTAGGATAAAAAGCTTTGGTGGAAATTATTATGGTCTTGTGATTGTTGATGACTTTTCTAGATATACTTGGACATTTTTCTTAACAATGAAAAGTGAAACTTTTAAGGTCTTTAGGAAGTTTTCAAAGCAAATTCAAAATGAGAAAGACTTAAGAATTAAAGTTTTAAGAAGTGACCATGGTGGTGAGTTTCAAAATGAAAGGTTTGAAAATTATTGTGAGGAAAATGGTATATTACATAATTTTTCTGCACCTAGGACTCCCTAACAAAATGGTGTAGTTGAAAGGAAAAATAGGCCACTTGAGGAACTTTCTAGAACAATGCTAAATGAATCAAATGTTCCTAAATATTTTTGGGCTGATGCGGTAAGTACTGCATGTTATGTTTTGAATAGAATGCTCATTAGGCCAATTATAAAATCAACTCCCTATGAATTGTTAAATGGTAGAAAGCCTAATGTTGCTCATTTGAAAATATTTGGATGTAAGTGCTTTGTGTTAAATAATGGAAAGGACAACTTAGGAAAATTTGACTCAAAAGCCGATGAGAGCATTTTCTTAGGTTATTCATTAACTAGCAAAGCTTATAGAGTGTTTAATAGAAGAACCTTAAATGTTGAAGAATCTATACATGTTACTTTTGATGAAATTGTAGACCTTGGGGGAAATCCTCTTGAGTCAAATAAAGAACTTGCAGGTGATGATGAGTACATAAGAGAGGCTCTTAATGAATTGTATTTGGAAGAAAATGAGCCTTCTCAACCAACTGAATTAGTTAAAGAATGATAATCACCAAGAGGACTTTCAATGGACAATATTATTGGTGATATCTCAAAAGGGGTAAGAACTAGAAATATGACTAATTTCTGCATGTCTGTAGCTTTTGTGTCACAGATAGAACCCAAAAATGTTGGGAAGCGCTTAAAGATGACCAATGGTGCATAGCTATGCAAGAGGAACTAAATCAATTTGAAAGGAATCAAGTCTGGGAATTAATCCCAAGAGAAGAATCACATCAAGTAATTGGAACTAAATGGGTATTTCGAAACAAACTTGATGAAGATGGAAATATAACAAAGAATAAAGCCAGACTTGTTGCCAAAGGCTACTGTCAGGAGGAAGGTATTGATTATGATGAAACTTATGCTCCTGTTGCCAGGTTAGAGGCTATACGCCTACTTCTTGCTTATGCATCATTGATGAAATTTAAATTATATCAAATGGATGTTAAGAGTGCATTTTTGAATGGTTTTATTAAAGAAGAAGTATATGTAGAGCAACCCCTTGGATTTGAAGATTTTAGTTATCCTAATCATATTTTTAAATTGAAGAAAGCATTATATGGTTTGAAACAAGCTCCTAGGTCTTGGTATGAAAGGTTAAGTAGTTTTCTAACTTCAAATGATTTTTCTAGAGGAAAAATTGATTCTACTTTGTTTATAAAGAAAGTAAAAGAACATATCTTATTGGTTCAAGTATATGTTGATGATATTATCTTTGGATCAACTGATAATTCTTTGTGTGTAGAATTTGCTAAGATAATGCAGGGAGAATTTGAAATGTCTATGATGGGAGAATAACGTTCTTGCTTGGACTTCAAATCAAGCAACTTAAAGATGGCATTTTTGTCTCTCAAACAAAATACTGCAAAGAGATTCTCAAAAAGTTTGGAATGGACACTTCAAAGGAAGCTAACACACCCATGGGAACTTCATGTTATTTAGACAAGGATGAATCAGGTTTGGAAATTAATCAATCCATGTATAAAGGTATGATAGGTTCTCTGTTATACTTAACTACAAGTAGACCTGATATTATGCATTCTGTCTGTGTGTGTGCTAGATTTCAGGCATGTCCAAAAGAATCTCACCTAACTGCAGTAAAACGTATTTTAAAATATTTAAAAGGAACTACTGGTTTTGGTTTATGGTATCCATCTGAAGCTTGTACTAGTTTAATAGGTTATTCTGATGCTGATTATGGTGGATGCAAAATAGATAGAAAAAGTACTAGTGGGACATGTCATTTGTTAGGATCATCATTAGTATCTTGGCATTCTAAGAAACAGGCATGTGTTGCTTTATCCACCACTGAAGCTGAATATATTGCAGCTGGTAATTGTTGTGCTCAAATTTTGTGGATGAAACAACAACTAGAAGATTATAGTATATTTCTAAATGATATTCCTTTGATGTGTGATAATACAAGTGCAATCAATCTTACTAAGAATCCAGTAATGCACTCTAGGACTAAGCATATAGAAATTAGACATCACTTCTTGAGAGATCATATAACTAAAGGAAACTGTAAAATTGAGTATGTTGATACAAAGCATCAATTAGCAGATATTTTTACTAAGCCTCTTCCCAAGGACAGATTCTATGATCTTAGAAGAGACTTAGGAATATTAGACATTGCCTAAATTCTTCTTAAATAAACAGTTTTTGCATGATTGTAATGTTATATATCTCTTTGTTTGTAATGACGTTTCTTTATGAAATAAAATTTGTATTCTTTATTGCTTTTTTGTGGGGGAGTTATTTCCAAATTATGCATATTTTGAGGGGGAGCTCTTATGATTGATATAGGGGGAGCTTTCAATTTTTTATTATAATCAAAATAGGGGGAGAAATATTTAAAGCCTCTTATGATTGAATTTAAATATTATCTGGTATGTTTAATGTTTTTGTTAGTGTGACAGATAAAACAGGTTATTATAAGGCTTTAAAAGAAAATTTTGATCATCATCAAAAAGGGGGAGATTGTTGAACATACAAGGACTTGATGTTGAACTTACATGGACATGAAGCTTGTTGATTTTGATGATGATTCAAGAGCAAAGAACTTAGAGAGTTGAAGACTTGTATTCTTGTGTAATAACTCTGGTTTGATGAGTTTGAGTCTGTAATATTAGAGTCTAAGATAGACAGTACATAGTCTACTCTTTAGAAGCTTCAAAAACTCATTTTTATCAAAAAGCCACGGGTTTAATCGATTAAAAGACCAAATAATCGATTATTACAGTGAGAAAAACCATTTTTTGTATCAGCTCACTGTAATAATCGATTAACAGGGCAAATAATCGATTAAAACAGTGCATTGAGGGTTTATGTTGGTTTTGGCTCTGTAATAATCGATTAACACTTGATATAATCGATTATTTCAATCAGATTTGCATTTTCAACTTCAAATTAAACCTATTTTCGAAAACCCTAGTCCCAATACACCAAGTTTCGAAAATCCCCAATTCCCAAACCCTAATTCATGTACTTAAGGTTGTCTAAGACTCTCTGCAAAGAAGAACAACCTTTTTCAAACAAAAGTTAAGAGTTGTGATTGCCAGAGAACTATTTGTTGGAGGAAAAAGGGGCTTTTGGAACCTGGTGTGGGCTAGAAGCGATAAGAATCACTTAGTAGAGTTCTTAGTGGATTGTGTGATGTGCTGTCTCTAGGGAAAGTTGTTCTTCATCTCTTGTGTGACTCAAGAGAGGTGTTTTCGTTACCTTATCTTTTTCATTTGTAATCTGCTTGTATAACTTTGATTATAGTGACAGTGTTAATCCTCTGTTTGAGTGATTAGCAACTAGACGTAGGGTCTTTTGATCCGAACCAGTATAAATCTTTTGTGTAAGACTCTATCTTTATCCTATTTACATTTACACAACATTTTAATCGGTAAAATTTGGGGAAAAATTTTAAAACCTAATTTTTGTTAAGAAACCAATTCACCCCCCTCTTGGTTTTTGTCCGTTCACGCAAACATTCCACTGTGCGATTCTAACAAGGAGGTGTTTTCATCCCTTTGATTTTTTCGAGGAGGTGTTCATCCTTAGTAGGATTCTAAGGAGGTGTTTTCATCCCTTTGATTTGTTTGGGTAGGTGTTCATCCCTAGTGTGATTGTAGGGAGGTGTTCATCCTTTGTGTGTTGGTTGCAAAGGTGGTGTTTTTCATCCTTTGATTTGTTTAGAGGAGGAGTTCATCTCTAGTGGGATTTTAGGGAGGTGTTCATCCTTAGTGGGATTATAAGGAGGTGATTGTCTTTTTAATTAGTTTATTCTTTATTGGTTCCTCTGTTGAGTTGATTATAATTTGTAAACTGAATTTGAAAGATAGTGAATTAGGGTCACTCTTGTGTTAGAGGGAACTAGATGTTAGGTTGACTATACCTGAACCAGTATAAATTATTGTGTGTTCTTCTCTTCACTTTATGACTCTTGGCTTTTGTTTTCCCTATATCTGTGCACTTGTATTTTTCCCTATACCTTGTTGATTATATTGCTTCTGCTTTATCTGAATTCAATTTGATAAATATAATTGAATTAACAAGTTATTGGACATCTAAAATAAATTTTAATTTGGCATCTATTTTAATTTGTGCATCTATTCACCCCCCCCCTCTAGATGCTATTTGTAACATCCCAATTTCTGTAATTAATTATTTGCTTAAGTTCCTACAAATTATTGTATAAATATTATGTAAACTTTTTATGAGAAGAAAGGATATATTTAAAAAAAACATGATGTATAGCATCCTTATTACGAAAAATGAAAAGAGAGAAAGAGAAGGTATTGTGGCCTTAATATAAAATTGAAATTAAGGCGGTTGAATTAAGGCGGTGAAGAAAAGTCGAGAAGGAATTTAAGTTCGTAAGTTAAGTCTATAAATAGGATGAAATAGGATGAAATTGGACAACCAATTCACGTCCAAACAGAGAAGCACCAGATTCTAAGAAGCGAAATTTGAAAGAAGAAGAAAAGGAAGGAATTGAGAAATAAGTATGGATTAGATATTTAATTTTATTCATACATTTAAGATTAGAATGTCTGATTTTGAAGATTTTTTCATGTTTGAAAAGTTTGAAATTTTGTTGAAATTCTTGAAATTAAGAATGAATTATATGGTAAAATTGTTGTTTGTGAATTAAATTAGATAGGTTTCATGTTCAATTTAGGTTTGGAATTAGTTTGATTGATTGATACTTAAGAATTTGAAATTTGGACAAATTGAACTTGGTTACTGGGTGAAGAATGAAGAAAGGGATATGGTGAGAATTTTCAAAAAAGATTAATTCTTGAAATTAAGGATGAATTATATGGTAAAATTGTTATTTTTGAATTAAATTGGATATGTTTCATGATTAATTTGGATTTGGAACTAGTTTGGTTGCCTGAAACTGGAAAAATTCGAAATATAGATGTTGGCCATGGCGTACTGGGAGCGAAGATTGAAGAAAAGGATAAGGTGGAAATTTTTGAAAAAGATCAAGGGTAAAATAGTCATTTTACATCTTAGGGATATAAATGGAATTTTGAAAAAGATTAAGGGTATAATGGTAATTTAATAATGATTTTAGGACATGGAAGGAATAATAGAAAATGTTTAAGGGTAAAATAGTCATTTCATATCCTAGGGACATAAATGAAATTTTGAAAAAAGGTTAAGGGTATAACTCGAGATAGAGCCTAAACATCCCAGTACCACCTCTTTGTCTACTAGAAAAATGACTCAGTAAAGGTTCGAATTGGAGGTTAGTGCCTTCATCAAAGTTATAGGTTATTGTCTTATCTTTCCAATACAATTGGAATCACCTTAAAAGGAGGTCCAGAACTCGAGATATGGCCAAAACATTGAACCATACTTTTCCAGTGTCCAATATTTTCAGTCTAGTATTTTCAGTCCAGTATTTTTAGTCCAGTGTTCCCTCTTAGTCCAGTATTTCCTTTTAGGTTGGATTAATACAATCAGATGAATATAAGTTCCAGAAAATTGTTACTCTTGGAACGTAATAGATTATTAATAAACATTGTCTTGTTTGGAAACATCTATGAATTGTAATTGAAATTTTAATATATGATTGAGATGTTTCTAGGTATTTAATTGATGATAAATTGTTTTCTTTCATTCCATACAAGACATAAACATAGTGCATGAAATGTTTTCTGGAAGTCACAGAAAAGTATTTACAAAAACAAAAAAATTGGAAAAGTTGCTACCAAGGACGGTTGGTAGTAATAATAATGTGCAAAATAGAATTTTGGAAATATTTCTGAGTCATTTTCTTCAAAAATTTACTATCAAGAGCTTGTGGTAGTGGAATATGACTACGAAAATGGTCGGCCAAATGAGACAGAGAATGTATAAGAATGAATGATTGAGAATCGAGCTACTAGTATCTCTGATAGTAAATGGGGGAGTAGAATAGGTAAGACAGGACCTTGGGTTTATGGGGTTGGACCTAGAGTCTAGGGAGTGTTTGGGCATGGGCAATCCCATAAGTGGTTAATCTTTATTTGATTCTGTGTCGTGGTAGCCTGTCGGGTGCACTGACACTCTGACTACTGTCTACTTTTTCGCATTTAGTGGGGCATTGCTGAATCACCGGACATGGTGATGTTAAGCTCTAGTTCCACTAGACACTCATAAAAGTCTCTATGGAGCATTGAGTTAAAAATGATCTTTTCAGAGTCAAATGCATGATTTTAAAGTTTTACGTTTTGAGTCGCATGTGCATATCATAAACATATTGCATGATGAAATTATAGATTATTCATGATTTGTACGATATTCTCTATTATGTTTCCATGATTAATTTATTTGTTTCTCATAATTAATTTTCGAATTAAATTATATATGGTTGTATATTTATGTGTAGCTATGAACTTATTATGAAGGAATGTTTCATTGGTTGATTTTATCGTATGAATGTTTGCTTTGTTTACTATGGGTAAAATTAAATGTCTAACCCCATAAATATTTCAATCCTAGATGTTGGTGATGTGTGATGTAGGAATGTATAATTCAAGAGATAGATGTCGGATGCAAAAAAATCTAGAGCTTAGGTTGGGAATTGTATAATATATAAGTATAACTTTATGGCTTGTAATATTTTAAAAACTTTGTACTAGAACTTGTTGCTTGATTTAATATAGAACATTACCTAAATTATTTGTTCACTTGGTATATTTTCTATTAGTCTTCTATGAATATATTAAAAATATTACTAACTTAGATAATAAATTAGGATTAACAAATGTAATCTAGAAGGGGGTTACATTAGTGATATCGAGCTCTGGTTATGCATCTTTAGGACTTGTGAGTGTAGGTCCATTAGGTGGAAGGTCATTTTAGTTCTTTGTTGAATTGTTTTAAATTGTTGGAGATTGAGTATGATTTCTCTGATTTTGGCATGATATTATACAATTAGAACATTTTAGAATAGATATTAATAAAAATTTAATATACTATAGTTAGAAAATGTCACCTAGACATCATCTTATGGCTGATGTGGCACAAGCCATGCGAGAAATGGCTGCTGCCTTAACTCAGCAAGCTTTTACTCAACAAAAAAACTCTGTGGATAAAACTACCTTAACTAACTTTAAGAAAAATGATCCACCCCATTTTAGAGGTGAATACGATCCTGAAAAAGTGAAAGAATGGGTTCAATACTTGAGGATATTTTTGTAACTATGGAATATCCAGATGAGGAGAAAGTTTACCATGCTAGTTTTCAACTTCAGGGTAATGCTAAAGTGTGGTGGAAGGAAACCCAAAGGATGTTAGAGACTAGAAGAGAAATAGTTATGCGGGAGTTATTTAAAACGGTGTTTTTGGAGAAATATTTGCCCACTAGTGCTAGAAATGCAAAGGAGGTGAAATTGAATAAACTTTATCAAGGAAACATGACAATTTTAGAATATGCTGCAAAATTTGAGTCCTTGGAAAAATATTGTAGATATTTGCAGCTTACTTCTGATGAAGAATGGAAATGTAGAAAGTTTGAAGAAGGACTCAGATATGAAATTAAGAGGGTAGTTACTCCATTAAGTATTAAAACTTTTCTTGATTTAATGGATAGATGTAAGATAATAGAGGATATGGATCGAGTTCAAAGAAGTAGAAATATGGGAAATGCTAATAAGGGAGGTGTAGGCCAAGGAGGACCAATACGAAAAGAAAAATTTGTTCAACCTCAAAAACCATATAATAGACCCCTACTATCACAATCTAAAGGATATGGAGGGACAGGATCCAATGGAGGTAATAATAAACCCTTCCAACAGCCACAATTGACCTTGAAATGTTGGAAATGTGGAAAGGGTCATTTGACCAAAGATTGTTCTTTATCGAGCCAAGTGTGTTTTACTTGTGGGAAACTAGGTCACTTAACTAGAGATTGCCCTACCAACATAGCAATGGTATCAAAAGAAGTTTCATTTAAAAGTGAAATTCAAAAGTACATGATTTCCACTACGGAAGGAAATACAGAGAAATTTTCTATAATATCTACTCCAATAGTAAATAAGTATCCTGAAGTATTTCCTGATGATGTTCCTGGACTACCACCTGAAAGAGAGATAGAATTTTGTATAGAATTGATGTCGGGTACTAGACCTATTTCAATACCACCTTATAGAATGTCACCATTATAATTGACTGAACTTAAGAAACAATTAGAAGAATTATTAAAGAAACAATTTATTAGACCAAATGTATCACCTTGGGGAGCCCCGGTCTTGTTATTTAAAAAGAAAGATGAAATTTCTAGTTTGTGTGTAGATTATAGACAATTGAATAAGGTGACAATAAAGAATAAATATCATTTACCTAGAATAGATGATTAATGGATCAACTTAGAGGAGCTACTATATTCTCTAAAATAGACTTAAGATCTGAATATCATCAAATAAGAGTTAGAAAGGAAGATATACCTAAGACTGCATTTAGAACTAGGTATGGACATTATGAATATCAAGTGATGCCTTTTGGAGTTACTAATGCCCCTGCCGTCTTTATGGACTATATGAATAGGGTATTTAGACCTTGTTTGGATAAATTTGTAGTAGTATTTATAGATGATATATTGATATATTCTAAAACTAGAGAGGAACATGAAAGTCATCTTAGAATAACTTTACAAACTCTGAAGGATAAACAATTATATGCAAAATTGTCTAAGTGTGAGTTTTGGTTGGAGGAAGTAAAATTTTTAGGACATGTTATTTCTAAAGAAGGAATAAGTGTAGACCCTTCAAAAGTAGAAGCTATATTACAATGGGAACGACCTAAAACTATAACAGAAATTAGAAGTTTCTTAAGACTAGTGGGATATTATAGAAGATTTATAGAAGGATTTTCAAGAATAGCAGTACCCTTAACCCAATTAATTAGAAAAAATCAACCTTTTATTTGGAGCTTAGAATGTGAAAATAGTTTTCAAGAATTAAAGCATAAATTAACCACTTCTCCAATATTAGTGTTACCCAACCCCACAGAACCTTATAAAGTATATTGTTATGCATCATACCAAGGATTAGGTTGTGTATTAATGCAAAATAAGAAAGTAGTGGCTTACGCTTTTAGACAACTAAGACCACATGAAATAAATTATCCCACACATGATTTGGAATTAGCAGCTATAGTGTTTGCTTTAAAAATTTGGAAACATTATCTATATGGATCTAGGTTTGATGTGTATAGTTATCATAAGAGTTTGAAATATTAATTTGATAAAAAAGATTTGAATATGAGACAAAGAAGATGGATGGAATTTATAAAAGATTATGATTTTCAGTTATTTTATCATCCAGGAAAAGCGAATGTTGTAGCGGATGCCTTAAGTAGGAAAATTGTTCATGTTTCAACTATGGTGATTAAAGAAATGGAATTGATAGAACAATTTAGAGATTTGAATTTATACACTATTAGTGAAAATGATAGAATACAATTACAAATGATTCTATTAATAATGAGTTTCAATATAAAATAAGAGACAAACAAGGAGATGATGAGCTTATATTGGAAAAGATAAAATTAATAGGGACTAATAAAGCTGAAGACTTTAATTTAGGAATGGATGATATATTAAGACTTAAACATAGAGTATGTGTGCCAGAAGATAAAGAAATTAAGGACTTAATTTTAGAAGAAGGACATAAAAGTAAATTAAGTATACATCCTGGAGTTACTAAAATGTATAAGGATTTGAAAGAAATGTTTTGGTGGCCTGGAATGAAGAAGGACGTAGCAGAATATGTTGCCCATTGCTTAACATGTCACAAAATTAAAATGGAACATCAAAAGCCCTCTGGCATGTTACAGCCATTAGAAATTCCAATTTGGAAATGGGAAAGTGTATGTATGGATTTTGTAGTGGGTTTACCCAAAACTTCTAGAAATTACAGATCTATTTGGGTGATTATGGATAGGTTAACAAAAATTGCTCATTTCATTCCAATCAATATTAAGTACTCTTTAGATAAATTAGCATTATTGCATATCAAAGAAATTGTTAGACTACATGGTGTACCAACTAGTATAGTATCAGATAGAGATCCCAGATTCATATCTAGATTTTGGAAAGAATTCCAAAAAGCTTTAAGAAGTAAATTGCATCTCAGTTCAGCTTATCATCCTCAAACTGATGGGCAGACTGAAAGAACCATCCAGTCATTAGAAGATCTTTTAAGGGCTTGTGTATTAGAAGAAAAATCTAGTTGGGATGAAATTTTACCTTAGTAAAATTTACATATAATAATAGTTATCACTCTAGTATAGGTATGGCTCCTTATGAAGCACTTTATGGGTGTAAGTGTAGGACACCTTTAGTTTGATGGTCAGAGTTTATTAATAGGACCGGATGTAATTCAACAAACTACCAATAAAGTGAGGACAATTCAAGAGAGAATGAGAACTGCTCAAAGTCGACAGAAAAGTTATGCTAATAAGAGAAGGAAACCTTTAGACTTTCAGGAAGGAGATAATGTATTTTGGAAAGTTACACCTATTACAGGAGTTGGCAGAGCTATTAAATCTAAGAAACTTTCCCCTAAATATATTGGGCCTTATCAAATTACACAACGAGTTGGAAATGTTGCCTACCAGATAGCCTTACCACCTTTTCTCTCCAATCTTCATAATGTATTCCATGTGGCACAATTGAGAAAGTATATTTCATATCCAACACATGTCATGGAACCTGATCAAGTATAGGTGAAGGAAAACCTCACCGTTGAACCAAGTCCTGTTAAGATTGAAGAAAGGAGAATTAAGCATCTAAGGGGAAAAGTTATTTCATTACTTAAGGTTATCTGGGATGGCATTAGAGGCAATGCTACGTGGGGGTTAGAAGAGAAAGTGAAAGCAGAGTATCCTCATCTGTTTGAATAAATGGTGACGAAAATTTCGAGGATGAAATTTATTTAGTGGGGGAGAATTGTAACATCCCAATTTCTATAATTAATTATTTGCTTAAGTTCCTATAAATATTATGTAAACTTTTTATGAGAAGAAAGGATAAAAAAAAACATGATGTACAGTATCCTTATTACGAAAAATGAATAGAGAGAAAGAGAAGGTATTGTGGCCTTAATATACAATTGAAATTAAGGCGGTGAAGAAAAGTAGAGAAGGAATTTAAGTCGGTAAGTTAAGTCTATAAATAGGATGAAATTGGACAAGTAATTCACGGACAAACAGAGAAGCACCAGATTCTAAGAAGCGAAATTTGAAAGAAGAAGAAGAAGCAAAAAAAGGAATTGAGAAATAAATCGGTGGAATACTAGCAAACCTTGGAGAAATAAGTATGGGTTAGATGTTTAATTTTATTCATACGTTTAAGATTAGAATGTCGGATTTTGAAGATATCTTCATGTTTGAAAAGTTTGAAATTTTGTTGAAATTCTTGAAATTAAGAATGAATTATATGGTAAAATTGTTGTTTGTGAATTAAATTAGATAGGTTTCATGTTCAATTTGGGTTTGGAATTAGTTTGATTGATTGATACTTAAGGATTTGAAATTTGGAGAAACTGAACTTGGCTAATGGGCGCAGAATGAAGAAAGGGATATGGTGGGAATTTTTGAAAAAGATTAAGTCTTGAAATTAAGGATGAATTATATGGTAAAATTGTTATTTTTGAATTAAATTGGATATGTTTCATGATTAATCTGGATTTGGAACTAGTTTGGTTGCCTGAAACTGGAAAAATTTGAAATATGGATGTTGGCTATGGCGTACTGGGAGCGAAGATTGAAGAAAAGGATAAGGTGGAAATTTTGAAAAAGATCAAGGGTAAAATAGTCATTTTATATCTTAGGGATAAAAATGGCATTTTGAAAAAGATTAAGGGTACAATGGTAATTTAATAATGATTTTAGGACATGGAAGGAATAATAGAAAATATTTAAGGGTAAAATAGTCATTTCATATCCTAAGGACATAAATGAAATTTTGAAAAAAGGTTAAGGGTATAACTCGAGATAGAGCCTAAACATCCCAGTACCACCTCATTGTCTACTAGAAAAACGACTCAGTAAAGGTTCGAATTGGAGGTTAGTGCCTTCATCAAAGTTATAGGTTATTGTATTATCTTTCCAATTCAATTGCAATCACCTTAAAAGGAGGTCTAGAACTTGAGATATGGCCAAAACACTGAACCATACTTTTCTAGTGTCCAGTATTTTCAGTCTAGTTTTTCAGTCCAGTATTCCCTCTTAGTCCAGTATTTCCTTTTAGGTTGGATTAATACAATCAGATGAATATAAGTTCTGGAAAATTGTTACTCTTGGAGCGTAATAGATTATTAATAAACATTGTCTTGTTTGGAAACATCTATGAATTGTAATTGAAATTTTAATATATGATTGAGATGTTTCTAGGTATTTAATTGATGATAAATTGTTTTGTTTCATTCCATACAAGACATAAACATAGTTCATGAAATGTTTTTTGGAAGTCACAGAAAAGTATTTACAAAAACAAAAAAATTGGAAAAGTTGCTACCAAGGACGGTTGGCAGTAATAATAATGTGCAAAATAGAATTTTGGAAATATTTCTAAGTCATTTTCTTCAAAAATTTACTATCAAGAGCTTTAGGTAGCGGAATATGACTACGAAAATGGTCGGCCAAATGAGACAGAGAATGTAAGAATGAATGATTGAGAATCGAGCTACTACTATATATGATACTAAATGGGGGAGTAGAATAGGTAAGAGAGGACCTCTGGTCTATGGGGTTGGACCTCTGGTCTAGGGAGTGTTTGGACATGGGCAATCCCATAAGTGGTCAGTCTTTATTTGATTTTGTGCCATGGTAGCCTATTGGGTGTTAGAACAGTAGGCTGAGATAAAGAGGGGGGGGGGGTGAATTAATCTTTGAAAGATTTTCGCAAATCACAAATTATCTATTTCAAAGATTAAGAATCCTGACCAATTCTTGAATCAAACAGAACAAACAATCAAAGTAAAAGACAACAGCAGAATTAAAGAGAGAAAGGTTTAGAAAGATACAACCAAGATTTATACTGGTTCACCCAATCCCAGGGCTACGTCCAGTTCCCAGCCAAATTCCAGTTGAGTTCCACTAGATTGAATGTTTTACAGATTACAATTCCAATCACACACTCAATCTACCACAAGAACCAAAATTCTAGTCCTTGCACCTAAACCTTCACGAAGAACCAACTTCCAGTTCTTGAACAACCATGCAGCCAAATTCCAACCACAGAAACCAGTGCCCACACTTCCAGACACTCACAATACAGTAAAGAAAAGTAAAGAAACAAAGAGAAGAAACTGAAACACTCAAACCCAGTTTATGCAGCTCTGCTGAATGAGTTTCTTCACCAAAAGAAAGCAAAATTTGCCTCAAGAAAGAGTTACGAAAAACTTCACAAACTTGCACGATTCTTTCTTGAAAGTAGCACTTATGATTTCTTGATTGATTGCTCAAAGGTATTTTTTAAAAGACTCAAGCATTCCTGTTTATATAGAAGAGTTTTCAAACTGCTGGTTTAATTAATCTGTTAAAACAATCTTTTAATCTATTAAAAGTCTTGAATTAATTTGTTAAAACTTCTTTTAATCTGTTAAAATGTTCTTGATCATTTTTCAGATTTGTTTTAACTGATACGACAATGTTTATATCGATTAAAACACTTTGTAAAAAATCCTTTAAATTGTTTTAATCTATTATTTCGCCTTTTAATCGATTAAAATACTACAAAATGTTTTCATA
Organism: Sphenostylis stenocarpa; assembly: GCA_963425845.1. Classification (NCBI taxonomy): domain Eukaryota; kingdom Viridiplantae; phylum Streptophyta; class Magnoliopsida; order Fabales; family Fabaceae; genus Sphenostylis; species Sphenostylis stenocarpa. The sequence continues at coordinate 77,274,857 of OY731403.1, forward strand.
AAACTTTCTAAGTGATTTTAACTGATAACAATCTGTTTTAATCGATTAAAACACTTTGGAAAAATCCTCTTAGTTATTTTAATGGATTAATTCGCATTTTAATTGATTAGAATTTTGCCAAAAAGTTTCATAAAACTTTCTAAGTCATTTTAACTGATAACAGACTTGTTTTAATCGATTAAAACACTTTGGGAAAAAACTTTTAGTTGTTTTAATCGATTAATTCGCATTTGTATCGATTAAAATACTGACAGAACATCTTTCAAAATACTTCAAGTTATTTTAATCGATTATTTCGAGTTTGTATCGATTAAAATTCTGCCATAACACTTTTCAAAACATCTTAAGTCATTTTAATCGATTATTTCGATTCTACATCAGTTAAAATACTGGCAAAAGGTTTTTAAAAACTCTTTTAATGAAAACAATTGATTATTTCGAAGACATATCAATTAAAACAGTTCCAGTGTATGTTTTAAAAGGTTTTAATTGATTATTTCGAAAACCTATCAGTTAAAAACTTGTTATGAAAGTGTTAAGAACATTTTAATTGATAAAGCTCATATAATCTCAGTTAAAATAGTTTACTTAAAAGCCATTTAACAAATTACTTTGTTTTTAACAGTTTAAACATGTTTTAGAGGCATTTGAAAAATCTTTTAAATGAAGAAACCTCATGCAGCAGAGAGATAAGAATGATTATACCTAAGTATAGATGCAGACTCACTAATCACTCTACCCTTTTATCCAAGTAACCTTTGACTTCACCAGAATAGCCTTTGACTTCATTTTGACTTCATCAAATTAACAAGATATTTGTTTAATCAAATGATTCAATAAGATCTTCATTGTTGAATATTCGAGGACTTGATGTTGAACTTACATGGACATGAAGCTTGTTGATTTTGATGATGATTCAAGAACAAAGAACTTAGAGAGTTGAAGACTTGTTTTATTGTGTAATAACTCTTTTTTTATTAGTTTGAGTCTGTAATGTTAAATTCTAAGATAGTCGGTACATAGTCTACACTTTAGAAGCTTCAAAAACTCACATTTATCAGTTTGCATCGGCTTTAATCGATTAAATGGTTAGATAATCGATTATTATAGTGAGAAAAACCATTTTCTGTATTTGTTCACTGTAATAATCGATTAACACACCTGTTAATCGATTAACAGGTGTGTTAATCGATTAACAGGCCTGTTAATCGATTAATAGGGCTTTTAATCGATTAAAACAAAGATTTTTGGGGTTCTGTTGATTTTGGCTCTGTAATAATCGATTAACACTTCATTTAATCTATTATTTCAGTCAGATTTTGATTTTCAACTTCAAATTAAACCTATTTTCGAAAACCCTAATCCCAATACTCTCTATTTCCGAAAATCCCAATTCCCAAACCCTAATTTATCTACTTAAGGTTCTCTAAGGCTCTTAGAAAGTTGAACAACCTTTTTCAAACAAAAGTTAAGTGCTGTGAGTGCCAGAGAACTGTTTGTTGGAGGAAAAAGGGGCTTTTGGAACCTGGTGTGGGCTAGAAGCGATAAGAATCACTAAGTGGAGTTCTTAGTGGGCTAGAACCTAACATTCCGCTGCGCGATTCTAAGAAATCTAATACTGCAAAGAGATTCTTAAAATGTTTGGAATGGACACCTCAAAGGAAGCTAACACACCCATGGGGACTTCATGCTATTTAGACAAGGATGAATCAAGTTTGGAAATTAATCAGTCTATGTATAGAGGTATGATAGGTTCACTGTTATACTTAACTGCAAGTAGACCTGATATTATGCATTCTGTCTGTGTGTGTGCTAGATTTCAGGCTTGTCCAAAAGAATCTCACTTAACTGCAGTAAAACGTATTTTAAAATATTTAAAAGGAACTACTGGTTTTGGTTTATGGTATCCATCTGAAGCTTGTACTAGTTTAATAGGATATTCTGATGTTGATTATGGTCGATGCAAAATTGATAGAAAGAGTACTAGTGGCACATGTCATTTGTTAGGTTCATCTTTAGTATCTTGGCATTCTAAGAAACAGGCATGTGTTGCTTTATCCACCACTGAAGCTGAATATATTGCAGCTGGCAATTGTTGTGCTCAAATTTTGTGGATGAAACAACAGCTAGAAGATTATAGTATATTTCTAAATGACATACATTTAATGTGTGATAATACGAGTGCAATTAATCTTACTAAGAATCCAGTAATGCACTCTAGGACTAAGCATATAGAAATTAGACATCACTTCTTAAGAGATCATATAAGCAAAGGAAACTGTAAAATTGAATATGTTGATACAAAGCACCAATTAGGAGATATTTTTACTAAGCCTCTACCCAAGGATAGATTCTATGATCTTAGAAGAGACTTAGGGATATTAGAAATAGCTTAAGTTCTGCTTAATTAGACATTTTTTGGATGGTTGTAATATTATAATTCATTATGTAGGATGTTAATAGATTATCATGTGTATAAACCTCAAAAATTTGATGAACTCTCTGGAATAATCGATTATTTGGAGTTATAATCGATTATTTGCATCCAATACACCCAAAACATGACATTTCTCTCTAGATTAATCGATTAACTCGCCAAATAATCGATTAAACTCATTGTTAATCGATTAACAACTTGAATTAATCGATTAAATGGGTCTGGTACTGGTTTAATCGATTAATTCAAGATTTAATCGATTAAACCTGGCAAGTTTTGGTTCCTAGCCGTTGCCAACGGCTCTCTTGACCCTTATTCAATCCCATATGAACGTTGGAGATGCTTGGTTATAAATAGGGACCTCCATTTCACTTCTACTCACTTCTATCTCTTGAAATCAAGCTTTCTTGCCTCATTCTATCAATCTTGCTTTCTTCTATTTTAACTTGTCCTCCTAAATCTTCTTGTTACTCTTCTAATCCTACAATGGCCTCATCTTCTCGTGCTAAAATTCCCACCAGAAGAAGATATGCACCCTCATCTCATCCCCGTCCTAATTCTGTAGAAGGATGGACCTCTGATGCAGAAGGCCGACAAGAATTTTTGTCTTATTGGAAGGAACGTGGTATTATTTCTCCTAAGTTCCTTATTGGTGATCAGTTCATCAATAGGGGATTCAACTTTCCTAATCTCCTTGAAATTCAAGGAGTTCTCCCTTTCATCCAAATGCAAGGTACGTATTATCCTGACTTAGTTAGGGTATTTTTCTCTAGGTTCAAATTTAGAGATCAAATTGCTACCTCTCGTGTAAAGGGAGTAACAATTATTCTTGATGATGATATTTGGGAGAACGTTGCCCATTTTTCTATAAGAGAAGATGCTATTAACGTATTTGGTGAGTTAGATGATTTTGACAGGATCATGGCTTACCGCTCTTTTCTGCGAAACCCTTCCATGGAAATAGGGCGTCTCCTTCTAGCTGGACCTTTGAAGAAGGAGGAACGCATGATTCTGCATTTACTTGTCTGGATCCTATGTCCTCGTGCTACGAATCATGCTCAATGTTCTTCAATCGATCTTCGTATTTTTTATGCCATAATGAATAATGAGCCTTTAGATTGGGGCATTCTTGTCACCATGACTATGTTAAAAGACAAACGCCATCCCACCTTCAAAATTCCATATGCCCTCCTTGTCTCTCGCATTCTTGAATACAAAGGAGTAAATGTCGAAGGTGAACAAACAGTAAGAACGAATAACTTAAACCGCATGCTGGACAACACATTAACCCAATTCCAAATGGTGCGTGTCAACAATATTTATGTTCACAAGGATGATGTTCCAAACAAAGGTGACGATAATGAAGATTCTAATGAAGATATGCCTCCTGCTGAGTTTCCCTCTGATCAAATCCAAAGTGTTGGAACTTCCTCTGCTCATCCTGAAACCCGACAATCTATGGAAGATATGTTATCTGATATGAACCAGAGGATGCAAACATTCTTCACTCTTTCTGGAGTACGGCATGAGGAAATAATTCGCCGTATATCTGATGTAGATGATAAAGTGTGTCATTTAGAAAATAAATTTGATGCACACTTTCATAGTGATAGTGAAGAATTTTAAAGTTTGTTTTATTTTATCTTGTGATTGTAATGTATTTTCATTTCTGAAATAAAATGTGGTGTTCTATTAATGCTTTGTTTGAGGGGGAGTTATCTCCAAGTTATGCATATGTTGAGGGGGAGCTCTTATGATTGTTATAGAAGGAGCTTTCAATTTTTGATTATAATCAAAATAGGGGGAGAAATATTTAAAGCCTCTTATGATTGAATTCAAATATTATCTGGTATGTTTAATGTGTTTGTTAGTGTGACAGATAAAACAGGTTATTACAAGGCTTTAAAAGAAAATTTTGATCATCATCAAAAAGGGGGAGATTGTTGAATATTCAAGGACTTGATGTTGAACTTACATGGACATGAAGCTTGTTGATTTTGATGATGATTCAAGAACAAAGAACTTAGAGAGTTGAAGACTTGTTTTATTGTGTAATAACTCTGTTTTGATTAGTTTGAGTCTGTAATATTAGAGTCTAAGATAGCCGGTACATAGTCTACACTTTAGAAGCTTCAAAAACTCACATTTATCAGTTTGCCTCGGCTTTAATCGATTAAATGGTCAGATAATCGATTATTACAGTGATAAAAACCATTTTCTGTATCTGTTCACTGTAATAATCGATTAACACACTTGTTAATCGATTAACAGGTCTGTTAATCGATTAATAGGGCTTTTAATCGATTAAAATAGAGAGTTTTGGGGTTCTGTTGATTTTGGCTCTGTAATAATCGATTAACACTTCATTTAATCGATTATTTCAGTCAGATTTTGATTTTCAACTTCAAATTAAACCTATTTTCGAAAACCCTAATCCCAATACTCTCTAGTTCCGAAAATCCCAATTCCCAAACCATAATTTCTCTACTTAAGGTTCTCTAAGGCTCTCAGAAAATTGAACAAACTTTTTCAAACAAAAGTTAAGTGCTGTGAGTGCCAGAGAACTGTTTGTTGGAGGAAAAATGGGCTTTTGGAACCTGGTGTGGGCTAGAAGCGATAAGAATCACTAAGTGGAGTTCTTAGTGGATTGTGTGTTGTGCTGTCTCTGGGTGAAAGCTGTTCTTCATCTCTTGTGGGTATCAAGAGAGGTGGTTTCTTTACTTTGTATTTTCAATTGTTATCTGTTTGTAACAACTTTGATTATAGTGACAGCGTTAATCCTCTGTTTGAGTGATTAGCAACTGGACGTAGGATCTTTTGATCCGAACCAGTATAAATCTCCTGTGTAAGACTCTATCTCTATCTTATTTATGTTTACACAGCTTTTTAATCGGTAAAATTTGGGGAAAATTTTTAAAACCTAATTTTTGTTAAGAAACCAATTCACCCCTTCTCTTGGTTTTTGTCCGTCCACGCGAACATTCCGCTGCGCGATTCTAACATTCATCACTTTCAGTCTCCCCCTATTTGATGAAGACAAACACCTCTTTGAATAATATCTCTGCAAAAGAAGTCACTTGAATATATAGATTAGTGAGTATTCAAAAAATAATAATTTCTCCCAATTCTCCCCCTATATTACTACTCCCCCTAAAATAGTGAGTATAAAAATAATCATTATCAAAAACAATCATTTCTCCCCCTTTTGACTTCATCAAAAATAGGGAAAAGAGGAGCAAAACAAACATTATGCTTGGTATGTAACAAAATTTATTTTGAAACCAGTATTATAAAAAAATCATGATACCATCTAGATGTATTACTCATTTAAAGACCAATTAAAGTTGATTCAAACTTATCTTCATTAACGCGTTTGTAATGAATTCAATAGACACGTGTAAAGATAAGGGAACCATACTTTAGTAGCATGTTACAAGAACAACCATTAACTAAAGTTTTTAATTTTTCTTTCCAGAGTAATAATCGATTAAAAACATGGTATAATCAATTAAAATGTTATTGATACTGATTTTAATTGATACAAATAATGTTTTAATCGATTAAAACAGTAATGAAAGTTGAAATCCAAAAACTTAAGTCTATTTAATCGATTAAATGGACATTTAATCGATTAAAACAATATGAAAAATTTTGTATAAGTGCTTTTAATCGATTAAAGCTTGTTTTTATCAGTTAAAACAACCAGATTTGGAAATTAAATGAAGTTTTAAAGTATTTAGGATTTCTAATTCATTTCGAATTTTGTAAAACCAATTATTAGGAAGATGTTTTAAAATAGTGTCCACTAGATTGATTAAGATTTAACCAAAAGATAGAGCAAAAACATAATAGCATCTTATCTAGGTGATTTAACTGATATAAACTAATTTTAGTTGATACAGATTCACAATTTGCATCTTTTAATCGATTAATATGCGAATTAATCAATTATAATGGTACGAATTTCATATGTAAATGTTTCTTTTAATTGATTTAATCGATTAAATTGATTTTATATCAGCTAAAATTATCAGAGATGCGTTTTTGATTTTATCTAAGCTCTCTTAATTCAAATAGAAACCTGCATCATAAAAAGTTAAAGGATTGTTTCTGGTTTAAGACCAGTTAATATTACAATCCAAAATAAAAGTGGCAGTAAAAGAAACAAGACATAAAGAAAGAAAAAAGATTATGATAGAAAGGGACCCTTGTTGTCAAAACTCAATCATCCCAATTTCCTTGATTGAGTTGCATATCTTCCTGTTTGGTATAGATATCAGCGATCTAATTTCCCAGGTTTGTGAATTGTGTGTTGGTCTACTGAAAGTGTTGATAGGTCATTTGCATATGCTTCCTTTGATTTTCTTGCATTCTGGCCATTTGAGAAAGCATAGTTCTTTCAAATTGTGAAAGTGGAGTCCCACGGTCAGGCTATTCTATGTAGGGTATTATCTCCATATTCTCATATGAAGCCTCCCTACCAGTGGACTCAGGAACTTCAGCAGCTGGAGGAGAAGGAATTTGTTCAGCTTCTTCTTCATCTTCATCCTCATCTTCAGACATTCCAGCATCAATTTTTGATATCCATTCATCATCAATTTTGATATACCTCATTTTCCTTAGAGTGGTGTCGTCAATTTCATTTGAAGCTTTAGGAGTCTCCACACTTTCTCCTGTAAGATCAACTTCAAAATATCGAATCATTTGGGTCTTTGAGATAGGACCTGAAAAATTGAATTTTGTTGAAGTCTGGTATTTCAAAGATGTTTCCTCTGGATACTTTGACACCACTATCCTTGAGGCCAGCAACTTGTTCCCAAACAAAAGGAGTGATTTCCATATTAACTCCTTTCACTTGAGATTTGATTGTAGACCCATTCACAGTTAGATTGGAATAGAAAACACGAACCAAATCAGGTTGAATATTTCTAGTAAACTCCATGAAGGTCCTTAGTTTCTGACTTTTCAGCTTTCTTCTTAGAGCTGTAAATCCTTCTTCGTCAAGCCATTTGAATTTGACGAACTTGGGAATAACAATTTGCTTCTGACTGAATTCAGCAATGAAAGTATTCATTCTTCCAATATCTCCATCAAACCAGGCTTCCAAATGACCACCAGGATTGGCAGCAGAGGAAGATTCTTCTTTATGTTTCTTCCTAGATTTTGCTCTTTTAAACATTTTGTCTTTGGAATTCAAGAAGAGAACCAAATCCAGGAGAAGAAAGAAGAAATTTCAGAGAATGAAAGTGAGAAAAGAGTGAAGAGTGAAGCTAAGTGTACAGAGCCATGGGTTTCGGATTTCAAATTTGTAATTTGAAGTCCAATTGGCAGAACCTGCAAAGTTACAGCTTTTAATTGCATATGTCCCCTTGACCGAAGGCAGAGGCACAGTTTTTTACCAGTGGGTATATCAACTAATTTGTTCTTTGGATAAGTTTTGACTAGGTCAAAATGGAACAGTAAATGCTTTTGCAGAATTTGATAAACAATTGATCTTGGAAAATAGGTTAGCTAAAAATTCTCTAATTAACTGTAATTAAAATGGTTTCTAGAAACGAATTAATCGATTTATCAACAAATTAATCAATTAATTTGATCTTGAAAATAAGGTTTGAAAAAGCAACAGTGAAATAATCGATTAAAAACATAAAAGAATCGATTATTTTTGTACTGAAAGATTTAATGATATGACAGCAGAATTTTAATCGCTTAAAACGAAGAAGAATCGATTAAAATTGATTTTTTAATGATTTTAACTGATATAAAATCTTTTTAATCGATTAAAACAACTATACTAAAAATCCTGACAGCATTTTAATCGATTAATTAGTATTTTAATCGATTAAAATTGTACAGACAGCTTTTTTGATATTCTCTGTAAGTGAAATTAATCGATTAAAAAAGTTTTATATCAATTAAAATACTCAGTCTATGAATCCAGAATCAAAATTTGTTGATTGGGTACCAAAGAACTTCTAGATTTTGTTCATGCAAAACAGATTTAACATATATCTGGTACCCTTTTTATAATCATTGGGTCCAATCAGGTTATTTGGAATAAATTCTTGGGAATCCACTTCATTCTACCTCTTGGTATAGCAAACTTCTTGATTCTACAAAATTTCACAGAATGACCTCTTTTCATAAAATAAAAGCATTTAATAACAGATGACAAATATGATTTCCTATTTACAACTGTTTTTCTGATTTTCTTGCTAGATGTAAATCCAATGCCAGATTTGTCAAAAATAAGCTTTCGTGACCCAAGAAGAACATTAAGATTAGTTTGACCTTGTGTAAACTTAGAAACAGTTTGTGACAAAAAATCAATCTTCTTTTGTATGTCTGGACAATTATTGCATGGTTTATTACATACACAATCAGAATTATCATGGATTAATTTTAAGAAATCAAGATCAGTTTCATCTTCAAGAATTTTCTTTTCAAGAGAATCAACTCTATTTACTAACCAATTATTCATTCCTTTTAGCCTATCATTTTCTTTTTGAAGTTTCTTGGTTTCTTCATGCATTTCATTAAATGCCTCTTGTAATGAATTATAATTCACCAAATTAGAAGAAGAGTTAGAACTTACACTGCTGGTTTGATAGTTCTGATTAGCCATTAGACACAAGTTGGCTTCTTCATCATCAGAATTTTCTGTTGATGAGGTATCATTGTCATCCCATGCTACATATGTTCTTCTTTTGATCTTTTCTTCTTTCTTATCATTGTACTTATTCTTTTCTGGGCACTCCATTCTTACATGACCCTGCTTACCACAGCCATAGCATTTATAGTTAAAAGAATAAGATTTCTTTTCATACCTTTTGTGTTTTTCTTTATCTTGAATCTTTCTCCAGAGAAACTTGTTAAACTTTTTGACAAGCAATCCAAGATTTTCACTTTCTTCCTCTGATTCTTGACCTTTTTCTTCAACTTGGAGTGCTATGCTTCTACCTTTCTTTTCAGAGATTTCTTGCTCATTGAATCTGTTAATTTCCATTTCATGTTCTCTGAGTTTGCCAAATAAGGAGGCAGTTGTCATGACGGATAAGTCTTTTGACTCTGAAATTGTTGTGACCTTAGGCTCCCATGACTTGTCAAGACATTTTAAAACTTTTATATGTAATTCCTCTTTATCAAAAGTTTTACCTAAGCCCAATAGATGATTGATGATGAGAGTGAAGCGCTTCTGCTATTCTGCAATACTTTCTCCAGTTTGCATTTTAAACAACTCATATTTTCTTATGAGAGTATGCTTTCTAGCTCTTTTTACATCAGTTGTTTCCTCATGAGTAACCTCAAGAACTTCCCACATTTCCTTGGCAGATTTGCATTGAGAGACCCTGAAAAATTCATCCATGTTTAGTGCAGAAGTAATTCTGTTTTTAGCAGTACAATCACTTTGAACTATTTTCTTCTCTTCATCACTTAGACTAGATCATTCTTTTTTTGTAATTAATGGACCATTAACAATTACATCCCAAACATTCCTATCAATGGATTCAATAAAGATCTTCATCCTAATCTTCCAAAATGGATAATATGTACCACAAAACAGTGGAGGTCTATTAATAGAAGCTCCCTCAGAAAAAGGTAATTTGTTTTCAGCCATGAAAGATTTCGACCGAAAGTCTTGAGTATTTTTCAAGACCCTTGCTCTTGATACCAATTGTTAGAAAAGTAGGCTGAGATCAAGAGGGGGGGTGAATTGATCTTTGAAATATTTTCGCAAATCACAAATTATCTATTTCAAAGATTAAGAATTCTGACCAATTCTTGAATCAAACAGAACAAACAATCAAAGTAAAAGACAACAATAGAATTAAAGAGAGAAAGGTTTAGAAAGATACAACCAAGATTTATACTGGTTCACCCAATCCCAGGGCTACGTCCAGTTCCCAGCCAAATTCTAGCTGAGTTCCACTAGATTGAATGTTTAACAGATTACAATTTCAATCACACACTCAATCTACCACAAGAACCAAAATTCCAGTCCTTGCACCTAAACCTTCACCAAGAACCAACTTCCAGTTCTTGAACAACCGTGCAGCTAAATTCTAGCCACAGAAACCAGTGCCCACACTTCCAGACACTCACAATAAAGTAAAGAAAAGTAAAGAAACAAAGAGAAGAAACTGAAACACTCAAACCCGGTTTATGCAGCTCTGCAATATGAGTTTCTTTACCAAAAGAATGCAAAATTTGCCTCAAGAAAGAGTTACGAAAAACTTCACAAAACTTGCGCGATTCTTTCTTGAAAGTAGCACTTATGATTGCTTGATTGATTGCTCAAAGGTATTTTTTAAAAGACTCAAGCAATCCTGTTTATATAGAAGATTTTTCAAACTACTAGTTTAATTAATCTGTTAAAACAATCTTTTAATCTGTTAAAAGTCTTGAATTAATCTGTTAAAACTTCTTTTAATCTGTTAAAATGTTCTTGATCATTTTTCAGATTTGTTTTAAATGATACGACAACGTTTATATCAATTAAAACACTTTGTAAAAAATCCTTTAAATTGTTTTAATCGATTAAAATACTGCAAAATATTTTCATAAAACTTTCTAAGTGATTTTAACTGATAACAATCTGTTTTAATCGATTAAACCACTTTGGAAAAATCCTCTTAGTTATTTTAATCGATTAATTCGCATTTTAATCGATTAGAATTTTGCCAAAAAGTTTCATAAAACTTTCTAAGTCATTTTAACTGATAACAGACTTGTTTTAATCGATTAAAACACTTTGGGAAAAAACTCTTAGTTGTTTTAATCGATTAATTTGCATTTGTATCGACTAAAATACTGACAGAACATCTTTCAAAATACTTTAAGTTATTTTAATCGATTATTTCGAGTTTGTATCGATTAAAATTCTACCATAACACTTTTCAAAACATCTTAAATCATTTTAATCGATTATTTCGATTCTGCATTAGTTAAAATACTGGTAGAAGGTTTTCAAAAACTCTTTTAATGAAAAGAATCGATTATTTCGATGACATATAAATTAAAACAATTCCAGTGTATGTTTTAAAAGGTTTTAATTGATTATTTCGAAAACCTATCAGTTAAAAACTTGTTACGAAAGTGTTAAGAACATTTTAACTGATAAAACTCATATAATATCAGTTCAAACAGTTTACTTAAAAGCCATTTAACAAATTACTTTGTTTTTAACAGTTTAAACATGTTTTAGAGGCATTTGCAAAATCTTTTAAATGAAGAAACCTCATGCAACAGAGAGATAAGAATGATTATACCTAAGTATAGATGCAGATTCACTAATCAATGTACCCTTTTATCCTAGTAACCTTTGACTTCACCAGAATAGCCTTTGACTTCATTTTGACTTCATCAAATCAACAAGATCTTTGTTTAATCAAATGATTCAATAAGATCTTCATCACTTTCATTGGGTGCACTGACACTCTGACTACTGTCTACTTGTTCGTGTTTAGTGGGGCATTGCCGAATCACTGGACAGGGTGATGTTAAGCTCTGGTTCCACTAGACACTCATAAAAGTCTACATGGAGCAATGAGTCAAAAATGATCTTTTCAGAGTCAAATGCATGATTTTAAAGTTTTACTTTTTGAGTCACATGTGCATATCATAAACATATTGCATGATGAAATTGTAGATTATTCATGATTTGTATGATATTCTCTATTATGTTTCCATGATTGATTTATTTGTTTCTACTCATCCTTATTTACTATCAATGACATCAGTAACTCAAACATGAATTTCATATTTTCATTACTATCTTTTCCATTGTCACCAATATACACACCACCAATGCCTTTGATAGTAAATTATATTTAAAAGAAACTTTTCAACAATTTGTTTTCCTTTTTTAAAAAATTTATTCGAATCAGGAACTTATATTATGCATCATGTCTATGTGCTATGTTGTATGCATCATATTCATCATTTCAATATCAATTCAGGCAATTTCATGTGACGTTATATACATCTAACAAATATTCTAGTGTTTAAAATTTGTGTTTCCTGATCTGTCTCTAAATTTGAATTAACCATGTGCTTATTTCTAAAATTTCTAATTCCATTTTATATTTTAATTGTTTTCCTAATATACCTTTACTTTATTTCTAAAAATTCCAATTATACCCTTAAACATTTTATTATTATTCCTTTCTCGTCTCGAAATTATTATTAAATTACTATTATACCCTTAATCTTTTTCAAAATTCCATGTATGTTCCTAGGATGACTATTTTACCCTTGAACATTTTCTATTATTCCTTCCATGTCTTGAAATCATTATTAAATTACCATTATACCCTTAATATTTTTGTTCAAAATTCCATTTATGTCCCTAGGATGTGAAATGACTATTTCACCCTTGATCTTTTTCAAAAATTCTCCTCTTATCCCTTTCTTCAACCTTCGCCTCCAGGAATCCATGGCCAACATCCAGATTTCAAATATTCAAGTATCAAACACCCAAACTAATTCCAAATCCAAATAAAACAGAAACATATCTAATTTAATTCAAAAACAACAATTTTACTATATAATTCATCTTTAATTTCAAGAATTCCAACAAAATTTCAAACTTTTCAAACATGAAGAAATCTTCAAAATCATTCATTCTAATCTTAAACATATGAATAAAATTAAACATCTAACCCATACCTGACTTCTCCAAGATCTTCTAGCTTTTCTTTCTTCTATTTTCTTACTCTCCTCCTTTCTCTCAAAATCTTCTTCTTAGATGCCTCGCACTCTTTTCTCCAAATTGGTCGTGAGTTATGTTGGTGTAGGTTTTCAATTCCATCCTATTTATACACTTACTCACCGACTTACATTCCTTCGCCACTGACTTAATTTCTTCTCAAATCTTTGGTAAAAATTTTTGACCAATTTTGTGATGAAATTAAGGCCAAGGTTCATCGACCTTCTTCTCTCTCTCTCTCTCTTTTAATATATAATTTCCACTCATAAAAAGTTTACATAATATATAATAATTTGCAGGAAATTAAGCAAATAAATAATTACAGAAATTAGGATGTTAAAATTGAAAGTGATGAAGATCTTATTGAATTACTTTGGCAAAGATCTTGTTGATTTGATGAAGTCAAAAATGAAGTCAAAGGCTACTTTGTGGCAGTCAAAGGTCACTTAGATAAAAGGGTAGTGGGATTAGTGAGTCTGCATCTCTGCTTAGGTATAATCATTTTTATCTCTCTGCTGCATGAGGGGTTTCTTCATTTAAAAGATTTTGCAAATGCCTCTGAAAAATGTTTAAACGGTTAAAAACAAAGTATTTTGATAAAAGGTTTTTTAATTAGCTATTTTAACTAATAGCATATAAGCTTTATCAACTAAAATGTTCTTAACACTTTTGTAACAGGTTTTTAACTGATATGTTTTCGAAATAATCGATTGTTTTCATTAGAAGGATTTTTGAAAACCTTCTGCCAGTATTTTAACTGATATAGAATTGATATAATCGATTAAAATGACTTAGAATATTTTGAAAAGTGTTCTGGCAGAATTTTAATCGATACAAACTCGAAATAATTGATTGAAATAACTTGAAGTGTTTTGAAAGTTGTTTTGTCAGTATTTTAATCGATACAAATGCGAAATAATCGATTAAAACAACTAAGAGGTTTTTCCAGAATGTTTTAATCGATTAATACAAGCTTGCTATCAGTTAAAATAACTTAGAAAGTTTTATGAAATATTTTGGCAGAATTATAATCGATTAAAATGCGTTTCAATCGATTAAAATAACTAAGTGAACTTTTTTCAAAGTGTTTTAATCGATTAAAACAGATTGTTATCAGTTAAAATCACTTAGAAAAGTTTATAAGAATGTTTTGCAGTATTTTAATCGATTGAAAGACGAAACAATCGATTAAAACAGTTTGGAAGATTTTTTACAAAGAGTTTTAATTGATATAAACGGTGTCGTATCAGTTAAAACAAATCTGGAAAATAATCAAGAACCTTTTAACAGATTAAAAGAAGTTTTAACAGATTAAAACAAGACTTTTAACAGATTAAAAGATTATTTTAACAGATTAAATAAACCAGTAGTTTTGAAAATCTTCTATATAAACAGAGTTGCTTGAACTTTTTAAAACACATCTTTTAGCAATCAATCAAGCAATCATAAGTGCTACTATCAAGAGAGAATCGCACTAGTTTTGTGAAGTTCATAGAAGTTCTTTCTTGAGGCAAAATTTGCATTCTTTTGGAGAAGAAACTCATACTGCAGAGTTGCATAAATCTGGTTTGAGCGTTCTAGTTTCTTCTATTTGTTTCTTTACTTTCTCGTATTGTGGGTGCCGGAATTGTGGCACTGGTTCGTAGCTGGAATTTGGTTGCGGGTTGTTCAAGAACTGAATTTGGTTCTTGGTAAGGTTTAGGTGCAGGACTGGAATTTTGGTTCTTGTGGTAGATTGAGTGTTAGATTAAAGTTGTAATTTGTAAACGTTCAATCTAGTGGAACCTAGCTGAATTTGCTGAAACTGGACATAGCCCGGATTGGGTGAACCAGATAAATCTTGGTTGTATCTTTCTAAACCTTTCTCTCATTTAATTTCATCGCCTTTATTTTGATTACTTGTGGTGTTATTCAAGAACTGGTCGAATTCTTAATCTTTGAAATAGATAATCTGTAAATTGCGAAAATCTTTCAAAGATCAATTCACCCCCCCTCTTGATCTCAGCCTACATTTCTAACAAAAATTTTAACTAATGAAAGCATGATTTAATCGATTAAAATATTTGACAAAAAATTCCTTAAGTTGTTTTAATCGATTAATTCGATATTACATCGATTAAAATTCTGGCATAACACTTTTCAAAACATCTCAAGTGATGTTAATCGATTAATTCGAAGTTACATCGATTAAAATACTGACAAAACACTTTTCAAAACATTTCAAGTGATTTTAATCGATTAATTTGAAGTTACATCAATTAAAATACTGACAGAACACTTTTTAAAACATTTCAAGTGATTTTAATTGATTAATTCAAAGTTATATAAGTTAAAATACTGATAGAAGGTTTTCAAATACTTCTTTAATGAAAATAATCTATTAATTCGAATGTGTATCGATTAAAACAGTGACAATAAATGCTCTAAGTGGTTTTAATCGATTGTTTCTACCTATTAATATTCCTAGTTGATTGTTTCTACCTTTCGAAAATTCATCAGTTAAAACTCTCTCATGAATGTTCCTAGCTGATTTTAATCGATTAATCTTAAAGTATATCAATTAAATCTTTAGTCTTAAGAACATATTAATCGATTAAATTGATTTTTAACAGACTAAAACGTTTAGAGGCATTTTCAAATTCTTTCAAATGATGAACCCTCATGCAGCAGAGAAGAATGAATGATTATACATATTAATACTGATGTAGACTCATTAATCACTCCACCCTTTAACCCAAGGAGCCTTTGACTTCATCAAATCTTTAATATCTTCATTCTATCATAAGGTTCAAAAAGATCTTCATCACTTTCAATCTCCCCCTATTTGATGAAGACAAACACCTCTTTTGAATCTCTTTGAAAGATCTTGATTTGAAAAAAAAAATCACTTTGGATATACAGATTATTAGTGAGTAGTATTCAATATTAATTTCTCCCCCTTTGACTTCATCAAAAATAGGGAAAGAAGGTATATAACAAACATCTGCATAATATTTCAAGATTTTATAGTGCATACAGATCATAAACTAGAGAAAAAGTACAAGTCCTGAGAAGCAATGAGTATGACAGGAATATAATTTATTAAAAACAGAACAAAATCGATTAACTTTGAACATGTTAATGATTTTAATTGATACGAATCATGTTTTAATCGATTAAAACAGGAATGACATATGTATACTGAAAATCTGAGAACATCTAATCGATTAAATCGAGAATGAATCGATTAAATCTCATTATAAATGAAATTAATCGATTAAAGCTATTTTATATCAATTAAAATGATCAGAATATGTGAATTATGTAATGTTTTAAGTATCTAGAATTCCTAATTCAGTTCTAATCTTATAAAAACAATCATAAGCAAGAGGTTAGTTGATTGTTTCAGTTCTTATGAAAAAGATTTCATGATCCTTAATGTCTAGTCAATTATATTTTTAGAATGCTAAATTTAATCCAAACAATCAATGATATTAGAAAAGAAAATTCAGAGAGCATACTGGTAAATACTTACATACCAAGATTAAGCAATAAATCAAAAACAAAGATTCGCACAATATCAGAATGTAACAATCCAATAAGTGAAATTATTTGATTGTAAATCACTTTTAATCGATACAGTTCTATAACCTTGAGCTTTTAGTCGATTAATTTGAGAAAAAATTGATTAAAAACAGGACATATAGCCTATGTGATCCTCTCTATAAATGATTTTAATCGATTAAAGTTCAAAGTAATTGATTAAAACAGTACGAATTGTCTATGTGAACATGTCTGTGAATGAATTTAATCGATTAAAAAGATTTTATATCAGCTAAAACCGTCAGAATATGTATTATTTGATCGATGTCGTACTCGGTCAAATAATTAAAACAGATAAATGTAGTACTAGGAAGCTTTCCTAGGTCGTCTCCCAAAGATCACAAAATTCTATCAAAGCTTATCAATTTTTAAATTTAGAATAGTAACAAAAAAGGGAGTTTTTCAAAATTAAAATATTAGATGAAACAGAACAAAAGCAGATTATAAAAATGCGGATTAAAAATAGATTAAAATGCAATTGATTTTCTTATTCTAATGCAGTGTCACTTATCCTAGATTACGAAATTAATTCGAAATTAACCAACTAAGCGAAGATAAATCCCAAATTATATTCTAATCCAAAATTAATCAACTAAGCGAAGATTAATCTCAAATTAGCTTTAACCCTTGTTCCAATATGAAATTAACCAACTAAGCGAAGATTAATCCCAAATTTTCCTTAACCCTTATTCCAACATGAAATTAACCAACTAAGCAAAGATTAACCCCAAATTATCCTTATACAATTAAGCATTGCATACATCACATAATCTCATATCTAACACAGAATTAAGAAAACTGTGATATAAGTTTCGGTTTATTAAGCATAAACAGATTATAATTCAATACTGAGATTAGAAGATGAAGAGTTAAGAGAACAAACAAAATGAAATTGAAGAACAAAACCTCAAAGATCTACTTGCATTCTTCTCAGAAAATCAATACAAAGATTTAGCTATCCATGGAAAATTGAAAATGCAATAGAAGAAAGGTTAGAATCGCGCAGCGGAATGATCGCGTGGTCGGACAAAAACCAAGAGGGGGGGTGAATTGGTTTCTTAATAAAAATTAGGTTTTCAAAATTTTCCCCAAATTTTACCGATTAAAAACTGTGTAAATGTAAATAGAGAAGAGAAGAGAATCTTACACAGGAGATTTATACTGGTTCGGATCAAAAGACCCTACGTCCAGTTGCTAATCACTCAATAGAGGATTAACGCTGTCACTATAAACAAGTTGTTACAAACAGATTACAATTGAAAAGATAAAGATACGAAAACACCTCTCTCGAAATCCACAAGAGATGATGAACAACTTTCCCTAGAGACGGCACAACACACAATCCACTAAGAACTCCACTTAGTGATTCTTATCGCTTCTAGCCCACACCAGGTTCCAAAAGCCCCTTTTCCTTGCAACAAACAGTTCTCTGGCACTCACAACACTTAACTTTTGTATGGAAAAGGTTGTTCTACTTTTCGAGTGCCAAAGAAGAGTTTAAGTAGAGAAATTAGGGTTTAGGAATTGGGGATTTCGAAACTAGGGTTAATTTGAAGTTTAAAATCAAAAACAGACTGAAATAATCGATTAAATGGAGTTATAATCGATTAAAACAGAGCCAAAAACAACGAACCCAAAACCTCTCTGTTTTAATCGATTATTAGGCGTTTTAATCGATTATCGGATGTAATAATCGATTATTTTGAAGTTTAATCGATTAAAGCGGTGAGTTTATACGGAAAATGGTTTTCTCATCTGTTTTAATCGATTATTTCCCTATATAATCGATTAAAGCCGAAGCCTGGATGATATATTTGGGCTTTTTGAAGCTTCTAAGGTGCAGACTATGTACCGGCTATCTTAAACTCTAATATTACAGACTCAATCTAATTAAAACAGAGTTATTACAATACAAAACAAGTCTTCAACACACTAAGTCTTTGAGTTCTTGGATCATCATCAAAATCAACAATCTTCATGTTCATCAAGTGCAACATCAAGTCCTTGAATGTTCAACAATCTCCCCCTTTTTGATGATGATCAAAATTATCTTTTAAAGCCCTTGTAATAACCTGATTTATCTGTCATACTAACAAACACATCAAACATACCAGATAATATTTAAATGTAATTCATAAGAGGCTTTAAATTTTTCTTCCCCTATTTTGATTCATGTCAGATAACATGTCTTCCATGGATTGTCGAGGTTCTTGATGAGTAGAGGAAGTTCCAACACCTTGGATTTGGTCAGAGGGAAACTCAGCAGCTGGAGGCATATCTTCATCAGAATCGTCATTAGCATCCCCTTGATTTGGAACGTCATCTTTGTGAACATAAATATCATTGACTCGCACCATTTGGAGTTGAATCAATGTGCTGTCCAGCATGCGGTGTAAGTTGTTTGTTCTAATTGCTTGTTCACCTTCAACATTCACTCCTTTATATTCAAGAATACGGGAGACAAGGAGGGCATATGGAATTTTGAAGGTGGGATGACGTTTTGCTTTAAGCATGGTCATTGTGACAAGAACACCCCAATCTAAAGGTTCATTATTCATTATGGCATGAATAATTCGAAGATCAATGGAAGAGCATTGGGCATGATTCGTAGCCCGGGGACATAAGATCCATACAAGTAAATGTAGAAGCATGCGTTCTTCCTTCTTTAAAGGTCCAACATGAAGGATACGTCCAATCTCCATTGAGGGAATCAGCATGAAGGATACGTCCAATCACCATATACATTAATAGCATCTTCTCTAATTGGAAAGTGAGCAACATTCTCCCAAATATCATCATCAAGAATTATTGTAACCCCTTTTACACGGGATGTAGCAATTTGATCTCTAAATTTGAATCTAGAGTAGAATACCCTAACTAAGTCAGGATAGTACGTACCTTGCATTTGGATAAACGGGAGAACTCCTTGAATTTCAAGAAGATTTGGAAAATTGAATCCCCTATGAATGAATTGCTCACCTATAAGAAATTTGGGAGAAATAATAGCCTTTTCCTTCCAGTAGGTTAGAAATTCTTGTTGGCCATCTGCATCAGAGATCCATCCTTCTACAGAATTAGGACGGGGATGAGAGGAGGGTGCAGATCTTCTTCTAGTTGGGATCTTAGGGCGAGAAGATGAGGCCATTTGAAATAGTAGATGAATATCAAGAAAATTTAGAAGGACAAGTGATGGAATAAGGAGACAAAGAGAGTATAATAAGGCAAGAAAGCTTGATTTCAAGAGATAGAAGTGAGTAGAAGTGAAATAGAGGTCTCTATATATAGCAAAATCATGTCCAACGTTCATATAGAAGAGAATATAGGTCAAAAGATCCGTTGGCAACGGCTAGAAGGCTAAACTGGTCGGGTTTAATCGATTAAAATTCAGAATAATCGATTAAACCAGTATCAGTTACATTTAATCGATTATTTTCAGCTGATAATCGATTATCAGCTGGTTTTAATCGATTATTTTGCGAAATAATCGATTATTCCAGAGAAGAATACTCTGTTTTGGATGTTTTTAGGTAAAATAATCGATTATAACACTAATTAATCGATTATTCCAGAGGATACATCAAATTTTTGAGGTTTATACACATGATAACCTATGAATATCCTACACCACGAATTATAACATTACAATCATCCAAAAATAGTCAGATTAAGCAGAATTTAAGCTATTTCTAATATACCTAAGTCTCTTCTAAGATCATAGAATCTATCCTTGGGTAGAGGCTTAGTAAATATATCTGCTAATTGACGTTTGGTATCTACATACTCTATTTTACAGTTTCCTTTGCTGATATGATCTCTTAAAAAGTGATGTCTTATTTCTATATGTTTAGTCCTAGAGTGCATTACTGGATTCTTAGTTAGATTTATTGCACTCGTATTATCACACATCAAAGGTATGTCATTTAAAAAGATACTATAATCTTCTAACTGTTGTTTCATCCACAGAATTTGAGCACAAAAACTACCAGCTGCAATATATTCAGCTTCAGTGGTAGATAAAGCAACACATGCCTATTTCTTAGAATGCCAAGATATTAAGGATGAACCTAACAAATGACATGTCCCACTAGTACTTTTCCTATCAATTTTACATCCACCATAATCAGCATCAGAATATCCTATTAAACTCATACAAACATCAGACGGATACCACAAACCAAAACCAGTAGTTCCTTTTAAGTATTTTAAAATATGTTTCACTGCAATTAGATGAGATTCTTTAGGACAAGCCTGAAATCTAGCACACACACAGACATAATGCATAATATCAGGTCTACTTGTAGTTAAGTATAACAGTGATCCTATCATACCTCTATACATAGTTTGATTAACTTCCAAACCTGATTCATCCTTGTCTAGATAGCATGAAGTTCCCATGGGTGTGTTAGCTTCCTTTGAGGTGTCCATACCAAACTTTTTGAGGATCTCTTTGCAGTATTTGGTTTGAGAGATGAAAATGCCATCTTTAAGTTGCTTGATTTGTAGTCCAAGAAATAATGTCAATTCTCCCATCATAGACATTTCAAACTCTCCCTGCATTATCTTAGCAAATTCTACACATAACGAATTATCAGTTGATCCAAAAATGATATCATCAAAATATACCTGGACCAATAAGATATGTTCTTTAACTTTCTTAATGAATAGAGTAGAATCAATTTTTCCTCTTGAAAAATCATTTGCAGTTAGGAAACTACTTAATCTTTCATACCAAGATCTAGGAGCTTGTTTCAACCCATATAATGCTTTCTTTAATTTGAAAATATGATTAGGATAATTAAAATCCTCAAATCCAGGGGGTTGCTCTACATACACTTCTTCTTTAATAAAACCATTTAAAAATGCACTCTTTACATCCATTTGATATAATTTAAATTTCATCATAGATGCATAAGCAAGAAGTAGGCGTATAGCCTCTAACCTGGCAACAGGAGCATAAGTTTCATCATAATCTATACCTTCCTCCTGACAATAACCTTTTGCAACAAGTCTGGCTTTATTCTTTGTTATGTTTCCATCTTCATCAAGCTTATTTCTAAACACCCATTTGGTTCCAATAACTTGATGTGATTCTTCCCTCGGGATTAATTCCCAGACTTGATTCCTTTCAAATTGGTTAAGTTCTTCTTGCATTGCTATGCACCATTGGTCATCTTTAAGTGCTTCCTCAATGTTTTTAGGTTCAATTTGTGACACAAAAGCAACAGACATACAGAAATTTGTCATATTTCTAGTTCTTACCCCTTTTGAGATGTCACCTATGATGTTGTCCATTGAGAGTCCTCTAGGTGATTGCCATTCTTTTGCTAATTGAGGAGTTTGAGAAGGCTCATTATTTTCCAAGTATAATTCATCAAGGGCCTCTCTTATGTATTCATCATCACCTGCAAGTTCTTTATTTGGCTCAAGAGGATTTCCCCCAAGGTCTACAATCTCATCAAATGTAACATGTATAGATTCTTCTATATTTAAAGTTCTCCTATTAAACACTCTATATGCCTTGCTATTTAATGAATATCCTAGAAAAATGCCCTCATCGGCTTTTGAATCAAATTTTCCTAGATTGTCCTTTCCATTATTTAGCACAAAACATTTACATCCAAAAATCTTTAAATGAGCAACATTAGGTTTTCTACCATTAAACAATTCATATGGAGTAGATTTAATAATTGACCTAATGAGCATTCTATTTAAAACATAACATGCAGTACTAACCGCATCAGCCCAAAAATATTTAGGAACATTAGATTCATTTAACATAGTTCTAGCAAGTTCCTCTAATGACCTATTTTTCCTTTCAACTACACCATTTTGTTGGGGAGTCCTAGGAGCAGAAAAGTTATGTAATATTCCATTTTCTTCACAATAATTCTCAAACTTTTCATTTTGAAACTCACCACCATTGTCACTTCTTAAAACTTTAATTCTTAGGTCTTTCTCATTTTGAATTTGTTTAGCAAACTTTCTAAAGACCTTAAAAGCTTCACTTTTCATAGTTAGGAAAAATGTCCAAGTATATCTAGAGTAATCATCAACAATTACAAGTCCATAATAATTTCCACCAAAGCTTTTTATCCTAGAAGGTCCAAATAAGTCTAAATGTAATAATTCTAGGGGTTTTGAAGTGGAAATAACATTCTTTGATTTAAATGATGATTTTACTTGTTTACCCTTTTGGCATGCATCACACAATCTATCTTTTTCAAATTTTAACTTAGGCAATCCAATAACTAAGTCTTTTGAGATCAATTTGTTCAAATGATGCATATTTATATGAGCCGCTCTCTTATGCCATAACCAAGGGTTCTCTTCCTTAGCAACTAAACATGTTATACTTGACTCATGCAAACAATCCAAATCAATCAAATATATGTTGTTATGCCTAATGCCTTTCAATGCTACATTTTCGGAATCTATCAAGTGAATGGTGCAAAATTTGCTTTCAAAGATTACCTTGAATCCTTTGTCACATAATTGGCTTATGCTAAGGAGATTATGCTTTAAACCATCAACAAGAAGCACATCCTTAATCTCCAATGTGTTTGCACCACCTATGTTTCCAATTCCGAGAATCTTCCCTTTGTTGTTATCCCCATAAGTCACATATCCTTGTTCTTTGGCTTTGAAACTCACAAATTTCGATTTATCTCCGAGTCATATGTTTTGAGCATCCACTATCAAGATACCACATAGACTTCTTTGATTTGGAAGTTTCCTACAAAACAAGAACATAGTAAACTTAGGTCCCCATAACTTTTGGGTCCTTGGGGTTAGAGACAAACAAAATTATTTAACAATTGGAACCCAAATGTATTTACCTTTAGGAACACCAAAATGTTTAATTTTACATCTATTTGAGGTATGACCTTGTTTCATGCAATAAAAACATGCTTTTGATGTAGCTATGGAATAAGATGCATTATTTACCAAACATGCTCTAGATCCTTTTTCTACCCATACTCTTTTCTTTTTACTTTTACCCTTTTTCAAAGGAACTCGTTGATTTACATTATTTTGTGCAAACACCATTTCATGCTTCTTAAGATCATCTATTTCCTTTTCGGCTTTGTCTAGCAAATGGTTAAGAATATCTATGTCATATTCATGCTCTTTACAGTTTGCACATGCTAAGTTTTTATCCTCATCTAAACATACAATTTTTCGTATTAGCTACCTCCTTTTCTTCTAAACATGCAATTTTCAATTTTAAGGACTCATTTTCCTTTTCGGATCTACTTAGATTCTTCTTTACAACTTTATATTCATTTTTCAAATTCTTAAAAGCAATAAATAATTCATTGTAAGCATTTTGAAATTCATCATGGTCATTTTCATCACTAGAAGATGAGTCAGAATCACTAACCTCGAAATC
Source organism: Sphenostylis stenocarpa (assembly GCA_963425845.1). Lineage (NCBI taxonomy): Eukaryota > Viridiplantae > Streptophyta > Magnoliopsida > Fabales > Fabaceae > Sphenostylis > Sphenostylis stenocarpa. The sequence goes on from OY731403.1 coordinate 77,298,974, forward strand.
CGAAGATATGTTGCCATTTGCCATTAAGCAAATGTTTGCTTCTATTTTCGAGTCACTTGATTCCGAACTTGAATCACTGTTGTCCCAAGCAATATAGGCTTTCTTTTTGAATTGCTTTTTGCCCTTGTTTTCATCATTTTTCTTGTTTAGGCATTCGGTCTTTACATGCCCTGCTTCACCACAACCATAACATTTTATATTTACGGAAGTACTTTCTCTTACCTTTCCTTTACCTTTGCAAGGATGTCTTCCTTTTGCTTTCATGAATTTGGTGAACTTTCTTATAATAAGACTCAAATCTTCTTCATCATTTTCCGAGTTTTCTTCTTCTTCCTTTTTATTTTTACCTTTGGAAATTTCGGTTTTGAAGGCAAGGTTCTTCTTTTGGTATTGACCTTCTTCCTCATTTAGCCTTCCAAGATCAAGCTCATGCTCTCTAAGCTTTCCAAATAACGCCGCCATAGACATAGTGGCAAGATTTTGTGACTCTGAGATGGCCGTCACCTTAGGTTGCCATTTCCTATCCAGAGATTTCAAAATTTTAACATTTAATTCATCAACGTCAAAAATTTTACCTAGTCCGGTGAGATGGTTCACGATATGAGTGAAACGCTTTTGTACGTCAAATATCGTTTCGCCTGGTTGCATCCGGAACATCTCGTATTCTTGGATTAAGGAATTTTTACGTGCTCTTTTAACGTCGTCAGTTCCTTCATGGGTCACCCTTAGCATTTCCCACATTTCCTGTGCACTTTTACAAATAGAAATTCTATAAAACTCGTCAAGGGTTAGAGCAAATGAAATAATATTTCTAGCCCAAACGTCAAATTGGGCTTTCCTATTTTCTTCTGCAGTCCATCTTGAAAAAGGTTTAAGAACGTCAACACCGTTCTCAGTAGTTTTAGGAACAAATGGACCGTTTAAAATAGCGTCCCAGACGCCTCTATCAACAGACTCTAGAAAAATTTTGACCCGCAAAAAGTGGGGGTCTGTTGATAGACGCACCTTCGGCAAAAGTTTGATTTTGTCCGGCCATTTTCGAAAATTTGAATGACTATCAAAGCAAGCTTTGATACCACTTGTTAGAATCGCGCAGCGGAATGATCGCGTGGTCGGACAAAAACCAAGAGGGGGGGGGTGAATTGGTTTCTTAATAAAAATTAGGTTTTCAAAATTTTCCCAAATTTTACCGATTAAAAACTGTGTAAATGTAAATAGAGAAGAGAAGAGAATCTTACACAGGAGATTTATACTGGTTCGGATCAAAAGACCCTACGTCCAGTTGCTAATCACTCAACAGAGGATTAACGCTGTCACTATAAATAAGTTGTTACAAACAGATTACAATTGAAAAGATAAAGATACGAAAACACCTCTCTTGAAATCCACAAGAGATGATGAACAACTTTCCCTAGAGACGGCACAACACACAATCCACTAAGAACTCCACTTAGTGATTCTTATCGCTTCTAGCCCACACCAGGTTCCAAAAGCCCCTTTTCCTTGCAACAAACAGTTCTCTGGCACTCACAGCACTTAACTTTTGTATGGAAAAGGTTGTTCTACTTTTCTGAGTGCCAAAGAAGAGTTTAAGTAGAGAAATTAGGGTTTAGGAATTGGGGATTTCGAAACTAGGGTTAATTGAAGTTTAAAATCAAAAACAGACTGAAATAATCGATTAAATGGAGTTATAATCGATTAAAACAGAGCCAAAAACAACAGAACCCAAAACCTCTCTGTTTTAATCAATTATTAGGCGTTTTAATCGATTATCAGACGTAATAATCGATTATTTTGAAGTTTAATCGATTAAAGCAGTGAGTTTATACAGAAAATGGTTTTCTCACTGTTTTAATCGATTATTTCCCTATATAATCGATTAAAGCCGAGCCTGGATGATATATTTGGGCTTTTTGAAGCTTCTAAGGTGCAGACTATGTACCGGCTATCTTAAACTCTAATATTACAGACTCAATCTAATTAAAACAGAGTTATTACAATACAAAACAAGTCTTCAACACACTAAGTCTTTGAGTTCTTGGATCATCATCAAAATCAACAATCTTCATGTTCATCAAGTGCAACATCAAGTCCTTGAATGTTCAACAGAGTTAAGAGAACAAACAAAATGAAATTGAAGAACAAAACCTCAAAGATCTACTTGCATTCTTCTCAGAAAATCAATACAAAGATTTAGCTATCCATGGAAAATTGAAAACGCAATAGAAGAAACATAATTAAAATCGAAACAAGAATTTAAAAATAATGACAGAAGAGTAAACAAACTTGAATATAAATTGCAGAAGATGAAAGGTGGAAGTGTGGTGGCTGCGTAGTCCTTGTGTGATGTGTGTCTTTCGTGTGATGTGCCTCTCTTATATAAATAACCCTAACCCTAATCTTAATCGAGGTTTGGGCTCAACTAGTCCATGAAACACATCATAAATTGGCTTCAGTGCAGGTCCATGAACTTCAAACACGTGCAGTATTTTCAATACTTATCCAAATTAAGAGATTTTGGTCTCCTTTGAAATCCTTTTGAGCTAGCTTTAAAACGCCACTGTTTCTACTATTTTCGGAGGTCTAATGAATTTAGGAGACTTAAATTACTGAAGCATATCCATTGGGCCGGCCTGGTGCGCTTGACCCATTTTGGATAATTTATGTAAAATCCAATTTAGCTCCGAATTGAATGATTTTGGATCCTGTGGAAAGCTCAATGTGTCTAGTTTATAATTATTTAAGCATACAACAATTTTCTAACAAAAATTTAGGATTACTTCTATGGAATTATGAACATGTAAGAACTAAATATGACTTCTAAACAACATGAAGTGAGGAGCGCTCTAGCATGAGTTTGATTTGAGAGTTTATATATGGAAAGCTTCCCTTAAGTTATAACCAAGTGTTCAAATTTGGCTCTTCTTGAAATGACGAGTTCTCTAACATGGTTCAATTGTGAATCGCAAATGGTGGTGTGTCGCTTCTAGTCCTGATTTTACAATGCTTAAAAGATAAAAAGGAAGTTTTAATAATCAATGCTCTAGCATAGGAGGGTCCTTTGGCCATGGGTTTGGTTAGATGGTTTAGGGTTTAGGGATTATGGTTTTAGGTTTTAGGTTTAGGATTTAGGGTTTAGAGTCTCAATATGACTTCTATGGAATTATGAACATGTAAGAACTAAATATGACTTCTAAACAACATGAAGTGAGGAGCGCTCTAGCATGAGTTTGATTTGAGAGTTTATATATGGAAAGCTTCCCTTAAGTTATAACCAAGTATTCAAATTTGGCTCTTCTTGAAATGACGAGTTCTCTAACATGGTTCAATTGTGAATCGCAAATGGTGGTGTGTCGCTTCTAGTCCTGATTTTACAATGCTTAAAAGATAAAAAGGAAGTTTTAATAATCAATGCTCTAGCATAGGAGGGTCCTTTGGCCATGGGTTTGGTTAGATGGTTTAGGGTTTAGGGATTATGGTTTTAGGTTTTAGGTTTAGGATTTAGGGTTTAGAGTCTCAAGTAATAAAAAATATGTTGTTGAAGGTCATGATTTTTAGTAAAATTTCCTTAAAGTTTGTTTATACTATGACACTAGTACAAAATAGGCTTTTAACATCGGTTCCCAGGGACTTTTAACATCGGTTCTAGAACCGATGTAGATACAACCGATGTAGAAAGTGTGACTTTCCACATCGGTTGTAAGGAACCGATGTAGAAAGTCTAATATTTTTTTTATTTTATTTATTCATAACACATCTCTAATTACCCTATATATTGATCTAGAGTTTCCTAGACTATCCTCTCCCTTTTATAACCCTTTTATATTATATTTTTATTATTTATATTTTTTTAGGAATTTGAATTATTATCAGATTAAGAGAATTGTCATCGGCAAGATTCGAACCCAGTACCTTAGAGTCGGAGGTCGATACTCCAACCACTAAGCTACCAGATTTTTCGACAATAACTTATACATAAATTATATTTATATACAAATAAAAATGTATATCCATGTAAATATATAAATATAAAATATATAAATACAAATACAAATATATTTATATATTTATATGTTGGATGTGAGGACGCCGTCGAGGATGAAAGTGTGTGTCGAGTGAATTTTTAAAATTTGATGTCAAATTTGTGAGCTGGTCTCTTTATATGGATTATAACTTAATGACAAAATATAATCTTTATAATTTATTTATATAATGATATAAAATAATTTTTTTCTTTATTTTATATCATTATATAAATTAATTATAAAGATTATATTCTATATTATTATAAATAAATTATAAAGATTATATTCTATAATTAAATTACAAATTCATATAAAGAAACTTGCTTACAAATTTGACATCAAATTTTGAAAACCCACTTGACACACACTTTTACTCTCGAGCGCTCTCACATCCAACATATAAATATATAAATATATTTGTATTTGTATTTATATATTTTATATTTATATATTTACATGGATATACATTTTTATTTGTATATAAATATAATTTATGTATAAGTTATTATCGGAAAATCTTGGTAGCTTAGTGGTTGGAGTATCGATCTCGACTTTAAGGTATTGGGTTCGAATCCTTCCAGTAACAATTCTCTTAATTTTATAAAAAGACTTTCTACATCGGTTCATCTGGGAACCGATGTAGAAAGTGTTTTCTACATCGGTTCATCTGGGAACCGATGTTGAAAGTCTTGAATTCACTTTCTACATCGGTTCTTAAAGAACCGATGTGGAAAGCCCGATGTTAAAAGTGATTTCTGTACTAGTGTGACTTTTTTTTCTCCACATGTCCAAATTTCTTCCAATGTTTCCATTATGATTTTTTGCGATGCCAATAACCTTTCTTTAGGTAACTTGACTTTTTGCAGATGCCCTAGGGAGGATATTTCTCTTGACTTTACTTATAGAAACTTTTAAAGTTTTCTTTAATTCTAGAAATTGGATCAACTTTACTTTTTGCAGTTGCTCGCATTCAATCTTGGATCAACTTAACTTTCTCTGTGGTTTGTTGCAACAATTCTGGTCCTATCATCACTGCTTCCCCATCTTGATACCAACATAATGGTGTTCGGCACATTCTCCCATACAAAGCTTCATATGGTGCCATCCCAATGCTAGAGTGGTTGTTATTATTATATGTGAACTCCACCAAAGGTAAAATCTTGCTCCAACTGCCCAGATGATCTAGTACATAAGCCCTCAACAAATACTCTAAGGACTGAATAGTCCTCTCAGACTGTCCATCAGTATGAGGATGATATGTTGAACTCATCCTCAACTATGTACCTAAAGCTCCCTGCAACCACTGCCAAAACCTCGACGTAAACCTTGGATCATGCTCTGAGATAATGCTAGCTGGCACTCCATGCAACCTAACAATCTCTCGAATGTACAACTCTGTCAATTTATCTATTGGCCACCTATGGTTGATAGGCAAGAAGTGAGCACACTTCGTCAACCTGTCAATGACTACCCAAATCGAGTCATGACCTTTTGTAGATCTCGGTAAATGAGTCACGAAATTCATGGATATGTTGTCCCACTTTCACTGAGGAATCTCTAATTGTTGTAGCATACCCCCGGGTCTTTGGTGTTCAATCTTGGCCTTTTGACAAACCAAGCATGACAATACGAACTTTGCTACATCTTTCTTCATTCCACTCCACCAGAAAGTCTCATTAAGGTCCTTGAACATCTTAGTCATACCTAGATACATACTAAGACTACTCTTATGTCCTTCTTCAAGAATCATCTTTCTCAACTCATCCTTCGTTGGCGCACACACTCTGTTCCTGAAGCGAAGAATACCATAACCGCCCAATTTAAAGTCCTTGGCCTGATCTGTTCCCAACGACTCCACTACATGCTGTAATGCTTCATCCCCCACTTCTCCTCCTTTAACCTCCTCCAAGAAATCGTTGATGATCGTCAGACGACTACACCATATATGATCCTTGTTCATCTATATCCCCAACTTCATATCCCATAATTTTTCGATCATTTCCAACTCCTTCACCATTAATGTCGATACTTGCACTCTCTTCCGACTTAAGGAATCAACTACTACATTGGCCTTACCTGGATGATACAGGAGTTCAAAATTATAATCCTTTAAATACTCCATCCACCTCCTCTGCCTCATGTTCAATTCTTTTTGGTCGAATAAGTACTTCAAACTTTTATGATCGCTGAATACCTGGAATTTCGATCCATACAAGTAATGCCTCCAAGACTTCAGAGAAAATACCACTGTAGCTAACTCTAAATCATTTGTAGGGTAATTTCTCTCATGCACTTTCAATTGTCGAGAAGCATAAGTCACTAGTCTCTTCTCCTGCATTAGAACACACCCCAGACCTTGATCGATGTCGTACTCGGTCAAATAATTAAAACAGATAAATGTAGTACTAGGAAGCTTTCCTAGGTCGTCTCCCAAAGACCACAAATTTCTATCAAACCTTATCAATTTTTAAATTTAGAACAGTAACAAAAAAAGGGAGTTTTTCAAAATTAAAATATTAGATGAAATAGAACAAAAACATATTATAAAAATGAGGATTCAAACAGATTAAAATTCAATTGATTTCCTGATTCTAATGCAGTGTCACTTATCCTAGATTATGAAATTAATTCGAAATTAACCAACTAAGCGAAGATAAATCCCAAATTATATTCTAATTCAAAATTAATCAACTAAGTGAAGATTAATCCCAAATTAGCTTTAACCCTTGTTCCAATTCGAAATTAACCAACTAAGCGAAGATTAATCCCAAATTTTCCTTAACCCTTATTCCAACATGAAATTAACCAACTAAGCAAAGATTAACCCCAAATTTTCCTTATACAATTAAGCATTGCATACATCACATAATCTCATCTCTAACACAGAATTAAGCAAACTGTGATATTAGTTTCGGTTTATTAAGCATAAACAGATTATAATTCAACACTGAGATTAGAAGATGAAGAGTTAAGAGAACAAACAAAATGAAATTGAAGAACAAAACCTCAAAGATCTACTTGCATTCTTCTCAGAAAATCAATACAAAGATTTAGCTATCCATGGAAAGTTAAAAACGCAATAGAAGAAACATAATTAAAATCGAAACAAGAATTTAAAAATAATGACAGAAGAGTAAATAAACTTGAATATAAATTGCAGAAGATGAAAGGCGGCTGTGTGGTGGCTGCGTAGTCCTTGTGTCTTGTTTTTCGTGTGATGTGCCTCTCTTATAAAAATAACCCTAACCCTAATCTTAATCGAGGTTTGGGCTCAACTAGTCCATGAAACACATCATAAGTTGGCTTCAGTGCAAGTCCATGAACTTCAAACACGTGCAGTATTTTTAATACTTATCCAAATTAAGTGATTTTGGTCTCCTTTGAAAGACTTTTGACCTAGCTTTAAAACGCCACTATTTTTACTATTTTCGGAGGTCTAATGAATTAAGGAAACTTAAATTACTGAAGCATGTCTATTGGGCCGGTCTGGTGCGCTTGACCCATTTTGGATAATTTATGTAAAATCCAATTTAGCTCTGAATTGAATGATTTTGGATCTTTTCGAAAGCTCAATGTGTCTAGTTTATAATTATTTTAGAATCATGTTATTTGGAGATCTGTAGAAAAAATGATAAATAAAACAATCAACTAATGTTAGTACCCATATAAAATAAAATATGACATTTGGTCCAATTTTTCAAGCCCAAAATTGCTTTAAACTGTCCTAAAATTAATAATGAGTAAAAATTAAATCAAATAGATTCAAATTAATTAAAATCTAAATTATTGGCCCAATGAAGCCCAATCAATGAAAATGCACTAATAATAGACAATTAAACACAATGCACCAATTAAGATAAGTACATAAAGATAAGAAAATGCGGGAAAATAATGGCTCATCAAATTCCCCCACACTTAGCCTTTTGCACTCCTGGGAAAAATCAAGAAGCAAAGCAAGGAGCAATTCCAAAGACATCGAACAGAGTGACATAACAAAAAGGAGCAGGAATAAGAAGACACACAAAACACAAACAAATTTACACAATCCTTAACGAATCTTGGGAAAAGAAAGGAGTAGACAACATCCAACACACAAAGAGTCAGAGGAACCAGATACTCATGGAAATCATCCAAGCATTTCAAAACCTGGAAAGAGGTCAATCAGGTCAAAAGGTGAATCAAAGTGACAAAACCTCACAAGATGCATTGTATCTCTCATGTGTCTAGGCTACTGTGTACTCTCAAAATACTCAAGAAAAGCAAACAACAGATAGACTTGGCAAGCCTCTAAACTCAACACCCAACGCACATGCACAAAAAGATCAAAAGGTATTTTCAGGTTGTAATGGGGGTAGGGACAAGGTAGAGGATATCATATGGGATAAGTAGCTGTGAACCAGAGGAACTAGAGGAGCAATGGGGAATAAGTCAAAAATAAGCACAAGATGCATGCCCAAAAACCTCTAACAAACCTCTAATATCAAACCTCCTCTATTGTCTTTTGCCTCAACCACAACTTTCCTTTCTTTTTTTTTCTTTTTTTTCTGAACTACATGAAATACACTGAAAGGAAAACACAAAAACTATACAGCAGAGATAACCAACTAGCCAGTACATCATCCAATGAAATACAAAATGCACCCCCACACTTATTCAATAAATTATTCCCAAAACAATTCCAAAGCTCCAAAACTTCCTAAGGTTAAGGTAATCATGGTTTTTCACTTAAGGCTTTTAATGAGCTTCAAAAGAAATAAAGGGAAACATAGGCTCAAAGGGGCTATCAAAGGAATTAATTCAAGGTAGGCTCATTTGGCTAGAGGCTAATCAGAACAAAAATGCCTTAATCATCTCCAAACATGCATGTGAATCAAGAAGGATCAATCAGAGTCAAGCCAAGGCTACTGTGCAAGCAATCAAGAGGCATAACACTCAAGAAAGAATAGGTAGTGGCTCAATTCCTCACAAAGGGTAAGATTGTCGCCTTCAATTCAAACTCTCAAACATCGTAACCAACTTGACAAGCAGAGAAAAACAGGGATTTCAATCCAAAAAGCATAAAGCAACTCCTATCCCAAGAGTGAAGAAAGTGCCCGAAACCTAAACAAAACCCAGAGATCCAAAAGAAACATGCAAATACACAAAACACGAACCTGAAATACAAAGAAAACTAAAAATCCTAAACAAAGAACAATCTCCCCCACACTTAAACTACAAATTGTCCCAATGTAGCATAACATCAAGTCAAGCAATCAAATCACCAATTGGACAAGTGCAATAAAAGTAAAGAGAAGGAAAAAGAGAACTCCCTAAGTCATGGTGGAAGGTAAGTGGGATCAATCAGGGATATCTCCTCCACAACTACATCCACTAGAGAAGGATTACTGAGGAATGGTTTCAGTTGATGGCCATTAACCTTGAAGCTCTTTTCTGTGGATTCACTTTTAATTTCAACTGCACCATAAGGATAAACATTAGTAACAACAAAAGGTCCAATCCACTTTGAACGCAACTTACCACCCATGAGACCCAATCTGGAATTGTACAATAGCACTTGCTGACCAACAAAGAACTCCTTCCTAGCTATGGAGCTATCATGAAATTTCTTACTTTTCTCTTTGTAGAACATGGAGTTCTCATAAGCTTCCAAACGGATCTCATCCAATTCATTTATCTGTAGCTTCCTCTCCTCTCCAGCTTCATCAAGTGAGAAGTTGCATGATTTCACAGCCCAATATGTTTGGTGCTCTATCTCCACTAGTAGGTGGCATGGTTTACCAAAGACAACCCGATAGGGAGACATCCCTATAGGTGCCTTGTAAGAAGTCTTATGCGTCCAAAGAGCATCCTCCGGTCTGTTGCTCCAATCCTTTCTGTTAGGCTGGACAATCTTCTCTAAAATCCTCTTGATCTCCCTATTTGAGATTTCAACTTGCCCATTAGTTTGGGGGTGGTAAGGTGTAGAGACTTTGTGAACAACCCCATACTTCTTGAGCAATGCCTGCATGGACCTATTACAGAAATGGGTGCCTTGATCACTAACAATGGCTACGGGTACTCCAAATCTGCAAAAGATGTTAGATATGACAAAATCCACAACAACCCGAGCATCATTAGTCTTGGTGGCTTTGACTTCCACCCATTTTGAAACATAATCAACAACAAGGAGAATATAATAAAAACCAAATGAAACAGGGAAGGGACCCATGAAATCGATACCCCAGACATCAAGCACCTCACAAAACAACATGGGTTGTTGGGGCATCTGGTGTCTCCATGTAAGGGACCCTCCTACTCTCTGACACTACTCACAAGTGCTGCAAATTCTCAACGCATCCTTGAAGATGGTGGGCCAATAGAAACCACAGTCAAGCACCTTGTGAGCTGTCCTCTGAATGCCAAGATGACCATCGGTTGCAGAAGAATGACAAAATTGCAGGACCGAGTCAATCTCATGGTCTGGAATGGATCTCCTGGTAACCTGATCACTGCACAACTTCCACAAATTCGGGTCATCCCAAATATAATACTTAGCATCGCTCTTAAGTTTATCACATTGAGCTCTGGATGCTAAGGGAGGAAAAACAAAAGCTACAAGATAATTAACAATGTTTGCAAACCAAGGTGTTGGAAAAGAAGCGAGAAAGTGCAAACAAACCCTCGTCGGGAAAGTCATCCTGGATTGGTGAAGCATCATCAGCACACCTCTCTATTCTCGCTCAAATGGTCCGCAACCAAATTTTGTGCTCCACTCCTATCACGGATCTCCAAATCAAATTCTTGGAGCCAGAGCATCCACTGATCAATCGAGGCTTTGACTCAGCCTTCTTTAGTAGGTACTTCAAAGTTGCATGGTCGATGAACACAATAACACAAGAACCAAGCAAATATGATCTAAATTTATCAAGAGCAAACACAATGGCAAGAAGCTCTTTCTCAGTGGTGGTATAGTTTGCTTGGGCAGCATCTAAAGTCCTGGAAGCATAATATATTACCCGAGGCAGCTTATCAACTCTTTGTGCTAGGACAACCCCCAATGCATAATTAGATGCATCACACATCAACTCAAGTGGGACTGTCCAGTCAGGTGCCTGGATGATAGGAGTGGTGGTCAATGCTTCCTTGAGGCAGTCAAACGCCTTTTTGCACCTGTCATCAAAATCAAATTCAATATCTTTCTGAAGCAGATTGGATAGTGGAAGGGCCTTCTTACTGAAGTCTTTAATGAAGCGCCTGTAGAAACCTGCATGGCCAAGAAAAGATTGAACCTCTTGCACGCAAGAGGGGTAAGGCAATTGTGAAATAATAGAGATTTTTGCAGGATCCACTTCTATCCCCTTACTAGAAATGATATGCCCTAAAACTATACCCTGTTCTACCATGAAGTGACATTTTTCAAAATTCAGAACAAGATTAGTTTCAATGCATCTATTAAGCACTCTATCCAAATTATCTAAGCATGCATCAAACGAGGATCCATACACAGTGAAATCATCCATAAACACCTCTATACAATTTTCAAGGAAATCTGAAAATATACTAAGCATGCACCGTTGGAAGGTACCAGGGGCATTGCATAGGCCAAAAGGCATTCTCCTATAGGCAAAAGTGCCAAAGGGGCAGGTGAATGTGGTTTTCTCCTGATCCTCAGGAGCAATATGGATATGAAAATAACCAGAGAAACCATCCAGAAAGCAGTAATGAGATTTACCTGCCAGACGCTCAAGCATCTGGTCAATGAAAGGCAGTGGAAAATGGTTCTTCCGTGTTGCCTGATTGAGCCTTCAGTAGTCGATACAGACCCTTCAACTGTTTTGTATTCTGGTGGGAATGAGCTCATTCTTCACAACAGTGAGGCCTGTCTTCTTGGGGACCACCTAGACTGGACTCACCCACTAACTATCTGATATAGCATAGATGATCCCAGCCTGAAGAAGCTTGGTCACCTCCTTCCTCACAACATCCAAAATCACGGTGTTGAGTCATCTCTGTGGCTGTCTCACTGGTTTGGCTCCATCCTCCAATAATATCCTATGCATGCATGTGGATGGGATGATACCAGGAATGTCCGCCAGGGTCCAGCCGATGGCTTTCTTATGCCTTTTCAGAACATGCAACAGTTTCTCCTCTTGAACAACATCAAGGGAGGTGGAAATGATCACTGGAAACTTCTCATCATCCTCCAAATAAGCATACTTGAGGTTTTCTGGTAAATTCTTTAGTTCTGGAGTGGGTGCTGGCTGAATAGAAGGAACCAGAGAGGGAAGAAGAATGGGTTCCACAGCCTGTACCTCAACCTGCAAGTCAGATTCATGTATACTTCCTGCAACATGGTTAGTGCATTCTGACTCTAAAGAACTCATATCCATAGGAGGTACAACACCCAAAACATCAGACATATGATCAGATTTAAATTCAAAATATAACTCAGGATTAGAATGAAGATCAATGTCAATATTAAAATCAGATTCAGATTTGGTGCATGCAAAAGAAGTATACAGATCAGAAAGAAAACAATGTTTCCTAGCATGTAAGGAATGAAAATCAGAAACATACTCATCAATAACATCATCAATGATCTCAACACGAAGAACAGAATCGCACTCAAATGGATGTTTCATGGCATCCAGAATATTGAAATGGACAATAATATCACCAAATTCCATGGACAATGTACCATCATACACATCAATCTTGGTTTGGGCTATTTTAAAAAATGGTCTGCCTAAAATGATTGGGACAGATCCATGGGAGAATTCCTCCTCCATATCAAGCACATAGAAATCAGCAGGAAAAATAAGTTCACCAACACGAACTAAGACATCCTCAATGAAACCTGTAGGGTGGGTTACACTCCTATTTTCCAGTTGTATCACCACACCCGTAGGTTGCAGAGGTCCAAGAGATAAAGAATTAAAAATGGACAAAGGCATAACATTAATTGAAGCACCCAAATCAAGCATGGCATTTTCAAATTTATTATTGCCAATAATACAAGGTATGCAGAATGTACCTAGGTCCTTACATTTCTCAGGAATGTAAGGAACAGATTTACCTATCAAAGCAGACACATTTCTGCCCATGCTGATTGTCTCACTGCCCTTCATCTTCCTCTTGTGGGTGCATAACTCCTTTAAGAATTTAGCATATCTGGGAATTTGCTTGATGGCATCAAGCAGAGGTATGTTCACCTCAACTTTCCTGAAGGTCTTCAGAATCTCTTTATCAACCTCTTCCATATTTTTTGTTGGAATTGCTTTGGGAGGGAATGGAAGAGGGATAGGAGGTTGTTGCAGGTCAGAACTGGGGCTGGAAGAAGGTCCATCTATATGCAATTTTCGGCTACCAACTGGTTTCTCAGGTGCAGGAATTGAGGCAGGTACAAATGAGGGTGGAGGTACTGCAGTGGTTATGTCAATCTGTTTTCCTGACCTCAATGTGATGGCACTCACATTCTTAGGATTAACCACAGTCTGTGCAGGGAGCTTGTTTGAATTGTGATTTTGCAATTGATTCACAGCAGTAGCTAGTTGACCAATCTGATTGGTTAAACTCTGAATGGAGGCATCATTTTTCTGTTGGTACTATATGTTCATCTCAACCATTTGTTTGACCAATTCCTCTAATGAAGGTGAAGAAGGTTGAGGAGCTAGTGCTTCATTTTGCTGCCTCTGATATTGTTGTTGCATTGGTGGAGGCATATAAGGTCTGCTTGGACCAGCAGAATTCTGAAATGGTGGTGGTGGCAAAGGATTCTGCTGCTGTTGGTGTTGCTGATTGGACCATCTCAGATTTGGGTGATTCCTCCACCCTGGATTGTATCTATTGCTTGAGAGATCAAAATTATGTTGTTGGTTTGGAGCCCTATTATTGAAAATGTTTGTTACATAAGCTTGTGGAGCTCCAGAACCTGTAGACTCATGCAATAGTTGGCAGCAATCAGTGGGATGCTCAATTGAAGTACAAATTCCACAAACCCTTGCAGGTGGTGCAGGTCTCTGATTTGCAGCAAGTTGGGAGACTAGGGTGGTGAGGGCATCAATCTTACTTTCTAGCTTCTTCTCCACTAAATCTGATGAACCCACATCATGTATACCTCTAAGGACTATGGAATCACTCCTCATGTTAAATTGCTGGGAATTGGACGCCATTTTCTCAATTAAACCTCTAGCAGCAGTATGTGTCATGTCTCCTAAAGCTCCTCCACTAGCTGCATCTATCATACTCCTATCCATTGTGTTCATCCCCTCATAAAAGTACTGTAGCAGTAGCTGTTCTGATATTTGGTGGTGAGGGCAACTTGCACAAAGTCTCTTGAACCTCTCCCAATACTCGTATAAGCTCTCTCCCATCTCGTTGCTCGATACCCGATATATCCTTCCCGATGGCAGGTGGTCCCGGAAGTAGGGAAAAATTTCTCTAGAAAGACTCTCTTCGAGATCATCCCAGCTCATTATGGAACCAAGAGCTAAGTAGTACAACCAGACCTTTGGCAAGATCCTCCAAAGAGAAAGGAAAAGCCTTCGGGTATATGTGATCTTCGAGGAACATTTTGTGGCTTCATGGTGGAGCGAGACTATATAGAACTCCTTGAGATGCTTATGTGGATCCTCACCGCACGACCATGAAACTTGGGCAACAAATGGATTAGTCCAGTTTTAAGCACAAATGGTACATCCTCTTCGGGGTATTGGATACATAAATTTTCATAAGTGAAATCAGGTGCAGCCATCTCCCCGAGAGTCCTCTCACGACGTCCAATAGGTTGATCACCCATGTTATTTGTTTGGAAATTATCGAAGAAGGTATATTAGGTGCAGTACTCTCACTATGACTATCTAATGGTTCGGACTCAAGAGATGAATTCCTAGAATGTCTAACTAATCTATGAAAGGTTCCGTCTATCTCGGGATCAAAAGGTTGTAAAAGGTCGGGATTGCTCCTAGTCATGCACTATATTCAACAATTCATGTATTTCCCAAGAGTTAAAAAAATTCTAAAAAGAAATCAATTATTTACTAGAATGACAACAGTAGACCGTGAATAAGTACACCAGGTAGGTTCCCAGGAAAGAGAGGTGGGTCAATAATGGACACGCTTAAGTACCAAGTCTTTCCTAGCCAGAACCCTCCTAGACATGCACTCTCACACTACCAAGCTATATGCAGAGTTTCCTATGAGAATGGAAATTATAATTTTTTTAAAATAAAGCTAGAAAAACAAATTAGAGATGAAATTGTTTTTTGAATTATTATTTATATTTATTTTTTATTTATTTTTTATTTTTTATTTTTTTTAAACCCAAAAGAGTTTTAGAACAACAATGAGCTATCAAAATAGTATTAAGAGAAGTAAGAATGTTAAATTAAATAGAAAATCAAATAAAATATTCAATTAACTGAAAATCAAATAAAATATCCAAATAACGACAAATCAAATAAAATATTCAAATAACTAAAAATCAAATAAAATATTCAAATAACTGAAAATCAAATAAAATATTTAAATAACTAAAAATCAAATAAAATATCCTCATAACAGACAAATCAAATAAAATATCCAAATAACTAAAAATCAAATAAAATATTTAAATAACTAAAAATCAAATAAAATATTCAAATAACAAGCAAATCAAATAAAATATTCAAATAACTGAAAATCAAATAAAATATTAAAAAATAGAAATCAAATAAAATATTAAAAACTAGCAATCAAATAAAATATTCAAATAACTAAAAATCAAATAAAATATCCAAATAACAAGAAATCAAATAAAATATACAAATAACTGAAAATCAAATAAAATATTTAAATAACTAAAAATCAAATAAAATATCCAAATAATAGCAAATCAAATAAAATATTCAAATAACTGAAAATCAAATATTAAATAACTTAAAATCAAATAAAATATTTAAATAACTAAAAATCAAATAAAATATTTAAATAACTGAAAATCAAATAAAATATTCAAATAAAATAAAATAAAAACAAAAAACGAAAACATAAACAAAAAATAAAAATTGAAAACCTAGACAAAAATCTTGGTCCCCAAGCAACGATGCCAAATTTGATCGATGTCGTACTCGGTCAAATAATTAAAACAGATAAATGTAGTACTAGGAAGCTTTCCTAGGTTGTCTCCCAAAGACCACAAATTTCTATCAAAGCATATCAATTTTTAAATTTAGAACAGTAACAAAAAAAGGGAGTTTTTTAAAATTAAAATATTAGATGAAATAGAACAAAAGTAGATTATAAAAATGCGAGTTAAAAACAAATTAAAATGCAATTGATTTCCTGATTCTAATGCAGTGTCACTTATCCTAGATTACGAAATTAATTCGAAATTAACCAACTAAGCAAAGATAAATCTCAAATTATATTCTAATTCAAAATTAATCAACTAAGTGAAGATTAATCTCAAATTAGCTTTAACCCTTGTTTCAATTCGAAATTAACCAACTAAGCGAAGATTAATCCCAAATTTTCCTTAACCCTTATTCCAACATGAAATTAACCAACTAAGCGAAGATTAACCCTAAATTTTCCTTATACAATTAAGCATTGCATACATCACATAATCTCATATCTAACACAGAATTAAGCAAACTGTGATATTAGTTTCGATTTATTAAGCATAAATAGATTATAATTCAACACTGAGATTAGAAGATGAAGAGTTAAGACAACAAACAAAATGAAATTGAAGAACAAAACCTCAAAGATCTACTTGCATTCTTCTTAGAAAATCAATACAAAGATTTAGCTATCCATGGAAAGTTAAAAACGCAATAGAAGAAACATAATTAAAATCGAAACAAGAATTTCAAAATAATGACAGAAGAGTAAATAAACTTGAATATAAATATCAGAAGATGAAAGGCGGCTGTGTGGTGGCTGCGCAATCCTTGTGTCTTGTTTTTTGTGTGATGTGCCTCTCTTATATAAATAACCCTAACCCTAATCTTAATCGAGGTTTGGGCTCAACTAGTCCATGAAACACATCATAAGTTGGCTTCAGTGCAAGTCCATGAACTTCAAACACGTGCAGTATTTTAATACTTATCCAAATTAAGCGATTTTGGTCTCCTTTGAAAGCCTTTTGAGCTAGCTTTAAAACGCCACTGCTTTTACTATTTTCAGAGGTCTAATGAATTAAGGAAACTTAAATTACTGAAGCATGTCTATTGGGCCGGCCTGGTGCGCTTGACCCGTTTTGGATAATTTATGTAAAATCCAATTTAGCTCCGAATTGAATGATTTTGGATCCTGTGGAAAGCTCAATGTGTCTAGTTTATAATTATTTTAGAAT
The DNA here is from genome assembly GCA_963425845.1 of Sphenostylis stenocarpa. Lineage (NCBI taxonomy): Eukaryota > Viridiplantae > Streptophyta > Magnoliopsida > Fabales > Fabaceae > Sphenostylis > Sphenostylis stenocarpa. The sequence continues at coordinate 77,316,314 of OY731403.1, forward strand.
CATGTTATTTGGATATTTGTAGAACAAATGATAAATAAAACTATAAACTAATGTTAGTACCCGTATAAAATAAAATATGACATTTGACCCAATTTTTCAAGCCCAAAATTGCTTTAAACTGTCCTAAAATTAATAATGAGTAAAAATTAGATCAAATAGATTCAAATTAATTAAAATCTAAATTATTGGCCCAATGAAGCCCAATCAATGAAAATGCACTAATAATAGACAATTAAACACAATGCACCAATTAAGATAAGTACATAAAGATAAGAAAATGCGGAAAAATAATGGCTCATCACACTCGTCAACCTTATCTTCATCTCTACAAAACATGCTTCACAATTATCGGTCAATGAGAAAGATTGATCCTTTTGAGTTAGTTGTGTCAAAGGGCCTACCAATTTAGAAAATCCTTCCACAAACCTGCGATAATAGCCTGCTAGCCCCAAGAAACTCCTTACCTCTGTGACAGTCTCGGTCGTTCCCACTATCACAGCCTCCATCTTCACTGGATCCACCGATATACCTTGTGTCGATATCACATGACCTAGAAACTGCACTTCATCCAACCAAAATTCGCACTTGGATAGTTTCCCATACAACAGGTGTTCTCGTAGTATACCCAACACAACCCTCAAGTGTCTGACATGTTCTTCTCGGTCATTTGAGTAAATAAGGATGTCATCAATGAACATGAAAATAAACTTATCTAAACATTGTCGAAAAATTTGATTCATGTAATCCATGAAAATTGCAGGTGCATTTATTACATCGAACGACATAAGCACATATTCATAATGTCCATAACCAGACCTGAACACCGTCTTCTACACATCCTCTAGTTTGACTAAGATCTGATGATATCCAGACCTCAAATCGATCTTTGAAAACACCCCTGCTCCCTTCAATTGATCTAACAGATCATCAATCCTCGACAAAGGATACTTATTCTTGATCGTCAACTTATTCAATTGCCGATAATCGATGCACAACCTTGAGCTTCTGTCCTTCTTCTTCACCAACAAAATCGGAGCACCTGACGGTGAAACACTTGGTCTAAGAAACTTCTTCTCCAATAGATCCTCAATTTGCTTCTTCAATTATGCCAACTCTACCGGAGCCATTATGTACAGAGCCATTGATACCGGACCTGCTCCCGGAATTAAATCGATAGCAAAATCCACCTCTCTATTGGCGGAAACCCCGATACTTCATCAGGAAAGACATCGACATACTCTTCCACTACTGGTATCCCTATTACCTCCTCTTAGGAACTCTTCTTTTTCTTTTGAGCTATCACCAAATAACAAGTAGCTCCATCCTTCAAGTCTTGCAGAATTGAACCTAGTTTCAATCCAGTCGCCTCCAGAAACACCACCTTATGTTGCCCGTAGTCGATAAGAATGTGATTAGCAGTCAACCAATCCATCCCTGGAATGACGTCCAAACCTTCAAGTGGTAAACAAATAAGATTCACCACTAACTTACGCCCTGCTACTTCGATCAGACATCCAACACAGACCAGGCTTGTTTAGACTTGTCCTGACGTCGGTGTAGAAACCACCAGTATTTAGCGTCACCCACTAGAAGAAAATACGCATAAGTCAACTTCTTCTCTTCAGGACAAGCAATGACCCTAAAGATCTTCTCATTCTCTCAAATCCAAGCATCCGCTTCATCAGGTGTGACATTCCCATTGAACTTGGCAGGATTGTGCTTCATGAAATTGTTCAGGCTGACCTGATTCCTAGGTGCATTGTTGGTGTTTTGCAGCAAAATTGCATCGACCATTCGTTGGATGGCCAATGCGATCTCATCAGCAGGTTGGGCAGGGTTCAAAGTACTTGGTCCATGACATGCCATCAAGACCACATACATCAAGTAAAATAAATCGGCCTAACAATATAAGTACTTCAATCATCCAAGGCACACAAAATATATCACCCAAGCATCACAAGCATTCAATCTAACCACATCAGAATTTGCAAGCCTCATACTCATAGACTCTGTTAGAAAAGAAGGTTGAGATCAAGAGGGGGGGTGAATTGATCTTTAAAAGATTTTCGCAAATAACAATTTATCTATTTGTAAAAATAAGATTTCAGATCTGTTCTTGAATCACAAAGCAATCAACCAACAATAAACACAGCAACAGAATTAAAAGAGGAGAAAGGTTTAGAAAGATATCACCGGTGTTTATACTGGTTCACCAGGGCTACGTCCAGTCTCCAGCCGAATTCCAGCTGGATTCCACTAGATCAAATGTTTTACAGATTACAATCTTACACTTAATCTATCACAAGAACCACCATTCCAGTTCCTACACCTAACCTTTCACCAAGAACCAAATTTCAGTTCTTGACAACCTCTACAACCAAATTCCAGCTGCAGAGAAACCAGTGCCCACAATTCCAGGCACCAAACAATACAAAAAGAATGTAAGGAAATGAAAAGAAGAAACTAGAATGCTCAAACCAGTTTTATGCAATTCTGCAGTGTGTTTCTTCTCCAAAAGAAAACAATTTGCCTCAAGAAAGAATTTCAAAGAGCTTCACAAAAACTAGCATGAATCTTTCTTGAAAGAGTGCTAAAGTTTGCTTGCTTGATTGCTCAAGATTAATGTTCAATTGTTGTGTTTAAAATTTTCAAGCCAAACTGTTTTTATAGAAGATTTTCAAAACTGCTGGTTTAATCAATCTGTTAAAAAATATTTTAATCTATTAAAAGTGTAGTTTTAATCTGTTAAAACTTCTTTTAATCCATTAAAGCTTTCTTGATTATTTAACAGATTTGTTTTAACTGATACGACAACGTTTGTATCAATTAAAACTCTTTACAAAAAATTCTTCTAATTTGATTTAATCGATTGTTTCGTGATTCAATCGATTAATATACTGCAAAACTTTATTGTAAAATTTTTAGAGTGATTTTAACTGATAAAAATAAGTTTTAATCGATTAAAACGTTGTGTAGAAATTTTCTAAGTTGTTTTAATCGATTGAAACGTGTTTTAATCGATTGAAAAAGCTCTGATCGGTCATAACTCAATTCTGATTGATCATATCTGATTCGGATCGGTCATAACTCAATTCTGATCGATTATATCTGATTCTAATTGGTCATAATTGCATTCTGATCAATCATCCTGAATGTTAAGTGGATTTAATCGATTAAAATCAAGTTGTATCGATTAAAATACTGCAAAAGCACTTCTCTTAACATTTTAAGTTATTTTAATTGGTTATATCGAAGCTTTATCAGTTAAAACACTGATAGAAGGTTTTCAAAACTTTCTTTAATGAAAACAACCGGTTATTTCGAAATTATATCGCTTAAAAACTTGTTTAAGAAAGCTTTTGTTAAAATACTTTGTTTTTAAGCGCTTAAACGTTTTTAGAGGCATTTTGCAAAATCTTTTAAGTGAAGAAACCTCATGCAACAGAAAAGATAAAAATGATTATACCTAAGCATAGCTGCGGACACACTAATCCTTCTATTCTTTTATCTAAGTGACTGTTGACCGCTACAAAGTTGACTTTGACTTTATCTTTGACTTCATCAAATCAACAAGATCTTTGCCAGAGTATTTCAATAAGATCTTCATCACTTTCAGTCTCCCCTATTTGATGAAGACAAACACCACTTTGAAAAATAACTCTGCAAAAGAAGTCACTTGATAATACAGATTAGTGAGTAATAAAGAAATGAATTATTTTCCTATTTCTCCCCTAAATTGTTGCTTCCTAAATAAAGAATTATTTCGATCAAAAGTAAAGCAACTATTCTCCCCCTTTTGACTTCATAAAAAAAAATAGGGAATAGAAGAGAAATAATGCAAATGTATGTAATAAGTTTGAGATAGAGAAAAAATGAATATGATATCTTACTCATGTAAAGATCAATCAAAGTTGATTCAAACTTATCTTCATTAACACGTTTGTAATGAATACAATTAACACGTGTAAAGATAAGGGAATCACACTTTAGTAGCATGTTACAAGAACAGCAATTAACTAAAGCCTTTAATTTTTCTTTCCAGAATAAAAATCGATTAAAAACAGGACAAAATCGATTAAAAAGTTCTTGTGTAATGATTTTAATCGATTGAAATAAAGGTTTAATCGATTAAAACAGTGAAGGACTTCGAAAGTATGAAACATAAGTGCATATAATCGCTTAATTCGACATTTAATCGATTAAAACAGTAAAGAAAAATGCTGTATAAATTCTTTTAATCGATTCAAAAGATTTTTTATTGATTAAAACAACCAGATTTGCAAACTAAGTAATGTTTGATGCATCTAAAATGCCTAATCCGGTGTAAGTTTTGAAAACCGATCATTTAGAAAGATGCTTTACAATAATATCAACTACATCGATTAAATTTTAACCAATAGATCCATCAAAATTAGAATAAAATCTTATTTAGCTAATTTAACTTATGTAAACTGGTTTATATAGATTTTAATCGATTGATACGCAGTTTAATCGATTATTTTGTTGTGAAAGTGTTTCCTTTAATCGATTTAATCGATTAAGTTCATTCTGTATCAGCTAAAAATATCAGGGATCTATGTTAAATTCTATCTAGGCTAGTTTGATTTGATTTAAAACCTACATTATATTAACCAAAGCTAAAAATATTGTACCTGGTATACAACCAATAAATATTACGGACCAGAATTTGAATTTAGCATCAAAATAAGAAATAAAAGAAAGATAAGAAGGGACCCTTTTAATCCATAAAATCAATCATCCCAGTTTCCTTGGTTTAGCTGCATATCTTCCAGCTTGGTGTAGATATCAGCAATTTGGTTTTCAAGGGATGCGAATTGATTGTTTGTTTGCTTGGAAGTGTTGGAATGTCATCTGCATATGCTTTCTCCGATTTTCCTGCACCTGCAGCCCATTTGAGAAAGCATTGTTCTTTCAAGCCGAGATAAAGGAGTCCCACGGTCGAGGCTGCTCCATGTAAGGAATAATTTCCATATTTTCATATGAGGCTTGACCACTGGTTGACTCAGGAACCTCTGCAGCAGCTGGAGAGGGAGGAATTTGGTCTTGTTCATTTTCATCTTCATCTTCTTCCTCACCCTCAGACATCCCAGCATCAATTTTGGAGATCCATTCATCATCAACTTTTATATATCCCATTTTTCTTAGGGTGGAGTCGTCAATTTCATTTGATGCCTTGGGGGTTTCTATGCTCTCCCCAGAAAGATCAACTTCAAAATATCTAAAGAAATTATTGATTAACATAGCATATGGCAATTTGAAATCTGCCAGCCTTTTAGCTTTCAACATGTGATCTTTGATCACATACACCCAGTTTACCCGAACACTGTTAAAAATGCAATACATAAGGGCAAGATCTCCCTCATTAAGAATAGCATGATTACTCCCCCTTGGAGTAAGCATCCATGCCACAATAAAAGCAAGTAATCTATGTTCAAGTGCAAGTTTGAATTGCAGTTTACTTTAGACAGAACCTGCAAAATCAGCTTTAATTGCATATGTCCCCTTGATTGAGAACACAGGCACAGATTCTTGTACAGTGGGTGTATCAGCTAAACTATTCTTGGGAAGATGTTTGACTTGGTCAAAGAATATTTAAAAGTATTATGCAAATTTTTTATTACCATATAAACTTGGGATTTTGATTTGCTTACCAAATTTCAATTGGATGTTATAAAACTAATTTTCAGAAACAAATTAGTCGATTAACCAACTAATTAACCTATTAATTTGATCTTTAATACTAGGTTCGAAAATGCTACAGTGAAATAATCGATTAATTCATAAAGGAATCGATTAGTCTTGTATAGGATGAAATTAATAAAATGATAATAGAATTTAAATCGATTAAAACGAAAAAGAATCCATTAATTTTGACATCTTAGTGTTTTTAGTTGATATAAATTCTTTTTAATCGATTAAAACAACTAGACTCAAATCCCGAGAACATTTTAATCGATTAATTCACATTTCAATCGATTAAAACGGTACGGACAGATTTTCTGATATCCTCTGTAAGTTATTTTAATCGATTAATACTGTTTTATATCAATTAAAACAATCAGTTTATGAAAGCGGAACTCGATTTGCAGTTTTGAATACCAAGGGATTTCAGATTTTGTTCCTGCAAAACAAATTTAACATGTTTACGGTACCCTTTATAATTACTTGGGTCAAATTAGGTTATTTGAAATGACTTTAACTTTGGAATCCATTTCATTCTACCTTTAGGAATAACATACTTTTTAATTCTACAGTATTTTACTGAATGACCTCTTTTCATGCAGTAAAAACATTTAATCACAGAGTATGATTTCCTATCTACATTTGTTTTTCTGAATTTCATCCTAGATTTAAATCCTATTCCTGATTTGTCAAAAATTAGTTTTTGTGACCCAAGTAAAACGTCAAGATTAGCTTGACCTTGTGTAAATCTTGAAACGGTTTGTGATAAAAAATCAATTTTCTTTTGTAATTCTTAATAATCATTACAGGGTTTATTACATGCACAATTAGAATTATCATGAATTAATTTTAAGAAGTCACAATCAGTTTCATCTTCAAGGATTTTCTTTTCAAGAGAGTCTACTTTATTTACTAGCCAATTATTCAATCCTTTTAGCCTATCATTTTCTTTTTGTAGTTTCTTAGCCTTTTCATGCATTTCATTAAATGCTTCTTGTAATGAATTATAATTCACTAAATTTGAAGAAGAATTAGAACTTACACTGCTGGATTGAAGGTTTTGATTTGCCATTAGACACAGGTTGGCTTCTTCATTGTCGAATTGTCTCGTTGAAGAAGTGTCATTGTCATCCCATGCTACATAGGCTCTTCTTTTGACTTTCTCTTCTTTCTTGTCATAATATTTGTTCTTTTCTGGGCACTCCATTCTTACATGGCCACGCTTACCACAGACCATAGCATTTAAAGTTAGAAGAATCAATTTTTTTCTCATACCTTTTATGTTTTTCCTTGTCTTGAATCTTTTTCTTGAGAAACTTGTTGAATTTTCCGACAAGCAGTCCAAGATTCTCACTTTCCTCCTCCGATTCTTGATTTCTTTCTTCAACTTTGAGTGCTATACTTCGCTTTTCTTCTCGGAGACTTCTTGTTCATTAAATCTGTTAATTTCCATTTCATGTTCTCTCGAGTTTGCCAAACAGAGAAGCTGTTGTCATGACGGACAAATCCTTTGACTCTAAAATTGTTGTGACCTTTGGCTGCCATGACCTGTCAAGACATTTCAAGACTTTAATATTTAATTCTTCTTTATCAAAGGTTTTACCTAGGCCCATTAGATGATTAATGATGTGAGTGAATCGCTTTTGCACATCCGCAATGCTTTCACCGGTTTGCATTTTGAACAACTCATATTCTCTTATGAGAGTATGCTTTCCGGCTCTCTTTACATCTCGTTGTTCCTTCATGAGTAACCTCAAGAACATCCCACATCTCCTTGGCGATTTGCATTGGGAGACCCCGAAAAACTCATCCATGTTAAGTGCGAAGTAATTATATTTTTAGCAGTGCAATCATTTTGAACTTTTTTCTTTTCCTCATCATTTAAACTGGACCATTCTTTTTCTGTAATTAAAGGGCCATTAGCAATTACATCCCAAACATTTCTATCAATAGACTCAATAAAGATCTTCATCTTAATTTTCCAAAAAGGGTAATCTGTTCCACAAAACAGTGGCGTTCTATTAATAGAAGCTCCCTCAGAAAACGATAATTTGTTTTCAACCATGGATCGAAGAACTTGAATAACTTTCAAGCACCTCGCTCTGATGCCAATTGTTAGAAAAGAAGGCTGAGATCAAGAGGGGGGGTGAATTGATCTTTAAAAGATTTTCGCAAATAACAGTTTATCTATTTGTAAAAATAATATTTCAGATCTGTTCTTGAATCACAAAGCAATCAACCAACAATAAACGTAGCAACAAAATTAAAAGAGGAGAAAGGTTTAGAAAGATATAACCGGTGTTTATACTGGTTCACCCAATACCAGGGCTACGTCCAGTCTCCAGCCAAATTCCAGCTGGGTTCCACTAGATCAAATGTTTTACAGATTACAATCTTACACTTAATCTATCACAAGAACCACAATTCCAGTTCCTGTACCTAACCTTTCACCAAGAACCAAATTCCAGTTCTTGACAACCTCTACAACCAAATTCCAGCTGCAGAGAAACCAGTGCCCACAATTCCAGGCACCAAACAATACAAAAAGAATGTAAGGAAATGAAAAGAAGAAACTAGAATGCTCAAACCAGTTCTATGCAATTCTGCAGTCTGTTTCTTCTCCAAAAGAAAGCAATTTGCCTCAAGAAAGAATTTCAAAGAACTTCACAAAAACTGGAACGAATCTTTCTTGAAAGAGTGCTAAAGTTTGCTTGCTTGATTGTTAAAGATTGATGTTCAATTGTTGTGTTTAAAATGTTCAAGCCAAACTGTTTTTATAGAAGATTTTCAAAACTGCTGGTTTAATCAATCTGTTAAAAAATCTTTTAATCTGTTAAAAGTGTAGTTTTAATCTGTTAAAACTTCTTTTAATCCATTAAAGCGTTCTTGATTATTTAACAGATTTGTTTTAACTGATACGACAACGTTTGTATCAATTAAAACTCTTTACAAAAAAATCTTCTAATTTGATTTAATCGATTGTTTCGTGATTCAATCGATTAATATATTGCAAAACTTTATTGTAAAATTTTTAGAGTGATTTTAACTGATAAAAATAAGTTTTAATCGATTAAAACGCTGTGTAGAAATTTTCTAAGTTGTTTTAATCGATTGAAACGTGTTTTAATCGATTGAAAAAGCTTTGATCGGTCATAACTCAATTCTGATCGATCATATCTGATTCTGATCGGTCATAACTCAATTCTGATCGATTATATCTGATTCTAATTGGTCATAATTGCATTCTGATCGATCATCCTGAATGTTAAGTGGATTTAATAGATTAAAATCAAGTTGTATCAATTAAAATACTGCAAAAACACTTCTCTTAACATTTTAAGTGATTTTAATCGGTTATATCGAAGCTTTATCAGTTAAAACACTGATAGAAGGTTTTCAAAACTTTCTTTAATGAAAACAACCGGTTATTTCAAAATTATATCAGTTAAAAACTTGTTTAAGAAAGCTTTTGTTAAAATACTATATTTTTAACTGCTTAAACGTTTTTAGAGGCATTTTGCAAAATCTTTTAAGTGAAGAAACCTCATGCAGCAGAAAAGATAAAAATGATTATACCTAAGCATAGCTGCGGACACACTAATCCTTCTATTCTTTTATCTAAGTGACTGTTGACCGCTACAAAGTTGACTTTGACTTTATCTTTGACTTCATCAAATCAACAAGATCTTTGCCAGAGTATTTCAATAAGATCTTCATCACTTTCAGACTCTTCCAAAGAGATCCTGTAATCGAAGCATGCACAAAGCACACAACAGAAATGTGTCTAGCTCACTTCCCCACAACCCAAAATTTTCAAAAAAACTGAAAACTTTAAAACTGTAAAAACTAGGCTCTGATACCACAAATGTAACACCCCTTTCGAGATGTCACGTGTAAATTTTTTTTTCCACAATTATTTTATCTCATATAACACTTGATAAAATATTTATCCTACACCTCTTTATTCGCCAAAATAAAACTTTGTTCATCCAAATAACTAACTTAAACCATCTAAATGAGGCTTAATATCAAATATTTCCAGTGCAAACTCAAAATCACTACACTATTACATTATATTCAAAAGGACATTTTCAAATATCTAAAAAAAACTCCCAAAAAGCTTCCCCGCGAGCTCTTCACCACTAAGCTTCTCTAACAGTATCTGCATCAATATCTACTCCCGCATAACACAAGTCATATGATCATCGCAGGTGGAAACCAACACCATAAACATGAAAGGGTGAGCAAAACATGTATCCCATCACATATCATGCATGTCATCATATAATTCACCTACCATGATCATAATGTAATAAAACTCATTCATAATATCCACAAATACATATTTTCAACACTACAACAATAACACTTTATCATATTACCACCAAGTAAAAATAGAGGGTAAAAAAATTCTCTCATAATCAACCTCCATACTTTTCCTGCACACCAATGCCTCTTGGAAAAGTCCCTATTATATTACCACCAAGTAAAAACAAACAGTATAAAATTCTCATAGCCAACCCCCATACTTTTCCTGCGTACCAACGCCTCTTGGAAAAGTCCCTTCCCCTACTTTCCATAGACTTACTAGCAATAACTTGATGAGTCAATATATTCCCATATTTTTTTCCCTTTCTGAACTTATTTTAATTAGTGTTTTGGGTTTAACTTTCTGTTATTAGTGAATTTTTATTAATTGGGCTTCATTGGACCAATAATTCAGATTTTAATTAATTTGAATCTATTTGATCAAATTTTTGCTCATTATTATTTTCAAGACAGTTTTAAGCAATTTTGGGCCTAGAAGATTGGGCCAGATGGCATATTACTGTTTAAAGCAATTTTGGGCTTGGAAAATTGGGTCAAATGTCATATTTTATTCTATACGGGTACTAACATTGGTTCACTATTTTATTTATCATTTTTTCTACAGAGCTCCATAAATCATGATTATGGAAGCATTATAAACTAGACACATTCACTTTCCATAGGATCTAGAATCATTCCAATCGGAGCTAAATTGGATTTTACATAAATTATCCAAAACGAGTCAAGCGCACCAGGTCGACCCAATGGACATGCTTCAGTAATTTAAGTCTCCTAAATTCATTAGACCTCCAAAAATAGTAGAAATGGTGGTTTTTTAAAGCTAACTCAAAAGGCTTTAAAAGCAGACGGAAATTGATTACTTTTAATAAGTATTGAAAATACTGCACGTGTTTGAAGTTCATGGACCTACACTGAAGCCAACTTATGATGTGTATTGTGGACTAGTTGGGCCCAAACCAAGATTAGGATTAGGGTTAGGGTTATTTATATAAGCGAGATGTAGGGTGGAGAGAAAAAGACCCATGCAGTAGCCACGCAACTGCCTTTCATCTTCTGTAATTTATATTCAAGTTTGTTTACTCTTCTGTCATTGTTTTAAATTCTTGTTTCGATTTTAATTGTCTCTTCTTTTGCATTTTCGATTTTCCATGGATAGCTAAATCTTTGTATTGATTTTCTGAGGAGAATGCAAGTATATCTTTGAGGTTTTGTTCTTCAATTTCATTTTGTTTGTTCTCTTAACTCTTCATCTTCTAATCTCAATGTTGAATGATAATATGTTTATGCTTAATAAACCGAAACTAATATCACAGTTTGCTTAATTCTATGTTAGATATGAGATTATGTGATGTATGCAATGCTTAATTGTATAAGGATAATTTGGGGTTAATCTTCGCTTAGTTGGTTAATTTCATGTTGGAATAAGGGTTAAGGAAAATTTGGGATTAATCTTTGCTTAGTTGGTTAATTTCATATTGGAATAAGGGTTAAAGCTATTTGAGGATTAATCTTTGCTTAGTTGATTAATTTTGGATTGGAATATAATTTGGGATTTATCTTCGCTTAGTTGGTTAATTTCAAATTAATTTCGTAACCTAGGATAAGTGACACTGCATTAGAATCAGGAAATCAATTGCATTCTAATATGTTTTTAATCCACATTTTTATAATCTACTTTTATTTTGTTTCATCTAATATTTTAATTTTGAAAAACCCCCCCTTTTGTTACTGTTCTAATTCGAAAAATTGATAAGCTTTGATAGAAATTCGTGCTCTTTGGGAGACTACCTAGGAAAGCTTCCTAGTACTACATTTATTTATTTTAATTATTTGACCAAGTACGACATCAATCACAACTCCACCCGCTCGACAATTTGTTTTTCTAGCTATAATTTCTTATTTAAACCCCAATAAGTGGTGCGTTGGAAAGAGTTTTTACCAAAAGTATATAATTGGGTTCTTATTTGAATATTTTATTTTATTTTCAATCATTTGAATATTTTATTTTTATTGCATTTATTTGATTATTTTATTTTCAATTATTTAAATATTTTATTTGATTTGTCTGTTTAATTTAACATTCTTACTTCTCTCAATGTTATTTTGATAACTCACTTGTTTGAAAAAAAAATTCAAATTTTTTAGCTTTATAAAAAAAAATTCAAAATTCAATTTTTTTTTTTTCTAGCTTTATTAAAAAAATTATAATTTGTTCTTGTGTGCTTCCTATCCATTCTTGCAGGAACTTTTTTTTTTATAGTCATCATTGAAAGAAAATTTTTGAAAACCATTCTCATAGGAAACTCTAGATATAGCTTGGTAGTTTGAGAGTGAATGTCTAGGAGGGTTCTGGCTAGGAAAGACTTGGTACTTAAGCGTGTCTATTAGTGACCCACCTCTCTTTCCTGGGAACCTACCTAGTGTGCTTGTTCACTGTCTATTGTTGCCATTCCAGGTCTTCTGATAATTTCCAAATCGATAACATGGGTGATCAACCTATTGGACCTCGTGAGAGAATACTTAGGGAGCTTGTTGCTCCTGAATTCACATATGATAGCTTATGTATCCAGTATCCTGATGAAGATGTGCCTTATGTTCTTAAAACTGGACTCATACACTTGTTGCCCAAGTTTCATGGTTTTACAGGTGAAGATCCTCACAAACACTTAAAAGAATTTCACATTGTCTGTTCCACCATGAAACTTGTGAATGTCCAATAAGACCATGTGTTTCTGAAGGCTTTTCCTCATTCCTTGGAGGGAATTGCAAAGGATTGTTTGTACTACTTAGCTCCCAGGGCCATTACTAGATGGGATGATCTGAAAAGGATGTTCCTGGAGAAATTCTTCCCTTCCTCCAGAACCACTACAATAAGAAAGGATATCTCAGGAATCAGGCAACAGGCTAGAGAAAACCTCTATGAGTACTAGGAGAGATTCAAGAAGTTATGTGCAAGCTATCCACACCACCAAATCTCCGAACAGCTACTGCTTCAATATTTACTGAACAACATGGAAAGAAGTATGATTGATGTTGCAAGTGGTGGTGCACTTGGTGATATGACTCCTGCAGAGGCTAGACGGTTGATAGAGAAAATGGCCTCAAATTCCCAGCAATTCAGTGCAAGGGGTGATGCAATAGTTATTAAAGGAGTAAATGATGTGGCTACAGACTCCTCTGCTGAAACAAAGAAACTGGACAGCAAAATTGATGCCTTAGTGAATTTAGTCACTCAACTTGTTGTAACCCAGAAGAATGCTGCAGCACCTGAAAAAGTTTGCGGTATTTGTACTTCCATAGATCATTATACAGATGGTTGTCCCTCATTGCAATCTGCAAAACCAGATGCTCCCCAAGCCTATGATACAAACATTTACAACAACAGAGGTCCATAGCAGCAGTAGAATTTTGACTTGGCTTCAAATAGATACAACCCAGGTTGGAGAAATCATCCAAACCTGAGATGGTCCAATCAACAGCCATAACAACAACATCCTCCTACTTTCCAAAACAATGTTGGATCGAGTAGATATGTGCCTCCACCTTTTCAACAATAGTATTAGAGACAAAATGAAGCTCCAACAATAGCAACAACTCGCCCTCAACCTTCCACTTATGAACCTTCATTTGAAGAGCTAGTTAGACAGATGACCTTACAAAATATGTAGTTCCAACAGGAGACAAAAGCTTCCATCCACAGTTTGACAAATCAAATGGGGTAGATGGCTACTCAGCTTAATCAAGCACAGTCCCAGAATTTTGATAGATTATCATCCCAGACAATGCAAAATCTGAAAAATGTCAGTATCGTCACTTTGAGATCTGGTAAGCAGGTTGATATCCCAATAGTTGCACCTGTACCAAAAATTTTGCCTGAACCTCAGACAGACAACCTTGCTACATCAAATACAAAGCGTCCTGAGCAAGGGGAGCCTACAGATGATAGTACAAGATTCTCTAGTTCTACTGCACAAAGTAGTCAACAGTTGTATCAACCTCCTATTCCTCTTCCATTCCCCCCCAAAAATTCCTCCAAGTAAAAGGATGGAAGAAGTGTGGACAAAGAGATTCTAGAAACATTCAGGAAGGTGGAGGTGAACATTCCTCTTTTGGATGCCATCAAGCAAATTCCTAGATATGCCAAATTTCTAAAGGAGTTGTGTAGACACAAGAGGAAGCTAAAGGGAAATGAACGGATTAGCATGGGCAGAAATGTATCAGCACTATTGGTATCACGCAGCGGAATGTTTGCATGTAGGGATAGAAAACCAAGAGGGGGGTGAATTGGTTTCTTATAAAAATTAGGGTTTTAAAATTTTTTTCCCAAATTTCACCAATTAAAATGCTTGTAAAGTAAAGAGATAAGGGAAAGAAGATTACACAAGTAATTTATACTGGTTCGGATCAAAAGACCCTACGTCCATTTGTTAATCACTCTAAAAGAGGATTAACAATGTCATTATAATCACAATTAAAAAAAGATTACAAATAACAAAAGATAAGAATTAGAAAACACCTCTCTTGAGTCACACAAGAGATGAACACCTCATTTGAATCCACAAAGGATGATGACAACTTTTCCTAGAGACGGCACAACACACAATCCACCAAGAAACCCACTCAGTGATTCTTATCGCTTCTAGCCCACACTAGGTTTCAAAAGCCCCTTTTTCTTCCCTACACAAAGTTCTCTAGCAATCACAACTCTTAACTTTTGTATGAAAAAGGTTGTCAATTACAGAGAGCCTGAGAGTTCCTTAAATAGAGATTTTAGGGTTTTGAAATTAGGGTTTTCGAAAATAAGTCTAAAATTTGAAATTCAAAATCATAACTGACACAAATAATCGATTATCATAAGTGATAATCGATTATCACAGAGCCAAATATAGGGAAACCATTTTTTCACAAGATAATCAATTATCATCAGTAATAATCGATTATTCTAGAGTCACTTTCAGAAAACTTGAAGTTTAAACAAGATAATCGATTATCATCAGCAATAATTGATTATTCTAGTGCGACCTTGATAAGAATGAAGCTTTTATGGACAGACTAAGTACTGGTTATCATGGACTCTATTTTTACAAACTCAAAATGATAAAACAAAATTATTACAAGTAATTTCAAATGAATATAAGTCTTCTAATCCTGAAGTCCTTTGTTCTTGAATCATCATTAAAATCTTTAGTCATCATATCCTTGCATTTTCAACAATCTCCTCCTTTTTTATGATGATCAAAATTTGCTTTAAAGTCTCTTTGTAATAACCTGTTTTCTGTCATGACTATCATAGAAAAATATTAAACATACCAGGCTTTTAAATATATTCTCCCCCTTTTTATCATAAACAAAAAGAATATAAGCTCCCCCTCAATATAGTCAAAGATTTGACAGTTTTACAAAGTTCAAACTATTTATAATATTCCTAAGTCTCTAAGTTCATAGAATCTATCATTGGGGAGAGGTTTGGTAAAAATATCTGCTAATTGATGGTTGGTATCAACATATTCAATTTAACAATTACCCTTACTAACATGATCTCTTAAGAAATGATGTGCATAACAGGATTCTTAGTAAGGTTAATTACACTTGTATTATCACACATCAAAGGAATGTTATTTAGAAAAATATTATAATCTTCTAGTTCTTGCTTCATCCAAAGAATTTGAGCACAACAATTTCCAACTACAATATATTCAGCCTCAGTTGTGGATAATGCAACACAAGCTTGTTTCTTAGAATGCCAAGATACTAAAGATGATCCTAATAGATGACATGTTCCACTAGTGCTTTTTCTATCTATTTTACATCCTCCATAATCAGCATCAGAATAACCTAATAAGCTAGGAGAAGCTTCAGATGGATACCATAATCCAAATCATGTAGTTCCTTTTAGATATTTTAAAATTCATTTTACTACATTTAAATGAGATTCTTTTGGACATGCTTGAAATCTAGCACACACACAAACAAAATGCATAATATCAGGTTTACTTGTAGTTAAGTATAAAAGAGAACCTACCATACCTCTATACATTGATTGATTAATTTTCAAACCTGATTCGTCCTTATCAAGATAACAGGATGTTCCCATTGGTGTGTTAGCTTCTTTTGTAGTGTCCATTCCAAACTTCTTGAGAACTTCTTTGCAGTATTTGGTTTGAGACACAAAAGTGTCATCTTTTAATTGCTTAATTTGAATTCCAAGGAAGAAGGTTAATTCTCCGATCATAGACATTTCAAATTCTCCCTGCATTATACTAGCAAATCCTTCACACAAAGAGTTATCAGTTGATCCAAAGATAATATCATCGACATACACTTGAACTAACAGAATATGTTCTCCTACTGTTTTAATAAACAAGGTAGAATTAATTTGTCCTCTAGAAAAGTCTTTTGATATTAGAAAATTACTTAATCTTTCATACCATGATCTAGGAGTTTGTTTTAGACCATAAAGTGCTTTCTTTAATTTAAAGACATGATCAGGATATTTAAAATCTTCAAATCCTGGAGGTTGTTGTACATAACCATCTTCTTTAATAAAACCATTTAGAAAAGCACTTTTAACATCCATTTTGGTACAATTTGAATTTTATTATTGAAGCATAAGCAAGAAGTAGGCGTATAGCCTCTAACCTGACAACAGGAGCATAAGTTTCATCATGATCAATACCTTCCTCTTGACAATACCCCTTTGCCACAAGTCTAGCTTTATTCTTTGTTATGTTCCCATCTTCATCAAGCTTGTTTCTAAATACCTATCTCGTTCCAATTACTTGATGGGATTCCTCTCTTGGAATTAATTCCCAGACTTGATTTCTTTCAAATTGATTTAGTTCTTCTTGCATTGAAATGCACCATTGATCATCTTTGAGTGCTTCCTCAACATTTTTGGGTTCAATATGTGAAACAAAAGCTACAGACATATAGAAATTGGTCATATTTCTAATACCTACCCCTTTTGAGATGTCACTAATTATATTGTCAATTGAAAGTCCTCTTGGTTATTGCCACTCTTTTGTCAATTCAGTTGGTTGTGATGATTCATTTTCCTTTAGGTACATTTCTTCTAGAGCTTCTCTTATGTATTCATCATTACCTGCAAACTCTTTACTTGACTCAAGAGGATTTCCCTCAAGGTCTACAACTTCATCAAATGTAACATGCATATATTCTTCAATATTCAAAGTTCTTTTATTGAATACTTTATATGCTTTGCTGGAAAGTGAATAACTTAAGAAGATAGCCTCATTGGCTTTTGAATCAAATTTACCTAAATTGTCTTTTCCATTATTTAATACAAACCATTTAAAACCAAAGATTTCCAAATGAGCTACATTTGGTTTTCTTCATTTAAATAGCTCATAAGGAGTCATTTTCAAGATAATTAAAATGAGCATTCTATTTAAAACATAACAAGCAGTACTTACAGCATCAGCCCAAAAATGTTTAGGAACATTAGATTCATTCAACATTGTTCTAGCTAGTTCCTCTAGTGATCTATTTTTCCTTTCTAGCAGAAAAATTATGTAAAATATCATTCTCTTCACAAAACTTTTTAAAAGATTTATTTTAAAATTCTCCACCATGATCACTTCTTAACACTTTAATTCTTAAATCCTTTTCATTTTGAATTTGCTTGGAAAAATTTCTAAATGCCTTAAAAGCTTCACTTTTCAAAGTTAAGAAAAATGTCCAAGTAAATCTAGAGTAGTCATCAACAATTATAAGAGCATAATAATTTCCACCAAAACTTTTGATTCTAGATGGTCCAAATAAATCTAAGTGTAAAAGTTCTAGAGGATTTCTTGTGGAAATTATATTCTTAGTTTTAAAAGATGATTTTACTTGTTTACCTTTTTGACATGCATCACATAATTTATCTTTTTCAAATTTTAACTTAGGCAAACCAACAACTAAGTCTCTAGAAATTAATTTGCTTAATAGATGCATATTAATATGAGTCGCTCTCTTATGCCATAACCATGGGTTTTATTCTTTAGCAACTAAGCATGTTATATCAACATTAGATGCACAATCCAAGTCAATCACATAAATATTGTTATGCCTAATACCTTTTAATGCAATTTCCTTAGAATCCTTAAGATGTATGGTGCAGTAATTACTTTCAAAGATTACCTTAAGTCCTTTATCACAAAGTTGACTTATACTTAGATGATTATGATTTAGTCCATCAATAAGGAGCACATCCTTTATCTCCAAAGTGTTTGCACCACCAATGTTTTCGGTACCAAGGATTTTACCTTTGTTGTTGTCTCCATAGGTTACATATCCTTGTTCTTTCTTGATGAAACTTGTAAATTTCTATTTATCTCCAGTCATGTGTCTTGAACAACCACTATCAAGATACTACATAGGATTTTTGGATTTAGAAGATACCTAAAAAACCAAAACATAATATCTTAGGTTCCCATAACTTTTGGGTCCTTGGGGTTAGAGACAATCAAATTATTTAACTATAGGCACCCAAATGTATTTTCCCTTAGGAACACCAAAATGCTTAATTTTATATTGATTTGAAGTATGACCATGTTTCATACAATAAAAGCATGCATTTGGGGTTTTAGATTTTGGAAAATATTCAACTCTGTTTTGATGAGGTTTAGTTCCTTTCACAATCCATACCCTTCGGGTTCTTTGATTTTTAGATTCTCTTAAAGGAACATGACTATTACCTTTAGTTTCTACAAAATTTTGATCTTCATTGTTTTTACAAACACACATATCTTTTGTAGCATTATCTAACATATGCTCAAGTATGTAAATATCAAATTCATAGCTTTTACAAGATGCACATGCATTTGGTTGATTTTCTTTTTCCTCAAAAAATGCAATTTTCGTTTTCAAGTATTCCACTTCTTTTTCTGATTTATTCAAACACTTTTTTAAGGTATTATATTCAGATTTTAAGTCCTTAAAAGCAGTAAACAATTCTTGATACACATTATGCAAGACATCATAATCATTTTCATCATCACTTCAAGAATAGTCAGAATCACTTACCTCACAATCAAAAGAAATATTGTTATTTTCCATCAAGCAAAGATTGGCTTCAATATCGGACTCACTTGACTCTGAACTAGACTCACTTTCTTCCCAAGCTATATAGGCTTTCTTTTTGAATGACTTTCTTCCTTTTGAGTCATCACTCTTTTTGTTATAGTTGGGACAATCGCATTTCAAATGACCTGTTTCACCACAACCATAACATTTGAAACTTAAGGAAGAATTTTCTTTTACCTTTCCCTTACCTTTGAAAGGTTACTTGCCTTTTGCTTTCATGAATTTTGTAAACTTCTTAATCATAAGACTCAAGTTTGTTAGAACTTGCGCGCAGCAGAATGTTTGCGATTTCGGACAAGACCAAAAACCAAGAGGCGGGTTGAATTGGTTCAGTTATAAAAATTAGGGTTTTTAAAATTTTTCCCAAATTTCACCGATTAAAATACTTGTAATGTAAATAGAGAAAGGATGAGAATATTACACAAGTGTTTTATACTGGTTTGGATCAAAAGACCCTACGTCCAGTTGCTAATCACTCTAAAAGAGGTTTAACGCTGTCACTATAATCACAGTTCAAACAGATTACAAATACAAAGATAAAGATTAGAAAACACCTCTTTTGGGTCACAAAAGAGATGAGCACCTCCTTTGAATCCACAAAGGATAAACAATAGCTTCTCCTAGAGATGACACAACACAAAATCCACCAAGAGTCCCACTCAGTGATTCTTATCGCTTCAAGCCCACACTAGGTTTCAAAAGCCCCTTTTTCTTCCCTATAGAAAGTTCTCTAGCAATCACAGCTCTTAACTTTTGTATGAAATTTTTTTGTTATTTTGCAGAGAACCTTAAGTAGAGAGAATAGGGTCTGGGAAATAAAGGTTTTCGAAACTTGAAGCATTGGAAAAAGATTTCTCGAAAATTGATTCAAATTTGAAATTCAAAACTCATAACAGACGTAGATAATCGATTATCTTAAGTGATAATCGATTATTATAGAACCATTTTCGTAGAGGAGTAAAGCAGAACTAGGATAATTGATAATCTGGCTTGATAATCGATTATTCCAGAACTTTCAAACTAGGATAATCGATTATCAACCCAGATAATCAATTATTCCAACAAGGTTTTTCAAACCACAGGTTTCAAAGCATGATAATCAATTATACTGAGTGATAATCGATTATTACAGAGTGGTTTTGATAAAAATGAACTTTTAGATGATGAACTATGGCTGGCTATCTTGGACTCTAATTTTACAGACTCAAAAGTATAAAACAAAGTTATTACAAGTAAATACAAATGGTTATAAGTCTTCAAGACTTCAAGTCCTTTGCTCTAGAATCATCATCAAAATCTTCAGGCATCATACTCATGTATAGTCAACAAAGTTTTCATCTTTTGAGTCTTCTGAGTCTTCTTCCTCCTTCTTATTTTTGTTTTTGGAAACCTTAGTTTTGAAGGCTAGGTTTCTCTTTTGATGTTGGCCTTCTTCATCATTTAACCTTCCTAGTTCAAGTTCATGCTCTCTCAACTTTCCAAAGAGAGCCAGCCAGCATGGTCATGGATGCAAGATTTTGTGACTCCATGATGGCAGTCACCTTAGGTTGTCATTTCCTGTCCAAAGATTTTATAATTTTAACATTTAATTCGTCAGTATCAAAATTCTTACCAAGCCTAGAGAGATGGTTCACAATATGTGTGAAACGCTTTTGAACGTCAAAGATTGTTTCTCCCTATTGCATTCGAAACATCTCATATTCTTGAATCAATGAGTTTTTTCTTGCTCTTTTCAAGTCATCGGTTCCTTCGTGAGTCTCTCTTAGAATTTCCCACATTTCTTGAGCACTTTTACAAACTGAAATTCTATAAAACTCATTAAGGGTTAAAGCAAACGAAATAATATTTCTAGCCCTAACATCATATTGAATTTTTCTATTTTCTTATATAGTCAATCTAGAAAATGGTTTTGGTTCCTCTACTTCATTTATAATCATTTTTGGAATAAATGGACCATTTACCAAACACCCCTGTCAATAGACTCTAGAAATATTTGCATTCTCACTTTCCAAAATGGATAATTTTGTCCAACAAAAAGTGGGGGTCTGTTAATAGAGGCACCCTCAACAAACATTTGGTTATGTCCGGCCATTTTCGAAAATTTGAAAAACTATCAAAGCAAGCTCTGATACCACTTGTTGGTATCGCATAGCGGAATGTTTGCGTGTAGGGACAAAAAACCAAGAGGGGGGTGAATTGGTTTCTTATAAAAATTAGGGTTTTAAAATTTTTTTCCCCAAATTTCACTGATTAAAATGCTTGTAATGTAAAGAGATAAGGGAAAGAAAATTACACAATTAATTTATACTGGTTCGGATCAAAAGACCCTACGTCCAGTTGTTAATCACTCTAAAAGAGGATTAACGTTGTCACTATAATCACAGTTTAAAACAGATTACAAATTACAAAAGATAAGGATTAGGAAACACCTCTCTTGAGTCACACAAGAGATGAACACCTCATTTGAATCCATAAAGGATGATGATAGTTTTTCCTAGAGACAGCACAGCACACAATCCACCAAGAAACCCACTCAGTGATTATTATCACTTCTAGCCCACACTAGGTTTCAAAAACCCCTTTTTCTTCCGTACATAAAGTTCTCTAGCAATCACAGCTCTTAACTTTTGTATGAAAAAGGTTGTCAATTACATAGAGCTTGAGAGTTCCTTCAATAGAGATTTTAGGGTTTTGAAATTAGGATTTTCGAAAATAGGTCTGAAATTTGAAATTCAAAATCATAACTGACACAAATAATCGATTA
This sequence comes from Sphenostylis stenocarpa, assembly GCA_963425845.1. Lineage (NCBI taxonomy): Eukaryota > Viridiplantae > Streptophyta > Magnoliopsida > Fabales > Fabaceae > Sphenostylis > Sphenostylis stenocarpa. The sequence goes on from OY731403.1 coordinate 77,338,197, forward strand.
TCATAAGTGATAATCGATTATCACAGAGCCAAATATAGGAAAACCATTTTTTCACAGGATAATCAATTATCATCAGCAATAACCGATTATTTTATCTAGAATAATTGATTATCATCAGCAATAATCGATTATTCCAGAGCCACTTTCAGAAAACTTGAAGTTTAAACAGGATAATCGATTATCATAAGTAATAATCGATTATCATCAGCAATAATTGATTATTCCAGTGCGACCTTGATAAGAATGAAGCTTTTAAGGACAAACTAAGTGTTGGCTATCATGGAATCTATTTTTACAAACTCAAAATGATAAAACGGAGTTATTACAAGTATTTTCAAATGAATATAAGTATTCTAATCTTGAAGTCCTTTGTTCTTGAATCATCATCAAAATCTTTAGTCATTATATCCTTGAATTTTCAACAAGCACTAATAGGTAAATTTGTTCCTCAAAATCCTGAGAAGTGCAAGGACCCAGGTACTTTCGGTGTGCCATGTATCATAGGTAATTATAAATTTGAAAATATTATGCTTGATCTGGGTGCTTCAATTAATGTCATGCCTCTATCTATATTTAAATCTCTTTCTCTTGGACCCCTACAACCTACGAGTATAGTTATTCAGTTGGCAAACAGGAGTGTTACTCACCCTACAGGTTTCATTGAGGATATCTTAGTTAGGGTTGGTGAGTTGATTTTCCCTGCTGATTTTTATATTCTTGATATGGATGAGGGATTTTCATGTGGTTCTACACCCATCATTTTAGGCAGACCATTTTTAAAGATCGCACGAACCAAAATTGATGTGCATGCAGCGACTTTATCCATCGAATTTGATGACATTGTGGTGCGCTTTAATATTCTAAATTCCATGAAACACCCATCTGAGGATCATTCTATCTTTCATGTTGATTTATTTGATGAATTAATTGATGAACATGTATTTAAATTCTTTCATGATGTTGACTTTGCATCTCTACATAATTCCTTCACCTATCTTGCATGTACTGATTCTGAAGTGTGTAGTTCTTGCATTGATCAATTTCTGAATATTGATATTGATACAATTGCTAACATGATTGATACAAATGTTGATACACATTCTGATCATGCACATGAATCTAATGCTTTTGGTGTTGTACCTCTTCATTTTGATTTTATAGAGTCAGAATGCACTAACCCTGTTACAGGAAGTACACATGAATCTGACTTGCAAGTTGAGGTAGTGGAACCCATTCATTCCCTTTCTCTGGTTCCTTTTGTTGTTCAACCAACACCCATACAGAGTTAATACCCCTACCGGAGAACCTCAAGTATGCTTACTTAGAGGATGATGAGAGACTATCGGTGATCATTTCCACCTCCATCACTGATGATGAAGAGGAGGCCATTAGATGGACATTGGCAGACATTCCTAATATTAGACCGTCCAAATGCATGCATAGGATTTTGTTGGAGGATGGAGCCAAAACCAGTGAGACATCCACAAAGGAGGCTCAACCCAATGATTCTAGACGTCGTAAAAAAGGAGGTGACCAAGCTTTTACAGGCTGGGATCATATACCCCATCTTTGATAGTCAATGGGTGATTCCAGTTCAGGTTGTCCCAAAGAAAACAAGCATCACTGTGGTGAAGAATAAGAAAGATTAGTTGATTCCATCAAGAGTGCAAAACAATTGGAGGGTCTGCATTGATTACAAGAAATGTCCACCATGATCAGGGAGTTCTTCTTTCCCCTTCAACTCTTTTATCTTGCTTGTCCTATTTGTTTAAGGGATATGATTGTGTTTACATTGAGGACAATGTCTGATTTAAGTATGGGGGAGACTGTTCTTTGTTTTTGTTTAGCATTTTTAGTTTTCTTTGTTATTTAAGGTTCGTGTTTTGTGTATAGTTTGCATGCTTCTCTGGGATTTATAGGTTTTGTTTAGGTTTTGGGAACTTTCTTCACTCTTGGATATGAGCTGCTTGATATTCTATGGATTGAAATCCTTGTCGTCGTCGTCAGAAGAGGCGGTCGGAGAAACGCGATGGTTTTGATTAACTCAGGTTTTTTAAAGAAGATGTTCAACGCCTTTAGGTTGTCCGATAACTGGGCTAGACCTAAAGACGAGGTTTTTGAAAAGGTTGGATGGAGTCATCACCGATGTTTTTACCATAAACATCGAAAAAGGAAGAAAAAGGCGTTAATTTTTAGAAAACCAACTTTGGCCATTACAACCAGAGTTGGGTAAGAGAGTTAGTTACGTGTGGGGAAGGTGTTAGCACCCCACAACGCCCCTTTCGGGTTCCCTATGATGGACTAGTTTATAAAATAAAGACTAAGAAACTATAATTTTACACTATTTATTTAACTACTTGTGGAATTTAAATATCTACATGATCCTAGTGTCTAATGCATACAAGGAAAGCGGTAAAGAAAGCAATAAAAGAGAGAGAATAGAAAAGGAACCTCCGAAGCGAGCTTTTATATTAACACTTCAAGAAATGAGGACGCTTTTTGGTTGTCCCTGCACTCTACAAGCACGCTCCTCTCCCGGAATAAAATAAACTACCCTTCAACCGAGTGTCGGATGTCTCAAAAGGAGACCTCCTTAACCAATTTCTACTTTAAACGAAAATCAGAAGGCTCTCAAACTCTAGAAAGTGCTGAGAGTCATCCCAAAGTCTTAAGAGAGCTTCTAGGATGAAAGAAGGGATGAGAACTGTGTGAATTTTGTGTGAAATAGGGGGGGGTGAGGTCCTATTTATAGGATTTTGTGCCATTCAGGGCGAGACGGTCGTCTCGCCTTATAAGGTGAGACAGTCGTCTAGCCCCTTGTGGCGAGACAGTCGTCTGGCCAAACGGGACGACTGTCTCAGGATCTTGGCGAGATTTCTCTTATTTTTGTGTACAAAAGACCTTCCTATCCTAACATGGAGCCTGATAATCATGCCTAGGGACCTAAAGAGGCCTTATCCATATTCTAACAGAGGTCTTCTAGCTTTAATGAGAGGTCGAGCAAGATTTGGGGTCTACAGTTGCCCCCCCTTTGCCTGACCAATTGATTATGGGTCAGTGTACCATAAGGTCGATTGGCGGGTGAAAGAGTTAACCCTCTTGCCCGGTTGTCTTTTGGATGCTCCTCTTAGCGTGGTAGCTGACCTTGGGACCAAGAATATAGTCTGGTGCTGTCTTCGGGATGCTTCCTTACTGCGGAGGCTGATCCTTTAGACGATATGTTGTGAGGCTTTAGGATGCTCCTTTGATATGGTAGCTGACCCTTTACCTGTGATGAATAGGGAACCTTGGGATGCTCCTTTGATGTGGTAGCTGACCCCTTGGATGGTTGTGATGCCTCAGGATGCTCCTTTGACGCGATAACTGACCCTTTGGCTGTAAATGGTGGGTTATGTCCGTCGAATACCCCTTTACAACTGGGTTGATCCTTCAGATGCTGTAAATCCTGCCTTCGAGATACTCCTTTGCAATGGAGTTGATCCTTCGGGCGATGACGGTGGATTGTGTCTTCCAGATACTCCTTTGCAACGAAGTTGATCCTTCAGACTATATGTGAAACTCTATCTTCTGGATGCCCTTTTTCCGTGGTGGCTGATCCTTTTGATAGAGAAGGGCGGTGGCGGCTTACTGCTCTAGCTTATGCGTCGGCTCCATGGGGAGTGGTTTTTATTCGAAAATGTGTTTTTGGCTTTCTAGGTAGCCATTTGGTGTGCCAAAAATTTTTGATGAGTGCCTCTTAAGTAGGCAGGAAACCGCTGGGGGATTTGTTGATTTGGACGGTGCAGCCCCTAAGGCCCAGCAATGGTACATTCGGGTGATCTCCGCATCTAATGAGGATTTGGCCGGGTCAGAACCATGGGTAAACCCAAGATATATGATCTATGTTCCAGTGTTCCAACTCGGTTTTCCATTCCATGGCGTGACGACGGCGGAGAGGGATCTTTGAGAAGCTCCTCAAAGGATCGGGGAATGCTCCCATGTGGCTTGAGGCATAGAAGTGAGTGATGCCCCAAACATACAACAATGTAGAACAACATCTGAGTGTTTTTCCTTACTTGTGATGACAGAATTCTACTGATTCTCAAGAGGTCGAGGATCCGTCCGTAAGATCTCTCGAAATCAGAATGAATCTCCAGCGGTATTAACGCGCATAATTGTTCCAACCTCTCAACATGGTACCAGGGAACATCCACTTTTCCCAACTGTTTATTGTTGGATCCCTCCATTAACTAAAAATAAAAATGCATGTTATAAGTATCATGTTTGATGAGGGCATGCATGAAAGTGTTTTGTTTTTCCTAAACATTATCATGTTTTATTTTCTACATGGTGCATGATAGTGTTTTGATTTTGGCTTTATATATATATATATTGAAGAAAAAGGAAACTAACTATATGGATGTTATGGATTCGATGCTTAACACCATGAAAAGGGTCCCATTTTCTGTTATTAGTGTTATTTGATTTGTTTTTTATAACCCTTTATCTCTTTTGTCGGTCTACGTGACTACTTAGCTTACAAAGAACCTGAAACCAGGCTAGCTAAAATGTAAATTGTCTGAGATAAGGGTGTTTATTATGAAAGAATTTTGAGATTTTGTTTTTATTTTTGTTGTATGATTATGCTATGCAACAACCAAATGCAACAAACAAATGCACAAACAATTCACTCATTCGCGAACAGAGTGACGTTTTATTCACGAGGTAGGGTTTTTCTACAGAAAAGTGCATTGGCAAAGGTAGGTTCTAACTGTTCTCACCAAGGTCAGGTCCCCAAGGTGCCCCCATTATAAGGACCCTTCAATCTCTCAGTCTTTGAACCATGCATGGCAAAAAGGTCTTGTCGACATTCTTATACCAAGAGAAGAAGGTTATCACCTTGAGTGGTGGTTTCCGACAACGACCTACTGGCACTAAGGCCACTACCATGGTCGGTCGTACCTGCCACCCACTCCCTATGTGTATTCACTCTTGCCCCCAGGTATAAAGGGAATTGTTATGTGCAAGGGTTTGTGTACAGTTTATTTCAAATAATTGCAGAAAATAAAAATATAACAGTTATTAAAGCCATACAATAAAATATGTTATAAAACAAGGAAGGGTAAAAGCATAAATTCAAGTTTTTATTTTCTAAACATAGTCCATCACTAAATGGGATCAACTTCCCCAATGGAGTCGCCATCTGTTGTCGTCGTCAGAAGAGGCGGTCGGAGTGACGCGATGGCTTTGATTAACTCACGTTTTTTAAAGAAGATGTTCAACGCCTTTAGGTTGTCCGATAATCAGGTTGGACCTAAAGGCGAGGTTTTCGAAAAGGTTCGATGGAGTCGCAACCGATGTTTTTACCGTAAACATTGAAAAAGTAAGAAAAAGGCGTTGGTTTTTAGAAAACCAACTTTGGTCATTACAATCAGAGTTGGGTAAGGGAGTTAGTTACGTGTGCGGAAGGTGTTAGCAACCCACAATGCCCCTTTCACGTTCCCTATGATGGACTAGTTTATAAAATAAAGACTAAGAAACTATACTTTTACCCTATTTATTTAACTACTTGTAGAATTTAAAGATCTACATGAAAGTAAGGAAGATCTTATTTGAATCATTTGATAAAATGTAGAATAAAGTCAAAGGCTATTCTGATGAAGTCAAAGGTTACTTGGTTAAAAGGGTAGAGTGATTAGTGAGTCTGCATCTATACATAGGTATAATCATTCATATATCTCTGTTGCATGAGGTTTCATCATTTAAAAGATTTTGAAAATGCCTCTAAAGATGATTAATTTGTTAAAAACCAAAGTAATCGGTTAAATGGTTTTTAAGAAAATGTTTTAATTAATATTATATGAGCTTTATCAGTTAAAATGTTCTTAACACTTACATAACAGTTTTTTAACTAATAGGTTTTCGAAATAATCGATTAAAACCTTTTAAAACATTCACTGGAACTATTTTAATTCATATACCTTCGAATTAATCAATTGTTTTTATTAAAGGAATTTTTGAAAACCTTACACGAGTATTTTAAGCTGATATAGATTCGAAATAATCAATTAAAATCACTTAAAATGTTTTGGAAAGTGTTACGGCAGTATTTTAATTGATACAAACTCGAAACAATCGATTAAAATAACTTCAAGTGCTTTGAAAGATGTTACGTCGAGTATTTTAATCGATACAAACTCGAAACAATCGATTAAAATAACTTCAAGTGTTTTGAAAGATGTTACGTCGAGTATTTTAATCGATGTAAAATCGAATTAATCGATTAAAACAATTTAAGAGAATTTTTGTTAATTATTTTAATCTATTAAAACTGATTCGTTATCAATTAAAATAACTTAGAAAGTTTTATGAAAATATTTGATAGAATTTTAATTGATTAAAATGCGAATTAATCGATTAAAACAACTTTAGGGATTTTTTACAAAGTGTTTTAATCGATTGAAACGTTGTCGTATCAGTTAAAACAAATTTGGAAAATGATCAAGAACATTTTAACAAATTAAAAGAAGTTTTAACAGATTAATTCAAGACTTTTAACATATTAAAAGATTGTTTTAACGAGACTAATTAAACTAGCAGTTAGAACAAATCTCTATATAAACGAGGATTGCTTCGAGTCTTTTAAAAATATACTTTTGTGCAATCAATCAAGCAATCATAAGAGCTACTTTCAAGGAAGAATCACGCAAGTTTTGTGGAGTTTTTCAAAGTTATTTTTTGAGGCAATTTTTGCATTTCTTCTGTGAAGAAACTCATTCTGCAAAGCTGCATAATCCAGGTTTGAGTGTTCTAATTTCTTCTCTTTGTTTCTTTACATTTCTTTACTGTATGTTGGGTGTCTGGAATTGTTGGGCATTGGTTCTATAGTTGGAATTTGGCTGCAGGTTGGTTCAAGAACTGGAAGTTGGTTCTTGGTGAAGGTTTAGGTGCAAGGACTGGAATTTTGGTTCTTGTGGTAGGTTGGGTGTGTGATTGGAATCTGTAATCTGTAAATCATTCAATATAGTGGAACTCAACTGGAATTTGGCTGAGAATTGGACGTAGCCCTGGGATTGGGTGAACCAGTATAAATCTTGGTTGTATTTTTCTAAACCTTACTCTCTTTAATTTTGTTGCTGTCTTTATTTCAATTTCTTATTTTGCTTGATTCAAGAATTGGTCAGAACTCTTAATCTTTGAAATAGATAATCTGTAAATTGTGAAAATCTTTCAAAGATCAATTTACCCCCCCCCCCCCGCCCTCTTGATCTCAGCCTCCTTTTCTAACAATTGGTCTCAAGAGCAAGGGTTATGAAAAATACTTAAGACTTTCGGTCCAAATCTTTCATGGCTGAAAACAAATTACCTTTTTCTGAGGGAGCTTCTATTAATAGACCTCCACTATTTTGTGGTACAGATTATCCATTTTGGAAGATTAGGATAAGATCTTTATTAAATCTATTGATAGAAATGTTTTGGATGTAATTGTTAATGGTCCATTAATTACAGAAAAAGAATGGTCTAGCTTAAATGATGAAGAGAAAAGAAAAGTTCAAAGTGATTGTACTGCTAAAAACATAATTACTTTTGCACTAAACATGGATGAGTTTTTCAGGGTTTCTCAATGCAAATCTGACAAGGAAATGTGGGAAGTTCTTGAGGTTATTCATGAGGGAACGACTGTTGTAAAGAGAGCTAGAAAGCATACTCTCATAAGAGAATATGAGTTGTTTAAAATGCAAACCGGAGAAAGTATTACAGATGTGCATAAACGCTTCACTCATATCATCAATCATCTAATGGGCTTAGGTAAAACTTTTGATAAAGAGGAATTAAATATAAAAGTTTTGAAATGTCTTGACAGGTCATGGCAGCCTAAGGTCACAGCAATTTCAGAGTCAAAAGATTTATCCATCATGACAACAGCCTCCTTTTTGGCAAACTCAGAGAACATGAGATGGAAATTAATAGATTCAATGAGCAAGAAATCTCTAAAAAGAAAGGTAGAAGCATAGCGCTCAAAGTCGAAGAAAAAGATCAAGAAAATCGAGAAGAAGAAAGTGAAAATCTTGGATTGCTAGTCAAAAAGTTTAACAAGTTTCTCAAGAGAAAGATCCAAGATAAAGATAAACACAAAAGGTATGAAAAGAAATATCATTTCTTTAACTATAAGTGCTATGGTTATGGTAAGAAAGGTCATGTAAGAATGGAGTATCTAGAAAAGAATAAATACAATGACAAGAAAGAAGAAAAGATCAAAAGAAGAGCATATATAGCATGGGATGACAATGATACCTCATCAACGAAAATTCGATGGTGAAGAAGCTAACTTGTTTCTAATGGCTAACCAGATTTATCAAACCAGCAGTGTAAGTTCTAACTCTTCTTCTAATTTTGTGAATTATAACTCATTGCAAGAAGCATTTAATGATAAATGAAGTCAAAGGCTATTCTAATAAAGTCAAAGGTTACTTGGTTAAAAGGGTAGAGTGATTAGTGAGTCTGCATCTATACATAGGTATAATCATTCATATCTCTCTGCTGCATGAGGTTTCATCATTTAAAAGATTTTGAAAATGCCTCTAAAGATGATTAATCTGTTAAAAGCCAAAGTAATCAGTTAAATGGTTTTTAAGAAAATGTTTTAATTGATATTATATGAGCTTTATCGGTTAAAATGTTCTTAACACTCACATAACGGGTTTTTAATCGATAGGTTTTCGAAATAATCGATTAAAACCTTTTAAAACATTCACTGGAACTGTTTTAATCGATATACCTTCGAATTAATCGATTGTTTTCATTAAAGGAGTTTTTGAAAACCTTCTGCTAGTATTTTAACTGATATAGATTCGAAATAATCGATTAAAATCACTTAAAATGTTTTGGAAAGTGTTTTGGCAGTATTTTAATCGTTACAAACTCGAAACAATTGATTAAAATAACTTGAAGTGCTTTGAAAGATGTTATGTCGGTATTTTAAATGATACAAACTCGAAACAATCCATTAAAATAACTTGAAGTGTTTTGAAATATGTTCCGTCAGTATTTTAATCGATGTAATATCAAATTAATCGATTAAAACAATTTAAGAGAATTTCTACTAACTGTTTTAATCGATCAAAACTGGTTGTTATCAGTTAAAATCACTTAGAAAGTTTTATGAAAATATTTGGCAGAATTTTAATTGATTAAAACAACTTAAGGGATTTTTTACAAAGTGTTTTAATCAATTGAAACATTGTCGTATCAGTTAAAACAAATTTGGAAAATGATCAAGAACATTTTAACAGATTAAAAGAAGTTTTAACATATTAATTCAAGACTTTTAACAGATTAAAGGATTGTTTTAACAGATTAATTAAACCAGCAGTTAGAGCAAATCTCTATATAAACAGGATTGCTTCAGTCTTTTAAAAATATACTTTTGTGCAATCAATCAAGCAATCATAAGAGCTACTTTCAAGGAAGAATCATGCAAGTTTTGTGGAGTTTTTCAAAGTTCTTTCTGAAAGTGATGAAGATCTTATTGAATCATTTTATTAAACGTAGATCTTGTTGATTTGATGAAGTCAAAATGAAGTCAAGGCTATTCTGCTGATGTCAAAGGTTACTTGGTTAAAAGGGTAGAGTGATTAGTGAGTCTACATCTATACATAGGTATATTCATTCATATCTCTCTGCTGCATGAGGTTTCATCATTTTAAAGATTTTTCAAAATGCCTCTAAACATGTTTAATCTGTTAAAAACCAATGTAATCGGTTAAATGGTTTTTAAGTAATTGTTTTAACTGATATTATATGAGCTTTATCAGTTAAAATGTTCTTAACACTTACATAAGAGGTTTTTAACTGTTAGATTCGAAATAATCGATTAAAACCTTTTAAAACATACATTGAAACTGTTTTAATTGATATATCTTCGAATTAATTGATTGTTTTCATTAAAGGAGTTGAAACCTTTTAAAACATACATTGAAACCTCTTGATTGCTTGCACAGTGGCCTTGGCTTAACTATTTTTTATGCTTCTTGATTCACATGCATGTTGGAGATGATTTAGACATTTTTGTTCTTATAAGCCTCTAGCCAAATGAGCCTACCTTGAATCAATCCCTTTGATAGCCCCTTTGAACTGATGACCCTTTTTCTTTATTTTATAGCTGATTACAAGCCCTTAGCCTGAAAAACCATGATTACCCTACCTTAGGAAATTTTCGAGCTTTGGAATTGTTTTGGGAATGAGTGCTCAAAAAGTGGAGGGTGGTAACTAGTTGTTTTCATTCTTGGACTCTTCAATTGTGGCTATCTCGTTTTCTTTTGTTTTTGATTCTAAAAAAAAAAGAAAAAGAAAAATTATATATATATAAAAGAAAAATATATATATATATATATATATATATATATATATATAAAGAAAGCAAAAAAAATGTTTGGACATTGTGTAAGGATTGAAATTGGTGGATTTACTTTCATGTGTATTTTTGACTCATTCCCCATTGCTCCTCTATTTTCTTTGGTCTTTAAGCTACTTACCCATACATTCCATACCTTGCCCTTAGCCCCATTACAACTTTTGAAAGTCTTTTTGATCTTTATGTGCATGTGTTTTTGTTTGTTGATTTTAGAGGCTTGCCAAGTCTATGTGGTGCTTGTTTTTCATGAGTGTTTTGAGAGTAAATAGTAGTTTAAACACTTGAGTGATACAGTGCATATTTTGTGAGGTTCTGTTGCTTTTCATTCACCTCTTGAGCATAATGATTTTCTTGGCATGTTTTGAATTGTTTGGATGATGTCCATAGATGTCTGGTTTCTTTGACTCTTTGAGTGTTGGAGGTTGTCTATCCCTTTTGATTCCCAGGTTTCATTAAGGAGTATGTAATTCTGTTTATGTTTTTGTTTGTCTTTGTTTCTATCCTTTGCATGATTTTCTTTAATGTTTTTGGATTTATTTCCTTGCTTTGTTTCTTGATTTTTCCCAGGAGTGTAAAAGGCTAAGTGTGGGGTTATTTGATGAGTCATTATATTATCATATTTTCTTCCCTTTCTAAACTTATTTTAATTAGTGTTTTGGGCTTAACTTTCTGTTCTTAGTGAATTTTTATTAATTGGGTTTCATTGGGTCAATAATTCAAATTTCAATTAATTTGAATCTATTTGATCTAATTTTTGCTCATTATTATTTTCAAGACAGTTTAAAGCAATTTTGGGCCTAGAAGATTGGGCCAGATGCCATATTACTGTTTAAAGCAATTTTGGGCTTGGAAAATTGGGCCAAATGTCATATTTTATTCTATACGGGTACTAACATTGGTTCATTGTTTTATTTATCATTTTTTTCTACAGAGCTCCAAAAACCATGATTCTGGAAGCATTATAAACTAGACACATTCAGCTTTCCACAGGATCCAGAATCATTCAATTCGGAGCTAAATTGGATTTTACATAAATTATCCAAAATGGGTCAAGCGCACCAGGCTAGCCCAATGGACATGCTTTAGTAATTTAAGTCTCCTAAATTCATTAGACCTCCAAAAATAGTAGAAACGGTGGCATCATATGTTTCTTATCAATCCACACACATAGTAAAAATTACAGTGTACCCACACACACAATGCATACAAGAAAACAATCATCAACCAATAATTTCTAAATGTGTCAATTTAAAATTTGCTAATTCCCTAAACATACTCAACGCATACACATGAGTATTTTCTAAACAATTATAAAATAATAGAAAATTATAATTGTTCTAATTATATGCACATACAAGAATCAAACCCATGATCCCCACATCTCAAGACAAGGATCTAACCAAATGAGCCATTCTTCATCTTTGCAATATTATTAAATTCTTAATTTAATTACTTCCCTTACTTCCAATTTCTACCTTAAAATATATAATTAGTTTCCTAGGTCTTACAACAAACGCCTCTTTGAGTCTTATAGAGAAGTTACTTGACATTTCTTGTGTTAGTAGTTGATTCAATATTAATTTCTCCCCCTTTAACTTCATAAAAAATAGAGAAGCAGTATAATCAAAACATGCATAATATATTGAGGTTCAATGTATTCTGGTTAGAAGCTAACAAAATATTATAGACCTAGTGAAATTAAAATAAAGAAACTAGAGAAATAAAAAAGATGTGATAAACTTTGATGAAGGCAATTTTTCGAAGCGTAGAATCATCAATTTCATTTGTAGATTTTGGAGTTTCTAGATATTCCCCTGTCAATTCAACTGAAAATATTGAAAAAATTTGTTAATCAACATTGCATATGGTAAAAAAAAGTCACTCAGCCATTTTGCCTTGATCATGTGATCTTTAATCACAAAAACCCAGTTAACCCGAATGTTATTTTAGATACAGTACATAAGGGCAAGATCTCCTTCATTTAACAGAGCATTGCTCCCCCTGGGTGTAAGCACTCATGCTATAACAAAGGCCAGCAGCCTCTCTATTCTAGCTTCATCTTCCCAGCATTCAAAATTCTGACCGAGTCATTGGAGTTTTTGAGGCAAGAACGGAAGAATTGAATTTTGTTAAACTATGGTAGTTCTAAGACATTCCCCCTACACACCTTGACTCCTACATCTTTGAGATCAACTACTTGTTCCCATATTGAAGGAGTGATTACCATATCAACTCCTTTTACTTGTGATTTGATGGTGGAGCCATTAATTGAGAGATTGGAATAGAAAACACGAACAAGATCTGGCTGAATGTTCCCAGTGTATTTCATGAATGTTTTTAGCTTCTGGTTTTTAAGTGCCTTCTTAGAGCCGTAAATCCTTCTTCATTGAGCCATGCAAAACAGATTATTTGGGAATTACTAGCTGCTTTTGACTGAATTTAGAGATGAATGAATTCATCTGGTTAATGTCACCATTAAACCAAGCTTCCAAGTGTCCTCTAGGATTGGCAGCAGTAGAGGAGGATTCCCCCTTGTATTTCTTTTTCCTATTTTTTTTATCTCTTTAGCATCCTTGTAGAGATAAAGACAGGATTTGTTCGAAAGAGAAGAAGAGAGGGTGGTCAAGAAGAAGAGAGGGTGATCAAGAAGTAGAAAGGGTGAGTATGAGTTTAAGAAAGCAAAACCTGGTTTTTAACAAAAAGAGAGACCAGATTTCAAAGATGAATTTTGGAGTTCGAGAGTCAATCAAAGTAACCCTGTTGTGTTTCTAGCCTTTTTAATTCTGAATGTTCCTTTGATCTGGCTACAACAATATTGAAGTTAGATGGTGGGTTTGCAAAATACATCAACTAATTTGTTCTTTGGAGGGTAGGGTTGACTGGTCAATGGTGCAGTTAATATTGTTGCAAAAAATTGCAGAGATTGAATCTTGATATTTAATTCTTGTTTTCCTAATAGATTTCCAAAATCCTGCAATTAAAAGTCACTGAAACAATTTCTAAGAACAAACTAATCGATTAATTTACCAATTTAATCAATTAATTTGATCTAGATATGGGTTAGAGATATAATGACAGAATATTAATCGATTAATTCGAGAAATAATCAATTAATTTTGTACTGGATATGGTTAATGAAAATAATAACAGAATGTTAATCGATTAATTCGAGAAAGAATCGATTAATTTTGAACCAATTAATGAATTTAACTGATGTAAATATGTTTTAATCGATTAAAACAGAGATGAGGAATGAAAATTGGTAACCTAAGAGTTTTTAATTGATTAATTCGATGAATAATCGATTAAAACAATATGGATAGGTTTTCAGAAATCTTCTGTAAATGAATTTAAATTTAATCGATTAAAACAAAATAATTTTGTTGACTCAAGTATCTTAATCGATTAAAAACTATCTTATATTAATTAAATAAAACAGAATGCATGAATTTATGTAATGTTTGATGCATCCAACATACCTAATTCAGTCCTGATTTTATAAAAGTGATCACGAGCAAGAGGTTTTGTGAAAATGTCAGCTAATTGTTTCATGGTCTCTATGAAAAAAGATTTCACAATCACCTTTTGAAATATGATCCCTAATGAAATGATGTCTAATCTCAATGTGTTTTGTTCTAGAATGATATATTGGATTTTTTTTAATATGATGGCACTGGTATTATCACATAGAAGAGAGATTTTACTGAGAATCAAACCATAATCTTCAAGTTGTTGTTTGAGCCATAAAGATTGAGCACAGCAACTTCCAGTAGCAATATATTTTGCCTCTGCTATGGAAAGGGCAACACATGCTTGTTTTTTGCTATGCCATGAAATTAGGCTGCTTCCAAGAAGATGGAAAGTTCCAATTGTACTTTTCCTATCAAGTTTACATCCTGCAAAGTTTGAGTCAGGATAACCAATTAGATTTAGTTTTAACTCACCAGGATACCACAACCCAACATTCAATGTCCCCTTGAGATATTTGAGAATTCTCTTTGCAGCAGAAAAATGGGATTCTTTAGGAGCAGACTAAAACCTTGCACACATGCATACACTAAACATTATGTCAGGTCTACTTGTTGTTAGGTATAATAGCAAACCAATAAGCCCCATATATTTGGTTTGATCAATTGACTTCCCTTTTTCATCTGCATCAAGATAACAGTTAGTGGACATTGGTGTGATGCTTCCTTGTAGTGCTCCATTTCAAATTTCTTTAGGAGTTCTATACAGTATTTTGTTTGATGAAGAAAACTTCCTCCTTGTAATTGTTTGACTTGTAACCTAAAGAAGTAATTAAGCTCTCCCATCATGGACATTTCAAATTTCCCCTGCATTTTTTAATAAAATTCTTGCATAAAGATTCATTAGTTGCTCCAAATATGATGTCATCAACATATACTTGAACTAATATGGTATCTTTGTTGATTTTCTTAAGAAATAAAGTTTTATCAACAACACCTCTTTGATAATTCTTTGATATGAGAAAATTACTTAACCTTTCATACTACTTCCTGGGTGCTTGTTTTAGACCATACAGAGCTTTTTTAAGTTTGTAAACAAACTCTTGATGTATATGATCTTCAAATCTAGGTGGTTGAGCAACAAAGACTTCTTCATTCAAGTAGCCATTCAAAAAGGCGCTTTTGACATCTATTTGTTATAACCTAAAATTCTTCATAAAAGCATAAAGTAAAAGTCTAACAGCTTCTAATCTAGCAAAAGATGCATATGTTTCATCAAAATCAATTCCTTCTTGTTGATTATATTCTTTAGCAACTAATCTTGCTTTATTTATTGTGATAATACCATCTTCATCCAATTTGTTTCTAAACACCCATTTTGTTTCAACAATATTTGCATCAATTGGTTTTGGAATTAATTCCCATACATTGTTTCTTGTAAATTGGTTTAATTCTTCATGCATTGCATTTATCCAATTGATATCATTTAATGCATCAGTTATAGATTTTCTATTTGGGAGACAAAAGCCATATGATTACAAAATTTATTCAAAGAACTTCTGGAAGAAACTCCCTAATTAATCTATCCAATAAGATTGTTTATTGAGAGATTTCTTGGAACCTTCCATTCTTTGGACAATTGCTCTTCAAATTCTTCAAGAATTTCCTCCTGTTTCTGAAAAATAGTTGATTTTGACAATTTTAACTAATACATTTTATCAGTTAAAAGTTCATCATCTGCGTCACAAACTGTATTTTTCTACACATCTAGGTTAGATTCATCAAATACAACATGTACAAATTCTTCTATTGTTTTAAGTCTTTTATTAAAGATTCTATATGCACGGCTATTTAATGAATATCCCAAGAAAATCCCCTCATCCGATTTGGAGTCAAACTTTCCAAGATTCTCTTTTCCATTATTTAACACAAAGACTTTGCATCAAAACACTCTAAAGTAATTTATATTTGGTTTTTTGCCTTTATAGAGTTCATAGGGAGTCTTTTTAAGAAATGGTCAAATTAAAACTCGATTTAGAATATGACAAGCAGTGCTTACAGCATCAACCCCAAAATATTTTGGCAAAGCTTTTTCATTAAGCGTAGTCCTAGCTAACTCTTCAAGGGAACACATTTTCCTTTCAACTACACTATTTTGTTGAGGAGTTCTAGGAGTTGAAAAATTATGCTTAATCACAAAAATTTTCAAAATTTTCATTTGAAAATTCTCCCCCATGATCACTTTGATTGTTTGATATGAAATAGCCCTTTTCATTTTGAATTTGTTTAGCAAATTTCTTAAAAGCATAAAAAGTATCAGACTTTAATTTCACAAACATTGTCCAGGTAAATCTTGAGACATCTACAATAACTAATGCATATAGATTCTCACTTAAACTTACATTTCTTGAAGGTCCAAAGAGATCCATGTGTAAAAGTTCAAGCCATCTTGAAGACGAAACAATATTTTTCTGTGTAAAAGAATTTTTTGTTTGCTTGCCTTTTTGACATTCATCACATAATTTGTCCTTCACAAACTTTAGTTTGGGTAAACCTGTTACAAGTTCTTTAGATATCAGTTTGTTAAGATGATGCATATGAATATGTTCTAATCTTTTATGCCATAACCAAAAATCATTTTCTTTAGCAATTAGATAGCAATTTTCAATAGTATTTGTATTTAACATGTATATGTTGTTGATTCTCTTACCAGTAATCAATACCTGTTCTGAACCTGGTCTAAGTATTAGACAGTGTTCTGGTTCAAAGATGACTTTGTGACCTTTGTCACATAGCTAACTAATACCGATCAAGTTATGTTTTAACCTTTCAACATACAATACATTGTTAATGATACCTGATTTTGCACACTTAACATCTCCTATTCCAAGAGTTCTGCCTTTGTTATTATCTCCGTAAATAATAGTCCCACCATTTTTTAGTTTTAAATTCTGCAACTTTGAGATATCCCCGGTCATGTGTTTTGAACAACCACTATCTAGGTACCAAAGATCTTCCTTTCGATGCTCTTGTAAAAGAATTTAACATAATCTTGGAACCCTTTTGAACATAATAGGGTCCACCTAGGTTATTTTCAATAATTTCTTGGGAACCCATTTCATTTTTCCTTTTGGAACTACATATTTCTTAATTTTACAAAATTTAACAAAATGCCCCTTTTTCATACAGTAGATGCAAGTAATCATTGTGATGAAACTGGTTTTCTATATGAAAAATAGTTTTTTAAATCTCTAGTTTTCTTCCCAATGATAGGTGTGAAACCAATACCAGCACGATCAATAACAAGCTTTTGAGAACTAAGAAGAACATCAAGATTAGTTTTACCTTATGCAAACTTGGAGACAGTCTTTATCAGATATGCAATTTTATTTTATAATTCAGGACAATTTTCACAAGTCTTGATTTCTTTACATAGGCAGTCATAATTATTTTGAATCATTTTCAAATATTCAGAATCGGTTTCTTCTTCAAGAATTTTCTTTTCAAGAGAGTTGACTTTGTTTTCTAACAAATTGTTCATGCCTTTTAATCTATTGTTTTCTTTCTCAAGTCTCTGAGCTTCTTCATGCATTTCGTTAAAGACATCTTGTAAAGAACTATAATTTGTGGAATTACTAGAAGAGGTAAAACTTACAATACTGGTTGGAGAGTTAAGATTAACCATCAAATGCAAATTTGCTTCTTCTTCATCTAAATTCTCTGTTGATGATGTATCATTATCATCCCAAGCAATATTGACTCTCTTTTTCATATTTTCTCCTTTCTTGTCTTGATTCTTGTTTTTCTCAGGACATTCCATTCTCACATACCGCTGTTTACAACAACCATAGAACTTATAATTGAGAGAATTTGAGTCAGATTTCTTTGTGTACCTTTTCTGTCCAGATTTATCTTTAATTTTCTTTGTGAGAAATCTGTTGAATTTCTTGACCAACAGACCAAGATTTTTACTTTCTTCTTCTGTATCTTCTTCTTTATCTTCCACTTTGAGTGTTATGCTTTTCCCTTTCTTTTTTGAGACTTTATACTCATTGAATCTTTTTATCTCCATTTCATGCTCTCTAAGTTTTCCAAATAAAGAAGTTGTGGTCATGATGGATAAGTCTTTTGATTTTGAGATTATTGTAACCTTGGGCTGCCATGACCTGTCAAGACATTTTAACACTTTGATATTTAATTCTTTTTTATCAAAAGTCTTACCAAGACCCATCGAGTGATTGATGATGAGTAAAACATTTATGCACATCTATAATGCTTTCTCCAAATTGCATTTTGAACAACTCATATTCTCTGATGAATGTGTGCTTTCTAGCTCTCTTTACATCAATTGTTCCTTCATGGGTCACCTCAAGAACTTCCCACATTTCTTTGATAGATTGACATTGAGATACCTTGAAAAATTCATCAATGTTAAGAGTAGATGTAATAATGTTCTTTGTAGTGCAATCATTTTGAATTTTTTTTCTTTTCATCATCATTTTAATTAGACCAATCTTTATCAATGGTAAGAGGACCTTTTTCATTTATATTCCAAATATTCCTATCTATGGATTCAATAAATATCTTCATTCTAATTTTCCAAAATTGATAATCTGTACCACAAAATAGTGGAGGTCTATTAATAGAAGTTCCCTTAGAAAAAGGTAATTTGTTTTCGACCATTGAAAAAAATAAATTTTAGGACCAAAAGTCTTGAGTAACTTTCAAGACCACTGCTCTTGATACCAATTGTTAGAATTATAGGCTGAGATCAAGAAGGGGGTTAAATTGATCTTTGAAAACTTTTTCACACTTTATAGATACAGATTAATAATTTTAAAGATAAAGAAATCTGATTAAGAATTGAACCTAAAAAACTAGTCAGAAATGAATAATGTTCAAATAGATTTAAAGAAAGTGAAGCAAGAGAAAAAGAAACAACAAGAATTATATTGGTTCACCCACACCACTGGGCTACATCCAGTTCTCAACCAAATTTCAGATGAGTTCTACTAGATTGAATTTGTTTTGAATACAGAACAGAATTACAAAACACTCAACCTGCACCATGAACCAAATTCTAGTTCATGAACCCAACCTGCAACCAAATTCCAATTGCAGAAACAATGTCCAACTTTCCAGACACCAAGACCAACAAATTCAAAATAGAAATGAAAGAATGAAAAAACTAGAACAATCAAACCCGATTATGTAGTGCAGAAATCCCACTACAGTATGAGTTTCTTCACAAGTAAGAACACAAAAATGCCTTAACAAAAAACTTTAAAAATTCTCACTGAAAATAACGTGTTTCTCTCTTGAAAAGATCTCTATTGATTGCTTGAATGATTTCTTAAAGATGTTGTTAAAAAGCGTTGAATCAAATATGTATATATAGAGACTTTTTCTAACAAACTAGTTTAATTAATCGGTTAATTCATTTTTTAATCGATTAAAAAAATATTGATTCTAACTATTTTAACCAATTAAAATATCATTTAATCGATTAAAATGTTCTACAATACTTTCTAAAAAGATTTTAATTAATAAAAATGCGGTTTAATCGATTAAATCAATTATAAAAAAATCCTTTAGTAATTTTAATCGATTAATTTGTATTTTAATAAATTAAAATACTGACAAAAGATTTTTTAAAACTTCTTAAGTGATTTTAATTGATAAAAACGTGATTTAATAGATTAAAACATTTGAATAAAAATTCCCTAAGTGATTTTAATTGATTAATTCGAAGTTTAATCGATCAATAAACTGATAGAACATTTCTTAAAACGTCTTAAGTGTTTTTAATTGATAAAAACTTGATTTAATTGATTAAAACAATTAACCATAAATTTTTTTAAGTGATTTTAATTGATTAATTCGAAGTTTAATCGATTAAATATTAACAAAATATTTTCTAAAACTTTCTTAAGTTTTTTAATCGATTAATTTGAAGATGTTTCGGTTAAAATACCTGATGTAAAATTTTCCAAAACTTCTTTACTCGAAAATAATTAATTTATTCGAATATGTACCGATTAAAATAACGACAATACATGCTTTAAGTGGTTTTAATATATTATTTCAAAAATATATCAATTAAAAATATGTCAAAAGTGTTTTTAACTCGATTAATCTGTAAATATATTTGTTAATTTCGAGACTCCAGAACAAATTAAAATAATTAGAGGTATTTGGATGCAGACTCATTAAACATTACAACCCTTAAGTCATAAATCCTTTGAATTCATCAAAATTTTAAGATTTTCAATATTTTTCAATAATTTCTATCACTCTCATTTTTCTAAATATAGTGGGAAGATCCTTTGTCGACTTTTCATCAATTATACCTTTGGAGTTATGAGTAAAACTTATATCTCACATCATGTTACAATATTTCCACTTGATAATAACAATTTCCTATCATAACATATAAATCATAATAGATATTTATTTTCTTATTCACTTTATTATCTCATTATTCAATTTTAATATACAAATATATTCATCTCATAAAATAATATAAATGTAAACATTACTATTAATAATAATAATAAATAAATAAATAAATATAGATAAACTTAAACATAAAAGGTCATTATATATATATATATATATATATATATATATATATATATATATATATATATATATATATTATGCAGTATTGCAAATAAAATTTATTAATATCACAAAATCAATGGAAACAGTGACATTCCAAGTAAACATAGTATTATATAATGCTGGGATAAGACACACGTAATTGAATTCACAACACGGTTGATCCACATGCATTGCCATAAAAAAAAGTAAAATAAGCATGCATATAACTATGTTTCTATGTCTTTCTTTATCTATGTATTCTAATTAGACATTCTAAAAATATTATACAAATTCATGATAAAGTATTCCAATTTATACAACAAGGAAACTACAATAAATATAGCTATATCCACAATTTTTAATAATAAGAAGTAAAAATTGATATAAATCCTATAATCTTACTTGGATGACTAACCACTTCTAATACTAGCAAATAATAAATTAAATTGTTGCTTATAATTCTAAAAGTCATAAGAATCATGCAAATTCTTGAAGAAGCATTAATATTCCTAAATCAAATACTTCTATATATTAAAACTATTACATAATTCTTTAAAATTCATTTAAAATTTCTTGAAAATTAACACAATTATATCTTTATATAATAACTTATCACAAAATTATACAAAAAATTGTACCATTTTTTTCTATACTAATTAAAAATTACTTTAACTTAATAATTAGTTTTTATTATATTATTTAACAAAATTATTTATTATTTCTCAATTTAAATAAAAAATAAATCAAACATATTAAAGTTTTTTTATACGTGGAAATTTAATATTTTCTATTTTTCTCTGCCATAAAATTTTTCTCTTGTTTTTTTTTTTACCAAATAAACATATAAATTTTCCCATCTATCTCACTTTTTTTATCCCATTATATTTACATTTCATTCATTGACATTTATGCTTAAACAAACAACATAATAATCAAATCTACAATTTTCTTAAAATTCTACAACAATAATTTTAAAAAATAACATTTATCATTAACAAGTTAGTATATATATTGAATAACACATGTATCTCAGGATGAACTAAAACTATGTGAAGAATGCAATTTTAATCAATAACCAATGATTACGTATATTATTAATAATTAAAAGAAAAGTGCATTATCTTCAATTCACTTAATAAGTTAATATACATAATACATGCATCTCATTGTCATGAGCTATAAAAACGTAATTTTAATCATTAATTAATGATTACTTATGTTGGGTTTGTAATAAATTTAAGAGTTTAATAAATCTAATATATATGCTGTGAAAAAAAGAGACATAGTTGCATTCCTAATATTCAAATATTTGTTTATAAATTTGAAATAAGGATTTATATTTTGATCTGGTGTATAAGTTTTTTTTTTCATTTGTTTTATTAGTATGATGCTCCTCATACAGTCATGTACAAAAAGATATTTATGTGTGTTTTTTTTATGTAAAATTGAAAAAAAAGATTTATTTATTAATTGAGATTTGATTTTTTTTAATTCTATTATTTTATTATTATAAATTGTTTTGTTCAAGTTAATATACATACTGAAATTAACTATTTTTAATAAATGGTTAATGATTATTTATGTTTTGTATTTTAAACAAAATTAAGTATATTGAATACATTAAAAAAAACATTATTTTAATTACTTCAAAATTTAAACATATATTTTAAATTATTATTAAAAATGAACGAGAAATGTTATTTTAAACCTGATATTTTTTTGTAAAACTTAAAACATATTTTACTAAAAAAAATTAAAATTAATGTTTATTGTACAGGAAAGATATGACCACAAAGTATGAGTAAATTTCAGATATACCATGTGACTCATGGGTTTCTAAGAACTGGGTCCACGGTCGGAAATCCCCGTTTTGCCCAAACCCCCAAATAAAGACCAAAGACCTCTTTCGTTCTCTTTTCTGGAACCAGCTCTTCTGGTGTTGATCTCGTTTTCTCGAACACACACTACTCTTTCTCCCTCTCTTCCCTCCCTCTCTCTCTAACGATAACCTTTGCAGGTTCCAATTCACCATGACCGTGATGATGCCAGCACCCATTGATGTACGCGTTTGTTCCCTGACCTTAAATGCACACATACACATACACGCACTCTCTCTGCACGCACTGTTTCGCTCCTATTATTTATTCACAATAATAACTCGCGCGGTGTGCTTATCTTCGCGCGATTCTTCGGCCTAGCGCTAGTCGTATTATTCAATTTGGTTTTCTCCACTTCCAAGTGGTGCCACTGACGGGGTTTCGGTTTGTTTTTTTTTTTTTCTGTTCTGTCATGGTTTTGATCTGAGCGAGTGAGCGTTTCGTGCGATTTCTAGTGCAGTTTGGGGTTTCGATTTTAGGGCTTTGCGTTTACGATTGAGGGTTGGGTGCGCGTCGCTGTGGATGCGAACTAGGGTGACGTGTTTGGTTTTGGTTTTGTGCAGCATCAAGAGGACGAGGAGGTGCTCGTGCCGCATGCGGATTTGTCCGAGAACAATCACCAACCCATGGAAGGTAGTTCTCGTTTCGTGTACTCGCTTCCTTTGATCCGGCTTTTTAGTTTTTTGTGTTTCTCTTTGTTTTCTTAAGTTTTTTTTTTTTATGATTTTTATTTTTTTAAATTTGGTTTAAGGAGCTGTCGTTTTTTCAGTATCGTTAGCTTCCGTGTGTTTTAAAATTGAATTGTTATGGAGGTTTGGGATAGTGGTTTATGCATTGTTGCTCCGGGAACGAGTGGTGGAGCTGAGTGAAGAAATGGTTTGAGGAATTCAGGTTTTGTGTTAGTTTTTGTTTTTTAGATATGGGAAATTCGTTAGTTATGCTTTGCGATTTTGATTTTTTTTCTAATAAAAAAATGTTTTTCAGATAAAGTTTCACAACGGAGAATAATTTGCATCCAATTATTGGTTAGTCAGTATTTGAAATTTGTGGGGTTTTTGTGTAATTAATTAGGTAACTTCATTTTACTGGTGTTCCTAGTTAGCTATTTGAGGGTCTAGTTCAGTTCCGGTCACACATTTTATTGTTTTGGGGGTAGTTTATGGTTTCAGCTAATTCCAGACGTGATAGGTGATTGTTCCTTTTCTTTTTGTTTCTTTGATGATCATTAGTTGTAGCTCAACCTGAAACTGCCAATACTGTGGAGAGTCAGGCTGTGGAGGATCCGCCATCCTCTAGATTCACATGGAGAATTGACAACTTTTCAAGGCTGAATACGAAGAAACTCTATTCGGATACATTTGTTGTTGGTGGCTATAAATGGTATTTTGTTGAGATTTACTAAACTGGTTAATGATGGTCAATTTTCTTGAATATGGACTTATATGAATACTTGTTCTGAGTGATTATCTCTTCCAAACTTGGTTTTATTCTTTACAGGCGTGTGCTTATTTTCCCAAAAGGAAACAATGTGGACTATTTGTCCATGTATTTGGATGTTGCAGATTCAGCTAGTTTGCCCTATGGTTGGAGTAGATATGCACAGTTTAGTTTGGCAGTTGTTAATCAAATCCATAATAAGTATTCTGTGAGAAAAGGTAGTCCCTGCAAACAATTTGATCTTTACACTTCCACAAGATAACATAGATTAGCCATAGGTGTAAAATAAAGAAACGCATTGCTGGAATTAAAAGCAAAGATTTTGCTAGGTTTCTGTTGCAATTAGTGGATGAAGAACATTTGATACGTCCTTGCATGATAAATATCCCCTCATAATGACATTCTGACTCAATTATCAATACATCATTATATAATAAATCATGTGACACCTTTACTCATTCTATAATTTATGTTTTGTTGCTTAGTTAATTTTCTGTACCTCACCCTTTGGTTCTGTATTCACTATAGGATAGTGGGACTTTGGAAGGGGTGGGATTATGGTTAGCAGATGTTTAAGTTCATTCATAAGCATTTAACATTGTTCATATCATGGTTAACCTGGTTCCAACCTCTTGCCCCTTGTTTATAGGTGGGGAATGAGATTATGAATTCTATAGTTTACAGTGTTACTTGTCTCAATTATTTTTTACTAAAAGAGGAGGTGAAAATGCACAGTTTTTTGGATTTATCTATAGCCTTGTTGTAATTCAATTTTACATACATTATGCAGACACGCAGCATCAATTTAATGCTCGTGAAAGTGATTGGGGTTTCACTTCCTTCATGCCTCTTGGTGAATTGTATGATCCGAGTAGAGGGTATCTTGTGAATGATACTCTTATGGTTGAAGCTGAGGTTCTTGTTCGTAGGATTGTTGATTACTGGACTTATGATTCAAAGAAGGAGACTGGCTACGTCGGGCTTAAGAACCAAGGAGCTACCTGTTATATGAATTCTCTACTCCAAACCTTGTACCATATTCCTTATTTTAGAAAGGTTAGAACTGTTTGTCATATTTTATGTTGCCTGAAGTTCAATTATCTATTTGCAAGTAAATTGGTTCGTGGATTTAACATTTCAGGCTGTGTACCATATGCCAACAACTGAAAATGATATGCCCTCTGGTAGCATCCCTTTGGCTCTACAGAGTTTATTCTACAAGCTTCAATACAGTGACACCAGTGTTGCAACAAAGGAGCTGACAAAGTCTTTTGGATGGGATACATATGATTCTTTCATGCAGCATGATGTTCAAGAACTAAATCGGGTTCTTTGTGAAAAACTCGAAGACAAAATGAAGGTATGACTATAACCTTGGTAAATTTTCTTCTTGACACATGACCATATCTAATGGTTATTTTATGTTATTTGTTTTCAGGGAACTGTTGTTGAGGGAACCATACAGAAGTTATTTGAAGGGCACCATATGAATTACATAGAATGCATCAATGTAGACTACAAATCAACAAGAAAGGAGTCATTTTATGGTACTTTTCCTTAGGCATTTTGAATTCAATTATGTATTCTTGTATAATTTTAATTTAGTTTTACATATGCATGTTAGACCTTCAGCTTGATGTCAAAGGTTGTCGTGATGTTTATGCTTCCTTCGATAAGTACGTTGAAGTTGAACGTCTTGAGGGGGATAACAAATATCATGCTGAACAGTATGGTTTGCAGGTTAGTTGCTATTCATAAATGCTGCAGCAGCATATAATAATCTATTAAAAGTCAACCTTGTGTTTCAAATAAGTATTTATGTTTAAATTTGTTTTGATAATTTTATTCTAATGGCTTCTTTGAACCATTTTCATATTAACATATAAGAAATTGTGGGTTTGACGAATTGCTTTGGTTGGGTCAGATGTTGGGTGCATTTTTGAATCTCTGATGCATCATCCTAAATGTTTTGTGGGAGAGTGCAAGAAACAGTAAATTGACAGTTATTTAGATTTTGATTGTGCTTTGGTTAAATTTTGAAAAATCTCGTGTTCTTAGAAGAGTTGAAAGCAAAGTTACTGATTACAGTTCCCATGCCAATTGATTGGGAAGTAGAATTCTAAATAAGAAGAAGTAGAGAGAGAAGAGGGTGAGAAATAGAGATAACTTCTGTTTCAATTCTTTAAGGATGATCCTGCATCATCTGATAATACAGTCAGTTTATATAGCAACTCTAGTTGTGTTCAAAGCAAGCTTACAACAATACCTAACTTCTTTTATAAAAAAATATATATAAATATCTAAACTAACTGAAGGTTTTCTGCCTTAGATTACCTAATATAACACACAACAATACTATAACCTAGGGAGCTTTGCTTTTTTTTTTTTTTTTTTTTTTTTTTCACGTTCCTTGGTTATATTTTGGCTTTTATGATTGGTGGATATGTTATCCTTGATGTTGTGCACATATTCATAATATTTTTTCTTGTTGGGGTAATAAGCCAGTGATAGCTTCAATTATAAGAGGTGGTATTTGAACAACTCTTCCAACATAGGCAAAAACTCTTCTATTCAGCTTGTCATTGTTTGTGTTATCCGTCATTACTCTTGTGTAATCTGTATGTTGATGCTTTAATGCCATGCAAATTGCCAAGTGAATGTGATACTCAATGAAGTGTGTGCTACGGTATGAATCTCCTCCACCTAGTGTGATGTGAGGGTAGATGTACACACTACTAGACATGGCAATAGGGTGGGTTGAGAATCCTCACAAAAGGTGGGGTGGGGACAATGTTTAGGTTTAGAAGAGACATGTCTAAAATTTTATGACTTAGCGGCAAAAGATTGATTTCCAACTATGTGTAGATTTATGGTAGTTGAGCCTGAGGTTCTAGAGGTACTTTGATCCTAAGTCATGTTCTTTTTGGAAGAATAATAATGTTCAATATCTCTTTGATGCAACTGAAAGAGTAGCTTCACTTAGATAGAACAACCATGGTATGGTTTCACATGTTGCAAAATCTCAAGCTGTAGTAGAAGGTAAAAGATTTTTAGTGGCTAAACGCATTGGAGGATGTCAACAAGAGACTTACTAAATTATATATGGTCTTGATCATGAGAATTTATATTCAGACGTTGATCATGTTAGTGATTGCATCGTAGTTGGTGATCCACTCCTTTGAATGGATAGTTTAGTCACTAGACTTGCTCGAAAGATGAAGTCAAACATAAAATTATTGAAACATCAGTAATGGTTGCTCCTCATGAAGAGGAAGAGGTCGTATCATGTAAAGGAGGACATGGTGGTAGAAGTGGATGTTCGTAATGCTCATATTGCTAGAGGATGATTCACACACAAGAAAATTACTATTCATTGCATGACATTCCAAACAAGATTGTTCATATATTTGAATATGAAATATTAGATTCCAAAATTATTGATGAAGAGTATCAAGAATATTTTGAGGTTCAAATTTGAGAAATCCAACATATAAGGTTAATTTTCTTTAGTACTCTAAGTGTGTCAACATGTATTTTCTAATCCGTGGAAGGTCATGATCCATGGATTCTTAACTCAAGGGCCTTTCACATGTCTGGTAATAGTTCTTCATGTTCTCTCATTTCTTCCCCAAAAATTCCTCATCGTATCCTTGATGCTAATGCATTTGTAATATAGGAACATGGTACAAATTGTCTAATTGGTAAAGGACATGAATAATGAAGTCTTTATTACCTAAAATCACTGTTTTGAAAACCGGATTGGGCGGTTCAACCGGTTGAAATGGGAACCAAACTAGAGATCGGTCCGTTACTTCTAAATAATAGGACTTTAGTTTTGGTTAAAAAAAATTTATGATCAAATTTTTTTAATATAATTTTTTATAAAAGATATAATATATTTAGTTTTTTTAAATCTCATATTAGTTACATATATTTTAAATAATAGTTATTTTATTGTATTTTTATCTTATTTTAACAATTATCCATCTTTCATTCTCTAATATATTTTATATTTATAACTTTCATTGTAACTTACGGTAACCATCACAGTAATCTTTATTATTTTTCCTTCTTTTTATAAAAAACATTATTACTAATAAACTTATTATATATTTATTATATTATAAAAATATTATTTTATTAAATCCGGTTGAACATTTAAACCCTAAACCCATGTCTTAATCGGTTCGGTGACAATTCCAGTTTTATAAACATTGCCTAAAATTCAGCTTTTGAATGATTGTTTAGGTTACCAAGTTTGTCAAAATATAAGATGATAATTCCTAGTTTAAAACAACTTTAAGTTTTAGATTTTAAATTTTTTCAAATAAGAACACAAGTTAGATATTTTCCTAAATAGTTTGAAAGATGATGTAATTTGGTTTTTCTAATTTTGATTTGATCTTTTGGAACCTAGTTATGTCACCTCTTTTGGCTTTAAATATTCTGCTTGAGTTTATTTAATGAGAGATAGATCTGATCTTTTATCTATATATAGATTTTTTTAGGGATGACAAATCGGGATAAACCTAATAAGTCGCTCGTCTAAAAAATGACGGGGTAGGTTGATAATTTTAGTCCATCAACTTGTTTTTTCGTTGACCCTCTTCAAAATTATGTTTATATATTAAAATAAAATAAAAAGAATTATAATTTAAAATATTATATTATTTTGTATCATGTTATTTAAATATGTAAATTTATTATGATATTATAATTTAAATTATAAAAATTAGTAAATTAAATTTAAATTATTGATTTAATTAATTATTTTGATATATAAATATAGTATCTTTTTCAATTTATTTAAATAAAAATATTAATTAATAAATAAAAATATTAACCAATAAATAAAAACTTAAAAATATTCATATAAGTAAAGACATATTATTAAAAAAATACATATAATTTAAAAAAAAATTATTAACAGAGTTGACCTGTCAGCTGTCAGCTACGCCTTTCGTGGGTGGGATTTGTTTTGCCATCCCTATTATTCTTCAATGAGATTAAGAACAAATTTGGGAAGATAATTAAAATCCTTAAAAATGACAATGCTAAAGAATATATTGTTGTTGAGTTTTCTTCATTCTTGTCTTTTGATAGAATTTTACATCAATCGAGATGTTCTCAAATGCCACAACAAAATGATATACTAGAGATGAAGAGTAGATATTTTGTTGAAACTATACGTTTTCTAATGCTGAATACTAATGTTTGTGTTCACCATTTGGGAGATGCAATCCTCATTACTTGTTTTCCAATTTATAGAATGCCTTATTCCTCTTTTGAAAAAGAAATTCCTCACTCCATTATCTTTCAAATGATTTTTTAAGCCATGTCTCTCCATGTCTTGACAAACTTTTTGCAAAGACATTAAGTATATCTTCTTGGGATATGCTGGCCTTTAGAAAGGGGAAAAATGTTAGTCTCCTTCAACTAAGAGGTATTATATGTTTGCTAATATTACAATATTTGAGGACATGTCCTTTTTCTTGTCCTCCATGGATAATTATCCTTCTACTCAATAGGTCTTACCGATTTCATCTCGTGGTTCTCTAAGGATTGTATCTCCTTCTCACTCTAACCATGTTGGAAAGAAATCCTCAAAACCACAGTTCAAATAAAATTGATCCACCACCCTTTCTTGCAAGGCGACTCGTCTCTTTCCTTGAAGATTTTCATGATTTACACCCTCTTGTACTAAATTTCCATTCCATGGATCCTTCATCTTTATTGCCTCCTTCTGACTCCAATTCTAATTGGCTTATTGCTCTTAGTAAAGGTATTCGATCTACACTCAAGCCATATCCTATTTACAATATTTTGAGTTATCATTGATTATTTCCTTCGTACTCTTTTGTTTTCTCTTTGTCAATTCCGCTTTTTACTGACAATGGTAATGAGACACTTGATCACCCTAGATGGCTATAAGTTATGATCGGTGAAATGGAGACTTTTGAACAAGTGGTACATGGGAGCTTGTACCTATTCCTCCTAGGAAGAAGATTATTGATTGTAGATGGGTTCATGCAATTAAGGTTGGTCCTTCTGATGATGTTGGTCGTTTTGAAGCTCGGTTAGTCACTAAGGGGGATATATTTAAATTTATGGCATCCATTATTGTGATACTTTTTTCTATCATGGCTAATATCAACACTATTTAACTCTTACGTGCCATGATTGCTATTTGTCATTGGTCACTCCATTAACTCGAGGAACACCATTGCATTGGATATGAGGAACACCATAGCCTTCTTCCCCTTTCTCTCCTTCATTTTTATTCAAGTCCCATCTTCTCCCCTCTCCCTCCTTTTCCATGGAATAATCTTGAAGTTGGACACAAGAAGGATGGTGAATTTAAACGGTGAACACAATAAGAAACTAAGAAACTAGTAATCGAAAGTGTTTTCTAAAAATTGTAATCCTATTAGAAATAGTGAATATATTGTTGAGTTGTTTCATGGATGTTGGCACGAGTTGCCAAACCATGTTAAATTGATAATTTTTCATATTTCTATTGGTGATGTTCTATTCTTTGATCCTCATTGTGCTTGAAGGGAATTTTGTCCCCTTAGTTCTAGTGCAAGTAGTTAGGGAATTCCCACACTAACATAATTAAAGTTTTGATTAATTGGTCCTTTATTGCAAACCATTAGTGGATGATTGTTCTTTCTTCTATGTTGAAACATAATGCTACACACACACACACACACACATATATATATATATATATATATATATATATATATATATATATACATATTTGAGAGCGGAGTACTTCCCCCTTTGGTGCTCTATTGCTACCATTTGACATGGTTTATAACTATGCTTATGTCAAATGACAAGACTTTCTTACTAATTGGATTATTTACTTAGATCTAATTGACTCCATTGGACATTATAAATATCAATGTTACTTGACAATAATTTATTTAAGAGTAAATAAAAGAGAAAAAAAAAGTTTTAGATGGCTTAATCACACCTCTCATATGATTTCTTATTTGTAATGATAAAGTACAAATACAATGAGCAAAAGGAAGATCAAGGTATTAAATTGAGCTAGAAACGTAGGTACATAAATAGGGTACAACATAACATAACCTTTTAATACATCTCGACACTAAACCAATATTTATTCCAACACACCCCTCAAGTTGGAGGATACAAATTGTATGTTGTGGGAAATCAAATAGTATTTTAGGAAAGAATAAATTATGAAATTTGTAATTTGTATAGATTTGAACAATTAGGAACAATCTCATAAATCAAGGGATCCTAGAATAAAGTAGAGTTACTATATTTCCTAAAATAACTTAGGTCTCCTATATATATCTTGTATGATCTTTTTGTATTAAAAGAATAAAATAAGATTTCATTTAATCTAATTTTTTAGATGGTATCAGAGCTTCCGATCTAGGAAGTTCTGTCTGCACACTATAAATCCTAAGACGACAGCCTGTATTGCTGTTGCATTTTTCTTAACCCTAAGACGACAGCCTGCATTGCTGTTGCATCACACCTTCTTGCTATAATGTCAAGGGAAGAAGAAGTTGTGAACCCAACCCCAGAAACGGGGAATATCCAATCCCAACAATATGGAGAACTGCAGAATATCCATTCTGCATATAGACTAAATGGAAGAAATTATTTGAAGTGGACCCAACTTGTTCATACAGTGTTGAATAGAAAGGGGGTAGCCAAACAGAAAAAAGGAGGATCAACAAATGTGGAGAAGAAAGGTGATGATCTCTGGTGTACCTATTGCAATGAGCCTCATCATACTCGAGAGAAGTGCTGGAAGTTACAAGGGAAGCCTTTAAATCGAGATCGAGAAGGGGGACACAGAGGAGGCTCCTTAAGGAAAGGAGGACAAGTTTATGTTGTTGCTGAAACAAATGAAGGAAATAATCCAAAAGCTGCTGCCCATCTTAACCAAGAGGAGATAGAAAGGGTGAGAACCTTTCTTATTAAGCTGGAAAAACCTACAAGTGTGTGTTCTTTGGCATACTCAGGTTCACCAACCTAGTGTCTATACAAAAACTTATAAAGGATTTGTCATGTAAAGTTGTTTTTTTCAACGATCATTGTGTATTTCAGGACAAGAATTCGGGGAGGATGATTGGACATGCTAGAGAATGGAATGACCTTTATTATCTCGAAGATCCAAGTTTGTTCAGCAAGAACAAAATCTCTCACTCCTTCATATCTGAATCCTTGATGACCAACACAGAAAAAAACATGCTTTATCATTGTCGGTTGGGACATCCTTCTTTTGGAGTGATCAAAATTATGTTTCCCTCTCTGTTTACCAAGTTAGATGTTGAGAGTCTTCATTGTGAGGTGTGTGAACTTGCTAAGCACAAG
Organism: Sphenostylis stenocarpa; assembly: GCA_963425845.1. Taxonomy (NCBI): domain Eukaryota; kingdom Viridiplantae; phylum Streptophyta; class Magnoliopsida; order Fabales; family Fabaceae; genus Sphenostylis; species Sphenostylis stenocarpa. Next base: position 77,370,338 of record OY731403.1, read on the forward strand.
CGTGTATCTTTTCCAATAAGTAATAGAATTAGCAATTTCCCTTTTTATCTTGTTCATACTGGTGTATGAGACCTTCTAATGTTCCAAATGTGTCTAGTACTCGATGGTTTGTCACCTTTATAGATGACTCTACAAGGGTCACTTGGGTTTTCCTACTTAGACAAAAATCAGAAGTCAGTTCTGTCTTCCTAAACTTTCACTCCTTGATAAAAAATCAGTTTGGTATTAATATTAAGAGGCTTAGGTCAGTTAATGCCAAAGATTACTTCAATCATGTCCTTAATTCTTTTTGTCAAAAAGAAGGTGTAATTCATGAGTCCTCTTGTGTCAAAACACCACAACAGAATGGGGTCGCAGAGAGGAAAAATGGACATCTATTAAATCAGACTCGGGCATTGTTCCAAAAAAGTGTCCCAAAAAATTCCTGGGTGGAAGCTTTCCTTACAACAACATATCTTATCAATAGACTACCCTCTAGAGTCTTAGGATAAAAAAACACTGGAAGCTTTGTCCTCTTTCTATCCAAACCTGTCCACTACAAATAATCTTAAACCAAGAGTTTTTGGGTGTATCTCATATGTCCATATTCATATTTCAAACAGGGGGAAACTTGATCCTAGAGCCTTAAAGTATGTCTTTGTTGGTTACTCACCCACTCAGAAAGGGTATAAATGCTACCACCCCCCATCTAAAAAATTCTATGTCTAGGGATGTTACCTTCAATGAACAAGAGGACTATTTCCATCAACCTTATCTTCAGGGGGAGAGTTTCAGGGAAGATAAGAAAAGTAGTAATTCTGGTTTTCTCATTCTTCCAGACTTGATATTTGAACCTAAACGAGATCAAATTGAAAAGTAATAATTCTGGTTTTCTCATTCTTCCAGACTTGGTATTTGAACCTAAACGAGATCAAATTGAAGCTGTAACAAGTTGAACAAGTCAAGGAATTGGTCAAGAAAAGGAAGTTGGTCAAGAAAGTGAAATTAATTGTGAAGCTGATCAAGAAGATGTTGAAGCTGGAAAATTTGGTAAGAAGCTGGTGTACTAAAGGAAGACTAAGGTCATTCCAGGAACTAGCCATGTTCAAGAATCCAACTCGACTCCACAAGAAGAGGTAACAATTTTTTCTCCAGTTGTGCAGGTTGAAATTGAAACCCAAAATGATCCTGACCTCCCAATTGTCATTAGAAAAGGGACAAGAAAATGCACCAAACAACCACTCTACCCTCTCCCAAATTACGTGTCCTTTAAAAATTTCTCTCCTACCCATAAAACCTTCCTAGTAAACCTAACCACTGTACTTCTACCTAATACCCTATCTGAGGCATTGTCTGACAGAAAATGGAGGCAAGCCATGAATGTAGAGATGGAGGCATTGGAGAAGAACAACACCTGGGAGTTAGTCACCTTACCAATAGGAAAGAGGCCAGTTGGATGTAAGTGGGTCTATATAGTGAAATACAAGACTGATGGATCAATTGAGAGATATAAGGCAAGATTAGTTGCCAAAGGGTTCACCCAAACCTAAGGAGTTGATTATTTGAAGACCTTTGCTCTGGTTGCCAAAATGAACACAATTAGGGTGATGTTGTCCCTTGTTGCCAATTATGGTTGGAACTTGAAACAATTTGATGTTAAGAATGCTTTCCTACATGGAGACCTTGAAGAAGAAATTTAGATGAAGATACCTTCGGGATATGGTAGAGATGTTGTTGCCAACACTGTTTGCAAGTTGAAAAAGACATTATATGGGCTAAAACAGTCCCCCCGTGCATGGTTTGACAGTTTTACTAAAGTTATGACAGGTCTGGATTACAAACAAAGCCAAGGGGACCATACTTTGTTCTTTAAACATTCCAAGTAAGAGGGAGTAACAATATTATTGGTGTAAGTGGATGATATAATATTAACTGGAGATAATAAAGAAGAGCAGCAATTGTTGAGCCAATGCTTAGGCAAGGACTTTGAGTTCAAGACCTTGGAAAAACTAAAATATTTTTTGGGAATTGAAGTTGCCCACTCCAAGAAAGGGATATTTATATCCCAGTAGAAATGCATCACTGATTTGCTCAAGGAAACTGGCAAGGCAGCTTGCAAACCTGCTAGTACCCCATTAGAACCAAACCTAAAGCTTGGAAATGCAGAAGATGTTGTTGTTGAAAAAGATATGTACCAGCGATTAGTGGACAAACTTATATATTTGTCGCATACCAAGCCAGATATTGCCATGTAGTGAGTTTAATCAGCCAATTTATGCATAACCCAAATGAGACCCATTTACAAGCTGCCCACAGAATTTTACAGTACCTTAAAGGAACTCCAGGAAGAGGGATTCTATTAAAAAGGAATGGTAATGTGAAGCTTGAAGCCTATACTGATGCTGATTATGCAGGGTCAATTGTGGATAGGAGGTCAACTGTAGGATATTGCACCTTTCTTGGAGAAAATCTTGTGACTTGGAGAAGCAAAAAGCAGGGTGTAGTGGCTCGGTCCAGTGCTGAAGCGGAATTCCGAGCCATGGCACAAGGTATATGTGAGTTGCTATAGCTTAAAATCACCTTAGAAGATTTGAGGATAAAATGGGAAGAACCTATGAAACTCTATTGTGATAATAAGTCAGCAATCAACATAACCCACAACCTAGTGCAGCATGATAGAACAAAACATATTGAAGTAGACAGACACTTCATCAAAGAAAAGCTTGATACTGGCTTGATATGCACTCCATATATGTCCTCTCAAGACCAAATTGCAGACATTCTTACCAAAGGACTGAGCTGCCACAATTTTGAGAAGATTGTATCCAAGTTCGGAATGGAAAACACCTATTCACCAGCTTGAGGGGGAGTGTGAGAAATCAAATAGTATTTTAGGAAAAAATAAATTAGGAAATTTGTATATTTCCTTGTAAGATTTGAACAATTAAGAATAATCTCATAAATCAAGGGATCCTAGAATAACGTAGAATTATTATATTTTCTAAAATAGCTTAGGTCTCCTATATACATATATTATATGATCTTTTTGTATTAAAAGAATAAAATAAGATTTCATTGAATCTAATTTTTCAGATATATACTAAGCTTGAAACAAATGAAATCAATTCGAGGTCCCCTTAAGGTTTTTTTTAACACACTTGCAAGTTGATTATTGGATCCAACAAACTCAGCACGAATTTCCTTTGACAACAACTTTTCTCGAATAAATGATAGTTAATCTCAATGTGTATAGTTCTTTCATAAAATACTAGATTAGAAACAATGTAAAGAGTAGTTTTGGTTATCACAATATATTTTCGTGGTATGGAACTCACAAAAGTTAAGCCCTTGAAAGAATTGTTTCACCCATACAAGGTGACAAGTAAGAGACATCATTACCTTATATTCTAATTAAACAGTTGATTCAACCCAATCAGTATCACAATACCTAGAGATTTGGTGTTGCCTTTATCTTCATATAGTAGATCTTGTCCTTGAGCCTTTTCAAGGTACCTCAAGATACAAATGATAGCATTCTAATGGTCAATACAAGGATCTTGTATGAATTGCCAACTAAAAAAGATAAATTAGGTCTAGAAATAATAAGATAAATATGTTTTCCAACAAAGTTTCTATATCTTTTTGGATCGGATAACGATTCACCTTGCTTTGTCGTTAACTTTTGATTTGGGTCCATAGGGTTGTTTAATGCTCTATTGTCAATCATACTTGTTTCCTCTGGGATGTTTAGAGCATACTTCCTTTGAGAGATTTCAACACCTTCTTTTGACTTAGCTACTTCAATACCCGATTTGAGGCTCAAAGATCCTTTTTTTAGAGAATTTTTACACAAATGTTCCTTTGGTTGAGATATTCTAGCAACATCTTTCCTTGTAATTATTATATCATTAACATATATTATTTAGTAATCACATTTACTAGAAGTGTGATGATGAAAGACTGAATGATCTACATCTCTTTGTTTCAGCCCAAAGGTTTGCATAATTTAGCTAAATTTCCCAAATCAAGCTTGTGGAGATTTTTTGAGGCCATAGGTAGAGCGACGTAACATACAAACCAAACTAGACTTCCCTTGAGCAACAAATCTAGAAGGTCGCTCCATGGAGATTTCTTCTTTGAGATCTCCACGAGAAAGAAAATTTTAACATTTTAACATTAATGACAAATAAGTGCCATGAACAAGAATAGATATATAGTAGTCATTTTGACCATTGGAGAGAAAGTATCATTATAATCAAGGTCATAAATTTGAGTATACCCTTTAACAACTAATCGTTCCTTGAGACAGTCAACTTCACCATTTGAGCCAACTTTAATGGCATAAACACATCGACAACCCATTTTTTTGTTCGTAAGTGGAAGGGGCATTGATTGCCATGTGCGATTTTGGTCAAGAGCATGCATTTTGACAATCATGACTTGTAGCCACTCAAGATGATAGTTAAGAGAGTAAAGAGAATGAAAAGAAGATTTCTAATTTTGTGGGATCCTTACTCCACTCTATGATCTCATATATATATATAGGATTACAACATTTAAAACAACAACCACTAACTACTAACAACCACCAACCACCAACTACTAACGACTAACCACTAACTAATAATAATTCTAACACTCCCCCTCAAGCTGGAGCATACAAATTGTATGTACCAAGCTTGGAACAAATAAATTCAATTCGAGGTCCTCTTAAAGACTTTGTCAACACATTTGCAAGTTGATCATTGGACCCGACAAATTCAGTGCAAATTTCTTTAGACAACAATTTTTCACGAATAAAATGACAATAAAGTTCTATATGTTTGGTCCTTTCATGGAACACCGGATTAGAGGCAATGTGGAGAGCTCGCTTGATTGTCACAATACATCTTCATCTCGTTGGATCTCACAAAATTTCAGTTCTTGAAGGAATTGTTTCACCCACACTAGTTCACAAGTGAGAGATGCCATTGCTCTATATTCAGCTTCGACACTAGACCGGGCCACTACATTTTGTTTCTTACTTTTCCAAGAAATAATATTGCCTCCAATGAGAACACAATATCCTGTAGTGGAGCGTCTATCCATAGGGGATCCAACCCAATCATCATCACAATACCCGGATATTTGGGTACCCCCTTTATCTTCATACAACGAGACCTTGTCCCGGAGCTTTTTTGAGATATTTTAGGATGTGAACGACGAGCATTCCAATGATCGAGACGCGGATTTTGCATAAATTGACTCACAACTCCAACGGCAAAAGATAGGTCAGTCCGGTAATGGTGAGATAAATGAGTTTCCCAACAAGTCTTCTATATCTCTCAGGATCGGAGAGCGGTTCACCTTGATCCGCCATTAATTTCTGATTTGGATCCATAGGGCTGTTTACTGGTCTCCAATCAATCATGCCTGTTTCTTTCAAGATATCTAAAGCATACTTTCTTTGGGAGACTACGATGCCTTCTTTTGATTGAGCCACTTCAATCCCTAGAAAGTATTTGAGACAACCAAGATCCTTAGTTTGGAAGTGAATGCATAAATGTTTCTTTAGCAAAGAAATTTTATCAACATCATTCCCTGTAATGACTATATCATCTACATATACAATTAAATAAACACATTTTCCTGAAGCAATATAATAAAAAGCAGATCATCTATGGTAGCTAAGAAAATTGTAAATGGGATGTGGATTACGAGTAGAGCGAGTACCTTTGCGAATGACAATGGGCCAACTTGAGTCACCATTATCAGGAATCGTGGTATCAGGGGATGATTGAGAAGGATCTGCTGAGGAAGACTCATCTTGGGACATGGGATTGATCATTTGGCTCTTGTGTTGATAGGTAATAAGAGGCAGTGATGAAGATTCCGGTGTATTTTGTGTGAAATTTTGGGTGTCAGGAGGAGGTACAAATGACTCCACTAAGGGTATAGGTAGGACATTTTGGACTGAACTAATATCCTGCATAGAAGAAGGGAAGAAGGGAGTTGACTCAAAAAAAGTGACATTAGCAGACATGTAGTACCTCTTGGTTTCAGGAGAATAACATCGATATCCTTTTTGAAGACGAGAATATCCCAAGAAGACACATTTGATGGCTCTAGCTGATAGTTTATCTAAACCTGGAGACATATCATGAACAAAACATACACAACCAAATACACGAGGAGAAACATGAAAGAGTGGGTCCTTTGGCAATAGAATAGAGTGTGAAACTTTATTGTTAAGAGAAGAAGATGGCATTCTGTTAATGAGAAAACATGCAGTAAGAATAGCATCTCCCCAATGATGAACGGGCATATTTCCACCAAGTAATAAGGTAAGAGCAGTTTCAACCAAATGTCTATTTTTTCGTTCTGCTATACCATTTTGTTGTGGTGTGTGAGGACAAGTAGACTGGTGTAAAATGCCTTGGGAGCTTAAGAGAGTGGAGAAATCAGTAGAAAAGTATTCTTTAGCATTATCACTTCGTAAAACTTTGATTACTTTTCCAAATTGATTTTTGATTTCGTTAAGGAAAGACTTAAAGATAGGTAATAATTCAGAACGGTCTTTCATTAGATAAATCCAAGTACACCTAGAAAACTCATCAATGAAGGTAACAAAATATCTATAGCCAAAGGATGAGACACGACTAGGACCCCAAATATCAGAATGAACAAGAGAAAAGACAGAGTCACATCTAGATTCAGAACGTTTAGGAAAAGAGGACCTAGTATGTTTCCCTAGTTGACATGATTCACATTCAAAATCTTGAAGAGTCTGAAGTTCAGGAACCATTTTTTTTAATCTTGATAAGTGAGGGTGCCCTAACCGTTCGTGTAATAGTATTGGAGACAAGGATGCAACACAAGATACAGATGATTTAGTCCCAAGGTAGTATAAGCCTCCAGATTCTTGTCCTTCGCCAATCTGGTCGACCCGTACCACGTTCCTCGTATAACAAAAGAGTTGGCATTAAAGGTTACTCGAACAATTCAATAATTTGGTTAATTGACTTAGAGAAATGAGACTGAAGGGACATGAAGGAACAAAAAGAACAGATTTTAAGTTTAAAGACTGGAGAAATGGAGACTTGACCAGTTCCTTTAGAGGCTACTTTAGATCCGTTGGCTAAGGTTATGAGATGAGGAGTTTTAGGAAATGAGAGAGAAGAGAACAAAGAGGCATTACCGGACATGTGATTACAAGCACCCGAGTCAATAATCCATGGATTTTGACTTTCCACAGATTGTGAAATGCAAGCCGTTGATGAATTTGGGGTTGTTGATGACTCGTGCTAGATTACTCGGATTTCAACCTCAAATATTCCCGATATTCTTCGTGAGAGAACTTGGGTTCAACCATTCCAGATTTGAAAAAATTGACAGCTTTATCAGGAAAACCGTGCAAAGAGTAGCAATTTTCCACTGTATGACCCATTCTCTTGCAATGAGTGCACCGAGGACGTCCTCTACCTCCACGTCCTCCTCTAGTGTCGCGACTTCCTCTTCCACTGGTAGAAATCATAGCAGAAGATTCAACAAGTTCTTGATTATTTTTTCCTTTGAGAGTTGGAACACGAAGCGAGTCTTGTAGTCAAACTTTCCATAGAAGGAACTTCTTGTCCAGTTAAAATTTGATCTCTAACATGATCAAATTCTGAATTCATAGCTCGGAGAGTCATAACCATATAGAATTTATCCAACTTTTGCTTTATCTCCTCTAACGAATCCACCTCTAGGAACATCTTTAATTCTTCAACTGCTGATTGAGCTTCAGCAATAAAGGTCATCATATCTTTATCCACTTGCTTGAGAGAGGCTAATCGATTAGCGGAATCATAGAGGCGTTGGATATCATTTGCGAAGATATTCTGAGCTTTTTTCCGAAAAGAGTTACATGTTTTGAAGGATCCGAGAGTGTTCAAAATATTTGGTTCTACTCGATTGCCACAGTAGAGCACAGAGTTGATAATCAAGCTTTTTCCATTGTTGAGCCTGATCTTCTGGTATCTTACTTCCGTCTTCTTCTAGATGATCGTGAAACCCTTGTCCAAGGAACCAAAGTTCCACTGAAGAGGACCAAGACATGTAACTTTTTCCATTTAATTTCTCAGCCATTATCGTGGGAGTTCCGGAAAAGGAGGTTGTGGGCTCTGACGACATGTTTTAAATAATATAGATGTAAGATGGAGACAATGGAATCTGTAAGAAAGAGAACACCCAAGATAGCCTGAAGGTTACTGGAAGGTGGTCGGAAAAGTCGTCGAATGGCAGCAAAAAAAGGTGACTGGACAGGGGATTGTCGGTTGCCGAAAAGTGACCGGAAAGTGGCCGGAAAATGGCCGGACGGTGGCCGGAAAATCGTCGGACGGTGGCCGGAAAATCGTCGGACGGGGGCCGGAAAATGGTCGGATGGTGATCGGAAAATGGCCGGACGGTGACCGGAAAATGGCTGGACGGGGCCGGAAAATGACTGGGACGGTGGCCGGAAAATGGTCGGACGGTGGCCGGATGGTGGCCAGACGGTGGCCGGACGGTGGCCGGACAGGCAGAGCAGGACCAACCTGCTCTGATACCAAGTTAAGAGAGTAAAGAGAATGAAAAGAAGATTTCTAATTTTGTGGGATCCTTACTCCACTCTATGATCTCATATATATATATAGGATTACAACATTTAAAACAACAACCACTAACTACTAACAACCACCAACCACCAACTACTAACTACTAACTACTAACCACTAACCACTAACTAATAATAATTCTAACAATGATCAAGGCTACATTCATATTTTTGGGAACAGTAATAGAAGACATTAATAATAAAAAAGATCAATAGGAAGGAGACAACATATGATAACTAAGAAAATTTTAAATACAATGTGGTTTATGGGTAGAATGAGTACCTTTGAGCAGGGCAATGGGCCAAGTTAAATCATTAGGATAAGGAGTCGTGGTATTAAGAGACTATATAGAAGAACTTGATGAAGAGGTCTCACTTTGGAGCATTGGACCAGTCATTCGGGTTCAACATTTGTAAGTAAGAGGAGGTGGTGATGATTCATGAGGATGTGAGACACCCTTTTTGAAGCTGAGAATAGCCCAAACACATTTTCTAGCACGAGCAAAGAGTTTATCTAGTCCTTTGGGATAAATCATGAACAAAACATACACATCCAAACACTCATGGAGAAATTTGAATGTGAAAATCATTGGGAAAAATAATGGAATAGGGAATCATATTATGGAGAGAAGAAGATGAAATTTAATAATAAAATAAACAGTTAGAATAACATCACCCCATTGATGTACTGGTAGATTGACACCAAGCGATAGGGTACAAGCAATCTCAATCAAGTGTCTAATTTTCTTCTCTGCAATACCATTTTACCGAAGGGTGTGAGGACCAGTGGACTGGTGTAGAATGTCATGCAAACTTAAAATTGTAGAGAAATTAGAGAAATACTCTTTGCCATTATCATTTTTTAAACTTTTCATTACTTCATCAAATTGATTTTTGATTGCATTCAAAACGAATGTAAAGATTAACAATTCTGGATGATCTTTTATAAATCCAAGTATATATGGAATGTTTGTTAATGAATGCAACAAAGTATCTAAAACCAAAAGACGAAACATGACATGGTCCCCAAATATTAGAATGGATCATAAAAACACAAAACTATGCCTTGAATCAGACTTTTTAGGAAAAGAATATCTAACATGTTTATCCATTTTTTTCTTTATTTCTTCAAATGAATTATCCTTTTAGAACATCTTTAGTTCTTCAATAGCAGATTGAGCTTTGCACATGAAGGTCATCATGTCATGATTGACAAGGTCTTCAATAGCATTTGTATAAATATTTTGAGCCTTTTTTCAAAAAGAGTTTCATGTATAAAACAAAATAAGAGCACCCAATAATTTTGGTTCCATACATTGTCACAGTAAGGATAAAACTAGATTTTTTTCCACTTTCAGCTTTATTAGATGACACATTACTCCTGTCTTGTTCAAGGTGATCATGGAAACCTGTGTCAAAGAATCATAGTTCAAACGAGGCAGACCAATAGAGATAATTTTTTCCATTTAGTATTTAAGAGGTCATGGAAGGAATTTTGGAGAATACAACGGGTATAAAGGACAATTTAGTGGGAGGTTGATGGGACGAACTAAGGAGAAGAACAAGTTTGGCGCGGGCTCAAACAATACAATTGTAGGTTTAACTAGAAAAACCCTAGAGAGGACATTCAATCTTGCGAGAAAGGTGGACCCAGGGACCAGACAAGCCCAAAGAGGTTCGATGACCCTAAACGAAGGCACACAAGGATGCTCTAGTTAGGAGGGGGGGTCGCTATGAGTTTCCGTTTACGGCTGTTTGGGTTGACTGTTGCATGGAGAGACAATCCAGATCCCGTTGTCACCGGAGAAACCTGGGATAGTGGTCGGTGGCTAATGATGATGACAACGACCAATTCTGCTTTGATACCCACTTAAGTGTAAATAAAAGCGAAAAAATATGTTTTAGAGGGTTTCATCACACGTCTCATGTGATTCCTTATTTATAATGATAAATTACAAATACAATGAGTAGATGGAAGATCAAGGACTAAAGTAGGAGCCAAAAACCTAGATACAAAGATAGGTACAACTCATATGTACAACATAACTTTTTAATACAACTACACTCGTCCTATATTTATTCCAACAAATTTATTGAGGTATCTTTGAATTGTTTTTCCTAATATTTTCATAAGATTTCCTCTATCATTCAATTGATATCTTCCATTTGACCTATTTTTATCATTGGAGCATCTCTATCTTTTTCTATTACCAAAACCCCTTATGCAAAGCTTCTTTCAACTCGTCACTGTATATTTTACATTCGTTCATCCATCTCTGAATCTTCGTGTTTGCCACACTCTTTTATGTTCTGGTTGGCTCTTCATTGCCTATTGTCCAATATTCATTGTCATTTTTTGTTGCTGTTCATATAGAAGAGTAAGAATTTCTTGAATTTGGTAGACAGTTCTCTATCACAACACATATTTGAGAATTAAAATTGATCCATGTAGCGCTGTAAGACATTCAACGGTAAATTTTTACTCTAGAAGGAGCCATTGAATGGATGAAAATATTATCTGACTATTTTTAATCATTTTTGTGTAACATGTATTGTATGATTTGATTTATTTATACTTTGTTCCCAGGCTTCCAATATCATAATATCACTTGGAAAAGGTTTATTTGTGGATCTAAAAAGATTTTTATTATTTGCTTCAAACAGTCTCTTCATATTTTGTTTAGTTGTTTGCTTGTCTGAATGCAACATTTTAAGCAGATATATTTTTATCGAGTTTGATGCATAAACTAATCTACTTTTTAATGGACATGACTATTTCAGGATGCTAAAAAGGGTGTCTTATTTATTGATTTTCCTCCTGTTCTTCAACTTCAGCTAAAAAGATTCGAATATGACTTTATGCGGGATACTATGGTTAAGGTTGGTGGTCCAATTGATACATTGCTGATATATTTATGCAGTTAGTACCTATCTAGTGCGAAAGATTTCCTGATGCGTTCACCTAGAGCTTCAATTGGTTAAACTGTTGCATGGAGTAAGGTGCATCTGGTGTGCTTTAGCTCTACTGTAAAATGGCAATAAAGATTTATTAAAAGTTACATGGAAATTTTTACGTTAACATTTGTGGTAGTAAATATTGGTTCTTTCATGGTATTGCTAATTATCTACTGTTACTGATTTATTCTTCCAAGTAAGTGATTTGGTGTGTATGTTAGAACGCAACTTGTACTAAACTGGTTGGTGGTATTACAAAGAAGTGGCTTGTTGAGTGCATGAATAGTTTTGATAGAATTTAAAGGATAATGCCTTGTAAATTTGAAATACACAGTAGACCCAACCCATTGCTGGTTAATTTATGCTTGTTTAAAAGAGTTTTTTTGTAGTGCTTTGTAGGATGGTTGTTGTATGGGTTAATATTTGTTACCTTGACTTGAGATCGTTACACAAGGCAGATTTTCAGCACGAGTGACCATGAGGGATTAGATATTATAATGAGGGTCAATTTTCATTCGCATGTGATAGATTCCTCAATGAACTGGTAGACTGATTTTTTTCTTTGTGCTTACTACAGATTAATGACCGTTATGAGTTTCCCTTACAACTTGATCTTGACCGTGAGGATGGAAAATATCTGTCACCTGATGCTGATAGGACTGTCCGCAATCTTTACACGCTTCACAGGTAATACAAATTGCACTGGGTAGCTATTTTTATAGCTTGATTTACTTATGGTACAATGTTTCCTTGTTATATGTAAGGAGGAAAATTAAAAAAGAACTAATGCTCTGCTTTTCTCTCATTTTCTGACTATTGGGAAGTGTTAGAATAAGCTTTGTTTAATGTTGTTTTGTATTGTATGTATTTGTACCTAGAAGTGCCTTTCCTTGTTTTATACTCTTTTTTATTATTGATTGTATATGTCCTTTTTGCATAATATATAAATAGCAAAACATAAGAGAAAGATTCAAGCTCTCTTGAAACATATTTTCTCTCTTTTATTTACTTGAGATAAATGAAATAAAAACGTTATATATTTGGGAGGCTTAATCACATCTCTCTTGTGATATCTTATTTATAATGATAGAATATTGATACACTAAGTAGAGGGAAGATCAAGGTCAAAGGCATGAATTAGAAACCTAGTTACATAGATAGGTACAACTCATAGGTACAACATGAAAGAACTTTTAATACAACTAGTTACAACTCATAGGTATAACATGAAACAACTTTTTAATTCAACTACCTGTATTTAATATAACTACTCTCTACCTATATTTAATACCTATTCTAACACTCCTCCTTAAGCTAGAGCATACAAATTATACGTACCAAACTTGGAACAAATTAACTCAATTCGACGTCCCCTTGAGTACTTTGGTGACACATTCAAGTTGACCATTAGTACCAACAAACTTAGTACAAATTTCCTTTGACAACAACTTTTCTTGAATAAAATGATAGTTAATGTCAATGTGTTTAGTTCTCTCATGGAATATTAGATTGGAAGCAATGTGAAAAATAACTTGGTTATTACAATACATCTTCATTGTCTTGATCTCACGAAAGTTACAGATGCCATTATGCTATATTTAGCTTTAGCAGTTGATTTAAGGACTATATTTTGTTTTTTATTTTCCAAAAAATAATATTTTCAATACGATATATTGTAGTTAGGCATCTCTCATTAGGAGATCTTGCTTAATTAACATCTCAATACCCAGAGATTTGGCTTTTGCCTTTATTATCATATAGCATACCTTGTCGTAGAGCCTTTTTGGGGTGCGGGACGTAACGAGGAATTTTAGATAAGGGGGTCAACATATAAATGTTAATCATCATATAAAAATAAATATATTCAATATTACTAATTAAATTTGAATTTTAGAAAATAAAATTTATTTTATTTTTCCTTTTTTTACTTCTTAAAATTGAGTCTATGATTTTATTTTTAGATGTTCAAATTTAACATCAAACTAGAGTATCATAAAACATTAAAATAACTATCTAATTTATAACAAATAAAAAATTTATATCAATATTTTATATTTTTATATTACATTACACATGTTAATTTGTTATAATATAAAATAATGGTAATAAAAAAATTTGTTTACTAATTTTTACTTTTAAAAAATTAATGAGGTATTTCCTTTATTTTTTAATTTTTTGCCTTATGCTTTCTTGAACAAAAGAAAAAAAATTAAAAAATTATAGAATAAAAAATTACAATTTTTTTTTTATAGAGATGAAATTATAAACTAACACATTAGAAGAAACTAAAAAACTAAAAAATTATATATGGTTGTGATCCTATGTGCCATGAATTCAAATTTTAATCATAATAGGGATCAAATCTTAACATGTCAAGTAGTTCCAACTATGGCATATTTGGCTCTTTTGCCATGTTATCTACATGTGGGAGAGGACATAAATGTGTATATTGCAAAAGAATGAGTCATTCAAGAAAATTGTTACACTTTGCATGACATTCTTGATAAGACTGTTAATATCTCTAAATTTGAATTTGTTGTGCCAAAGTTCTCTAATACAAAATATCAAGAATAATTTATGTTTAAATTCAACAATGGCTTAGCACAATCATCTATAAATCTTCTTTTTGCATTTTGCAAAAAGATGTTGTTCTGCCTTTTCTATCATCGATTTTGACATACTAGTCATATCTCAATTTTTGGATATAGATATTTTGTTACTATTATTAATGAAAGACTGTTTGGAGTTGTTTCTATTTTTATTTTTTTCTTTTCTTGATGAAATCAAAAATCAATTTGGCGAAGTCATTTAAACTTTAAGTGATAAGGGAAAAGAATATTTGTCCTTAATTTTTGTGCTCTTTTAAGCTCATGATATTTTACCCAAGTCTACTTGTCCTCACATACCTTAATGAAATGGTATAACAAAAACGAAAAAATAGACATTTGGTTGAAACTGTTAACCTTATTGTTTTGTGCCAATATACTTGCCCATCATTGAGGAGATGCTATTTGTATTGCATGTTTTCTTATCAATAAAATGTTCTCATCTTCTCTTGAAAATAAAGTTCGTTATTATGTTGCATTTCCATGTTAACTCTTGTTTCATATTCTGTAAGTTGTGTTCGTGAAAGATCTCTTGGTTTTGATAACTTTTCATCCAAAGCCATTAAATTTGTCTTATTGGGATATTCTTGCTTTAAAGAGAGTGTTGAGATCTAATGTTTATGTATCTTTTAGTATTCTTTTCCAGTGTTCCTTAGACTTGGGTTAAGGGTTTGGACTTGTACCCCTTTTTCTATAAATACAATGTATTAGTAGTGCCTTTGGTCATTATATCAAAGCCTAAATAAGTTTTCTCAAGTTGGTATCAGAGCGGGTAAGATCCTGCATTGATTTCCCTTTGTTAGCTTCGGCTGTCGTTAGCCGCCGTTCGCCGTCGTCACCGTTGGCCACCGTCTCCATTTGGACCGGCGAAGGAGTGGCGAGGAGCGCGATCCACCCCTACAAGTTGCTCCTTCGTCAGCTGCCCCACGTGCCATCGCTCGCGGTCATCTTGGTGAGCCCTCTTAGGTGCGTGTGTCCCACGCGCCGTCTTCTAGTTGCCGGAATCAAGGCCGACCACCTCCGTTCGATTTGGCGGTGTCCTCGGAGTCCAGTGGTGCCCTTAGTTTTCTGATTTGAGAACTGTGTATAAAAAGTCCTGTGGGTAATCCTATTCATTGGCTTTATTCATCTTTTCTAGTTCAGATGGCCTCATCCTCTTCCTTCACCTTCTCTACTACTCCCACCATAACTAGTGCTAGGCTCAACTGGAAAAATTACTTATCCTGGTCTGCTTCAGTTGAATTGTGGTTTCTCTACAAGGGCATCACAACCATTTGGAGAAGGATGTAGACTCTATTTCCGCTGCAGAAATGTCTCAGTGGGAGAAAATAGACTTCCATCTTTGTGCAATCTTATGACAGTCTATGGAATCAGATGTTCTTGAGCTTCGTAGGTCATTCAAAAATTGTTCTTCCTTTTGGAAAAAAGCTCAAGACATGTTTGCTAATGATATTCAATGTCTCTTTGATGCAACTCAAAGAGTGACGTCACTTAAGCAGACCAATCACAACATGATGGTTCACATCGCAAAAGCTAGGGCTGCTGTGGAAGAATTAAAAAGGTTTCTTGTTACAAATACCCTAGAGGAGTTATATATGGTTCTAATTTTGAGAAGTCTGCATTCTGACTTTGATCATGTTTGTGATCAAAATCCTAACTGGCGATCATGTTCCATCAATGGATAATCTTGTCACTAGGTTGATTTGGGTTCCTAATCTCATGGTTGATGAGAATCAGGTGGAGACTGTTGAAACTTCTGCTATGGTTTCCCCTAGGGGTTGAGGGGGAGGATGGGACAAATCGAGGTGGACGTGGTAGTGTGAAAGTTCGTCCTCAATGCACCTATTGTAAGAGGATGGGACACACGTAGAAAAATTATTATTCCTTGCATGACTTTCTTGATAAGACTACCCATGCATCTAAATCGGAGAAGCTAGATATGAAGATTTTTGATGAGGTGTATTAGGAGTTTTTGAAGTTCAAATCTGGAAAGTTTAACGGGCAGGGTCAATTCTCTTCAATGCCAAGTGTTTCAACTACATGTATTTCTCAATCCGTGAAGGTCAGAACCCATGGATTCTTGAATCAGGTGACTCTGATCATATATCTGGTAATAGTTCATCGTTTTCCTTCGTGTCCTATCCTAAAATTCCTCACTTAGTCACTGTAGCTAATGGATCCAAAATGAAATCTCACGGTATTGGCCAAGTTCTTTTAACCCATCTCTAAATTTAAATTTAGTTATTTTCATTCCTAATTGCTCTTATAACTTGATCTCTCTAAGTCAACTTACTCGTTCTTTGAATTGTTCTGTAACCTTTATTTTCAATTCTTTTGTTATCCAGGAATATGATACGGGTCATCTGATTGGAGAAGGACATGAATCACATGGTTTGTACTATCTAAAACCAAGTCCTTCAGTGTCTTGTCTGGTTTCTTCTACCCCTAAACTTTTGCATGATCGTCTGGGTCACCCAAGTCAATCTATGTTGAAAGTGATGACTCCTAATTTTCAACATCTTCGTCCATTCTAGTCTTATTACCTACCAACGAAAGCCACAAATATCCTCTTTATGAGATCCTTTTCAATCATCACTTGAAACCATGACTCCCAATAAAAAAGATGCATGTTGGCCCGTTGCTATTCGTAACGGTACTCATTCAATATGTAATCCACTTCCTATTTATAATCTTCTCATTTATCATAGGTTGCTTCCTTGTGTTTTTCTTGTATTTCATTTGTTTCTTCTATTAATATTTTTTTAAAAATATGAATGAATCACTTGATCTTCCTAGGTGGTGACAAAAACGTGGTTGTTCAAATGCAACACATGGGAGTTAGTTCCTCTTCCATATGGGAAGAAGACAATTAAACGTTGCTTGATTTATGCTAAAGTTGGATCTAGTCGTGAAGTTTGTTGAATCCAATAATCAACTTGTAGATGTGTGAACAAAACCCTTAAGAGGACCCCATTTCAATTTATATGTACCAAGCTTGGTTCATATGATCCAAATGCTCCAACTTGAGGGAGAGTTTAGAATAGACATATGATAATAGGATTTATTAAAAGATGTTTTGTACTGTATCTATCTACAGCGAGAGGTTCCTTTACTTGTTTTACATTCTTTTCTCTCATTGATTGTTTCTCTCCGTTTTGCTTATATAACTAACAAAAACCTACTAGGGACAGATTTAAGTTCTCCAGAAACATATTTTCTCTTCTATTTATCTAAAGTAGAAGAGAGAAGATTTAGTGTGAATCTAGATGACTACTCTTTTCTCATCCATTTCTTGGGCCTTGCAAACAATAATGTTTTTTCTTTCTTACAGTTAATGTTTTCATGGGCGTTTCTTTTATAACAACAGATAATTAGGGAAAGTTGGTGCATTGGTGTGATTGGCCGAATACATGTAATTGGTGTGCAGTTATCTTCCAAATTTTTTTTTTTTACCATACTTGTTTTTGTGCATTTTATCATATTAAATAGCACTGATCTTTAATTAAGAAAATGCATAAAGATCATAAATTTTTATTTATCCAAGCTATTGAAGACATTGCTATCCAATTTGTTTCATGCATATTTGATCTTATGAAGATCTGCTTTTAACATACTTTGAAATTTTTGCCAGTGTTTTGGTTCACAGTGGAGGTGTGCATGGCGGACATTATTATGCTTTTATCAGACCAACCCTCTCCGAACAATGGTATGTGTAAATAGTGTGGACAGATATCTTCCGTTCATTGTCTTTGATGTAGCATGTATTTATGCATCTATGTGATGGGGACATGAGACAAATATATTAAATATGAAAGATAACTTGCTGTTGGGAGCACAGTGTATATTACATGCATTTTTTTCTTTATGGGAAGGAGTTCTGGGCAGTGTTGTGTAGGATAGAATCCACTAACAGAAAAATTGTTTGCATATTGAAACCATGGGAGAGGATATAAATTTAGCTTCTAGATGTTGGTCTTGGCAAGCAAGTCTTTAATGTATTTGATTTGGGTCATGAGGGGACTCGTTGGGTTGAGGACATACCTGTGTGCCAAGAAAATAGTGTAGGTTTTTTAGTCGTTGGAGAGAAAAAGACAGTTCAGTTTTTGAATGAGATGGTGAATAAGAGAGACAGATGACTGAAGATGAACAAGAAAGGGTCACATTTGTTTGAAACCAAACTGCAGTAAGGTGGCTTTGAGTTGATTAAACTAGGTGGATTGTCTAACGCCATAAATAGCTTTGTGAAGCCTGGAAAAAAGAGAGGTATCTACTGCTTCAAATCCTGGTGGTTGGATCATGTAGACTTCCTCATCATGAAAACCATTGAGGAATGCTTTGTGAACATAGTTGAAAGATGCCCCACTTTTCAACTAAGAGCTTATGTGTGTATCCTTTGGCAACAATCTGTGCTTTGTATTTATATGAACAGTATCATCTAGATTTTCTAGAGTAGAACCCATAAACTGGCATCCGTTGTTGACAGCAAAAAATAATTCAGGATGCGTAATAGCAACATATTGAAGTGCACCAACAATGGACCTTTCAAAAGAAGGATCTTGTAATAGATCTGAACCATGGTTGGACCATTTGCAACTAGTTACCATACGGGATGAAATAGACATAGATTCAAGTATATTAGTCTTGATCCATAAGTGTATGGTGTATTTGGCCCATGAGTCATAAGAATAAACCCTTTAGGTAGTCAATTATTTCAATGGCAATAAATTAATGGAAGGAACCAAACTGTTTCGTTGAGTAAGTGGAATTTATTTGAGTAATGAACTGTTAGTGATGATAATATCATCAACATACACCAGTAAGTAAATGGTAGCAGAGGTGCCATTGCATACACTTCCAACCTCTCACTATTATTAAACCCTGATCTTGCTTTATTTAACTTGCAGAGTAGAGATTTATCTTCAACTTCAAACCCTTGAGGTTTAGTCATGTAAACTTTTTGAAGATAGCCATTTAGAAAAGTGTTGTTTACATCAACTTGAAAAATACGCCATTTGTGAGCAAGAGTGAGAATTATACGAATGGTCACACATGTTTAATAACATGAGAGAATTTCTTGAAAAAATAAAATCCAAACCTTTGATTAAATCCCTTGTAACCAATCTTGTCTTCTACTGTTTATTGAGCCATCTCCATTTTCTTTGACTCTTAAAACTCATTTGCAGCTAATGGGAATCTTGTTTGGAATTGTTGGATATTGACTGTGAAATTATAGTATATTGGTGGGGGTGCAAACTTAACCATATATAAGGCGGTTTTGTAAAATTGAGTTAAGTTCATACTCACTTTCTAATATGGTATAAGAGTCTATCCTAAAAGTCAGCTCTTTATACCAATCGCTCTCAGACACCCATATGGAATCACCATCCTCAATGTGAGAGGGTGTAATAGAAATTCAACAAGTATCTAATCCCACATTTGAGATGTTTAGTTCTGGTGTGAGAGGGTTGGTTGGAGATCTCACATCGACCAAGTATATGATGAAATTACAGTATAAAATGTAACCTCATCTTACAAGTTGCTTTTGTAATTTGACTTATATTCACATTCTAATAAGTTGTAAAGGAACAAGAGCCCAATTATTGTTTTTCTGTAAAACAGTAAATTCATTAGTCATAGCAATTAACTATTTTGAGTCTTGAAGAGCTTGTTATACACTTTTGGGCACAAAATGAGCAACAAGGAGAGAAGGTTGAACTCTCGGTTAAACAATCCCAATTTTTCATCTTGTGAGCATAGGATGAATGTCAAGTCAAAGGTTAGAACCAGAGAATTTTTTACAAGACTCAACTGAAGCTTGAATACTGTCAGAAGAAAAAGCTCTTGAATTTAACATAAAGGACTCAAAGAAGGGGATGAAGTGGACTGATGTGGAATTAGATTCAATGACTTGTGGAGCTGTAGGAACAGTTGCATCTGTATGAATTATATCAGCAAAACAGGCAGACACAGCCCTAATTAGGAGATGAGGGTGTAGAAGTAGATGAGAAAAGGCAGAAATATATGCTCGTTAAAAATGACATTTTAGAAATAAGGTTTTCTCCCTTGGGAGATAAATATATGTATCCTTTATGATTAGTATAATACCCCAAAAGGACACTGAATTGACCTAAATGCAAACTTGTCATCATTGCAAGGTCTAAGGAAACGAAAACATGTACACCTAGAAACATTGAGAAAATTTTAATTAGGGAAACTTTGAAATAAAGAGGAGTAGGTAGTGTGGTAAATTGAAGAGGAACACATGGTAACTTATTATGAGGTACAGAACAAGTGAAAACATGATTCCAAAGGCTAAGGGATGAGATACCTGACTGAGAAGAGAAAGACCCACTTGAAATAGAAAAAGGAAAATAAAGAACTGATTTTGAGAGCCTGAAATCATCTTCTTGTGTTCTCTTATTTATAGGAGATAAAAATACAGATTCAGAGATACAATTAATAGAGAGACATGATTAATCCTAGAGAAGATAAATAGATGCATTCTAGGAACTAGGTCTACAACTAATCTCATAAATGCCTACCAAGATACAATTAATCTAATAAATACTTCAATACTCCCCCTCAAGCTAGAGCATACAAATTGAATGTACCAAGCTTGGAACAAATGAATTCCATTCGAGATCCTCTCAAAGATTTTGTTAATGCATCTGCAAGCTAATCATTGGAACCAACAAACTCAGTACAAATTTCTTTAGTCAACAACTTCTCCCGAATAAAGTGACAGTCAATCTCAATATGCTTAGTCCTCTCATGAAATACTGGGTTGGAAGCAATTGATTATCACAATACATCTTCATAGATTGAATACCCAAACAAGTTCACAAGTAAGAGACGCCATTGCCCTATATTCAGCTTCAGCAGAGGATCGAGAACAACATTTTACTTTTTGCTTTTCCATGAAATGATATTACCTCCAAAGAAAACACAATAGCCTATAGTGGAACGTCTATCCATGGGAGATCCAGCCCAGTCAGTATCACAGTACCCAAAAATTTGGGTATTTCCCTTATCTTCATATAATAAACCTTGTCCTGGAGCTTTTTTAATGTATCTTAAGACTCGAATGATAGCATTCCAATGATCCACACAAGGAGCTTGCATAAATTGGCTGCAAAAGACAAATCAGGTCTAGTAATAGTCAAATAAATAAGTTTCCCAACCAGTCTTCTATATCTTTTTGGGTCAGAGAAAACTTCACCCTGTCCTGCCATTAATTTCAAATTTGGATCCATAGGACTGTCCACAGGTTTGCAATCAATCATACCTGTCTCTTTTAGAATATCTAAAGCATATTTCCTTTGAGAGATGACAATACCTTCTCTAGATTGAGCTACTTCAATACCCAAGAAATATTTTAGATTTCCAAGATCCTTGGTTTGAAAATGACTACACAAGTGCTCTTATAGCTGAGATATTTTAGCAGCATCATTCCCTGTGATGACAATATCATCAACGTACACAATTAAATAAGCATGTTTGCCAGTGGCAGTGTGACAATAAAACACTGAATGATCTACTTCGCTGCGTTTTAATCCAAAAGCTTGAACAATAGAGGGATCGACGTAATTTACAAACCAAACCAAACTCCCCCTGAGCAACAAATCCAGGAGGTTGCTCCATGTAAACTTCTTCTTCTAAGTCACTGTGCAAAAAGTCATTTTTAATATCCAATTGATGACGAATGGCGGCCATGGCAAGGAACATGCGGACAGTGGTCATTTTGGCTACAGGAGAAAAAGTATCACAATAATCAAGTCTCATATATTTGAGAGTACCCTTTAGCCACTAACCTGGCTTTGAGACGATCAACCTGACCATTGGGCCCAACTTTAATAGCATAGATGCAACGACAACCAACTGTTTTCTTTCCCAAAGGGAGAGGAACAAGCTCCCATGTTTTGCTATGATCAAGAGCCTGCATTTCAGAAATCATGGCTTGTCGCCATCCAGGATGATCAAGTGCTTCGACCACATTTTTGGGAATTGTAATAGAAGATACAGAGGAAATAAAAGAACAATAGGTAGGAGACAATCTATGATAACTAAGAAAATTGTAAATGGGATAAGGATTACGAGTAGAACGAGTACCTTTGCGAATGGCAATGGGCCAACTGGAGTCATCGTTATCATTAGCCGTGGTATTAGAGGATGATGGAGAATGACCTGTTATGGATGACTTATCTTGGGGAATGGAATTGTTCACCTGGTTCCTGCGTTGATAGGTGATGATAGGCTGTGATGATGAGTCTAGAGTATTTTGGTTGGGATTTGGAGTGTCAGGAATAGGAGGTACAAATGATTCAACTAAGGGAGCAGGTAAAACATTTTGGACAGAATCAATATCCTGCATAGAATAAGGGAAGTAGGAGGATGATTCAAAAAATGTGACATTAGCAGACATGTAATACCTCTTGGTTCAGGAGAATAACACCGATATCCTTTTTGAAGACGAGAATACCCCAAGAAGACACATTTGATAGCTCTAGGTGAGAGTTTATCTAAGCCAGGAGACATGTCATGAACAAAACATATACATCTAAATACCCTAGGAGAAACATGAAAAATTGGTTCCTTTGGAAATAGAATAGAGTGTGGAACTTTATTGTCAAGAGAAGAAGATAACATTCTATTAATGAGAAAGCATGCAGTTAGAATAGCATCTCCCCAATGATGAATAGGCATATTGACACCAAGCAATAAGGTACGTGCAGTTTCAACCAAATGTCTATTTTTTCATTCTGCTATACCATTTTGCTGTGGTGTGTGAGGACACGTGGACTGGTGTAAAATGCCTTGAGAATTTAGGACATTAGAAAAATCATTAGAAAAGTACTCTTTGGCATTATCACTTCGTAAAACTTTAATTACTTTTCCAAATTGAGTTTTGATTTCATGAAGACTTATAGGCAATAGTTCAGAACGATTTTTCATAAGATAAACCCAAGTACATCTAGAAAATCCATCAATAAAAGTAACAAAATATCTAAAACCAAAAGATGTGTTAGATATGATTAGATATTAGTTGATATTATTTGATATTGTTGAGATATTGTTAGATATTGTTAATCACAATATCAAATAATATCTTTTTATTTACCCTATTTGTATTCTGTTACTCTTTTGAGGAGTACCTTTCTTTATTATAAATACACTGCCCTATGTGTGGTAAATACATAAGGGAAATTAACCCTATATTCAACATGGTATCAAGAGCTTAAGGTCTCTTGGGATTTTTTTCGGCTCGCCACTCGAACTCGCAGCTGTCGCCGCCTCCATCGCCGCCGCCGTCCGCCGCCGCCGTCGCCCGCCGCCGCGCCGCCGTCGCAGAGTAGCGGTTCGGACTGCCGAGCACGGGGTTTTGCTCGCCTCCTCCGTGCGACCTCCACGAGTGGAAGTTTCGCGGTCATCGGAGCGATCACGCTCTCTCACGCGCCTCCGAAGCCGCGCCACCTTCTCCCGTTCCGCCGCGCGTGGCGCGCGTCTCGCCGCCGTTCGGGCCGCCGATCTTTGCGCCGGCGTCGCCTCCTTCTCCTCTCTCCGGATCTGTCCTCGCTGCTCCAATCGGACCTCTTTGGTGTTTCGGGGTTTTTCTCTCTCTTCCTCCATGGCATCTTCCGCTGCCACTTCCAATTCCGAAGTTACCTCCGTCGGCTCCGGTGGGTCCGAGCAATCTGTTTTTACTAATTATGTCAATGTGAATTTACCCATTGATAAATTAGATGGTACGAATTATGCAACTTGGGCATCTGATATTAGACTTTGGCTTGAGAGTCGGGGGTATGTTGATCATCTTACTACCAAGGTAGATGATGTTCCTTCCAATGATCGTGTCCAGTTGGAAGAAAGTTGATGCTCATATATGTATGGTTCTCAAGAATACCATCCAATCTTCTTTAAAACAAATTTTTCGATCGTATGGCACATGTTATGACGTTTGGGAACAAGCCAAATTATTATACACCAATGACACTCAACGTCTTTATGGTGTTTGTTACAATCTTCTTGATGTTATTGCTCCTCGAGATAAGGATCCTGTGGCGGATTATGTGGGTAAGATCCATGCTCTTCTCCATGAATTTAATGAGTTATTACCCCTGCCTCGACTCCTGCCCAAGAATTAGAGCAACGATCAAAGTTTTTCATGGTTTTGATGTTACACGAGACTTGTCGATAAATATGCCCTGTTCGTGACCGGATTTTGGGATCCCCTGTTACACCCGGTTTACCGCTACCAGTTCCTCCCTTTTGCGGGTGCCATGTAAACCTCTCAATATTCCCCCTGTAGTTTCTAATGATTCATCTCGCCTTGGCCTCTCACCGTGATGATCGTAATCGCTCTCACAAGCCAGGCAAAGGGCGTGTCAAGTGTGATCATTGTGGCAAACTAGGCCACAAAATTGACAAATGTTATGCTTTACATGGTTATCCTCGCCGATCTGCTGCAGTTGCTCGGATCGATTCTTCCGCACAATCCTCTGCTGTGGATCCTCCTTCGTCTGTACCTTCGGACAAATCTGCTATCTTCAATGATTTTCTTCAATGGTATGAGGATCGAAAGCCCTCCAGTTCCACTACTTCGTTGCCCACACAGGTACATCTTTTCGTTGGTCCGACTCACTCTTCTTCTATTGGCCCTTGGGTTCTTGACTCGGGCGCCACCGATCACATCACTCGGTAACAAATCCTTATTTTCCTCTTTCACTTCTTCTCATAATTTACCCTCCGTTACAATGGCTAATGGGTCTACAACTTTAGCTCATGGTATTGGAACGGTTACTCTTTTTCCCTCGTTGTCCATTGATAATGTTTTGTATGTACCCGGGTCCCCCTTTAACTTATTATCCATTAGCCGTCTAACTCGATCTCTTGATTGTGTTATCTCTTTTACCAAAACTTCGTTTCCCTACGGGACCGGAGCTCGCAAAGAGTGATTGGCACCAGGATGTGAGTCACATGGACTTTATTATCTTCAACCTTCTCCACATGTTGGCACGGTTATGGAGTCTCCTTCTCTCCTTCATGCTCGGCTTGGTCACCCCGGTCTGCGCAAATTACAGGCAACTTGTTCCCAGCTTATCCCAGTTGTCCAATTTGGTGTGTGAGTCCTGTCAGTTAGGCAAACATAGTCGTACTTCCTTTTCTCGTAGTGTTTTCCAGCGTGCTTCATCCCCCTTTGCCTTAGTTCACTCTGACATTTGGGGACCCAGTCGTGTTAAGTCTAATTTAGGTTTTCAATATTTTGTTACTTTTATTGATGATTTCTCTCGTTGTACTTGGTTATTTTTAATGAAAAATCGTTCTGAGTTGTTTTCTATATTCCAAAACTTTTATCATGAAATTAAAAATCAATTTGGTGTCTCTATTCAAACTTTTTGAAGTGATAATGGGCGTGAATATCTTTCAAACTCGTTTAAACAATTTATGGCTTCTCATGACATTCTTCATCAAACTTCCTGTGCTTATACCCCTCAACAAAATGGGGTGGCTGAGCGCAAGAATAGACACCTTATTGAAACAACCCGTACTCTTTTAATTCATGGTGAGATTCCTCAACATTTTTGGGGTGATCGTTGTTCTTACTGCTCTGTTATCTTATTAATCGTATGCCCTCTTCGGTTTTAGATAACAAAATTCCCCATTCTATTTTATTTCCTCATGACACTCTCCATCCTTTACCTCCGAAGGTTTTTGGGTCTACCTGTTTTGTCCACAATTTTGATCCTGGTCATGATAAGTTATCTCCTCGATCACACAAATGTGTTTTCTTAGGATTTACTCGATCCCAAAAAGGATACAAGTGTTTTTCTCCTTCTCTTAATCGCTATTTTGTGTCTGCCAGATGTCACCTTCAATGAGTGTTCCTTTTACTTTAAAGACCCTTCCCTACTCGCTGAGTCTCCATCTCGCTACAGTTCTCATTCACTGTTCTCATTGATCCTTATGTTGAGGACCATCCACCATTAGCCCCTCCTCCTCCACCACCCCTTCGGGTTTATAGTCGCGAGACCTCGCCCACAACGAGACACCACATGACTCACTCCCAGTGCCAAATACTCGCCTCCTCCGGTTCAGTCCACGAGTCGACCTTCCTATTGCCCTTCGTAAAGGTACGCGTTCTACTCGTAATCCTTCTCCACATTATACCGCTTTAAGTTATCATCGAATTTCTTCACCATTTTATACCTGTCTCTCGTCTATTTCTTACTGTGTCTATTCCTATATCTGTCTACTGAAGCCTTAGCCCACCCTGGTTGGCGTCGAGGCCATGCTAGATGAACTCGGTGCTCTTCGAGACTAGTGGAACACGGACGCTTGTCCCATTACCATCCGGAAAATCTGTTGTTGGTTGCGGGTGGGTCTTCGCTATCAAGGTTGGTCCTGATGGTACTATTGATCGCCTCAAAGCTCGCCTTGTAGCCAAAGGCTATACCCAAATTTTTGGGTTGGATTATGGTGATACTTTCTCTCCGATGGCAAAGATGGCTTACGTTCGTTTATTCATTGCCATGATCTGCTATTCAACAATGGCCTCTTTATCAATTGGATGTCAAAAATGCTTTCTTGAATGACGATTTGCAAGAAGAGATTTATATGGAGCAACCTCCGGATTTGTTGCTCGGGGAGTCTTACTGGATTGGTATGTCGTCTTCGCAAATCTTTATATGGCCTAAAATAGTCTCCTAGGGCCTGGTTTGGAAAATTTAGCGGCGTTGTTCAACAATTTGGCATGACTAGAAGTGAGGCGAGACCACTCGGTCTTTTACGAGTCACTCGAATGCTTGGATGTATCTATTTGATAGTGTATGTCGATGACATTGTTCTTACAGGTAGTGACCATCATGGCATCTCTCGGATGAAACAACACCTTTGCCACCATTTTCAAACCAAAGATCTTGGCAAACTCGAGATATTTCTTGGGTATTGAGGTAGCACAATCTACCGATGACATTGTTATATCTCAAAGAAAGTATGCATTGGATATTTTGGAGGAAGCTGGGTTGATGAATTCAAAGCACTGTTGACACACCCATGGATCCTATTACCAAACTCTTGCCAAATCGGGGGAGCCAATGTCGGATCCTGAACAATATAGAAGATTAGTTGGAAAATTAAATTATCTTACGAGTTACTCGCCCGACATTTCCTTTGCGGTCGGTATGGTGAGTCAATTCCTCAATTCTCCTTGTCAAGATCATTGGAATGCGGTCATCCGTATATTGAAGTACATCAAAAAGTCTCCTGGAAAAGGTTTGGTGTATGACTCCCATAATCATACAAGAGTTGTGCTGCTATTCGGATGCTGATTGGGCGGGATCTCCCTCCGATAGAAGATCTACATCCGGGTATTGTGCTTCCATTGGTGGTAACTTGATCTCATGGAAAAGTAAGAAACAAAGTGTTGTGGCAAGATCCAGGTGCAGAAGCGAGTATAGAGCTATGGCCTCGGCTACACTGTGAACTTATTTGGCTCAAGCAATTGCTTAAAGAGCTACAATTTGGAGATGTCACTCAAATGACACTAGTGTGTGACAATCGAGCTGCTCTCCATATAAGCTCTAATCCTGTCTTTCATGAGAGAACTAAACACATTGAGATTGACTTGCCATTTTATTCGGGAAAAGATTATGTCCGGAGACATCAAGACCGAGTTCGTTAACTCATGTGATCAATTAGCGAGATATTTTCACTAAGTCTTTACGGGGACCTAGGATGGATTATCTTTGTACCAAGCTAGGCACATACGATTTGTATGCTCCAGCTTGAGGGGGAGTGTTAGATATGATTAGATATTAGTTGATATTATTTGATATTGTTGAGATATTGTTAGATATTGTTAATCACAATATCAAATAATATCTTTTATTTACCCTATTTATA
The DNA here is from genome assembly GCA_963425845.1 of Sphenostylis stenocarpa. NCBI lineage: Eukaryota > Viridiplantae > Streptophyta > Magnoliopsida > Fabales > Fabaceae > Sphenostylis > Sphenostylis stenocarpa. Next base: position 77,398,388 of record OY731403.1, read on the forward strand.
TTCTGTTACTCTTTTGAGGAGTACCTTTCTTTATTATAAATACACTGCCCTATGTGTGGTAAATACATAAGGGAAATTAACCCTATATTCAACAAGATGAAACACAACTAGGTCTCCATATATCTGAATAAACAATACTAAAAGCAGAATCGCATCTAGATTCAGAATGATTTGTTAAGGAAGACCTGGTATGTTTCCCTAGTTGACAGGATTCACATTCAAAAGTTTGAAGGTTCTGAAGTTCAAGAACCATTTTTTTCAATTTTGCTAAATGAGGATGCCCTAATCGCTCATGTACCAGTTTTGGGGATAAGGATGCAACACAAGATACAGATGACTTAGTCCTAAGGTAGTATAAGCATCCAGATTCATGTCCTTCTCCAATCAGTCGACCCGTACCACGTTCCTGGATAACAAAACAATTAGCATTAAAGGTTACTGAGCAATTCAATGATTTGATTAATTGACTTACAGAAACAAGACTGAATGGAAAAGAAGGAACACAGAACATTTTGAAGGTTTAAAGAAGAAGAGATGGATACGACTAATTCTTTTAGAGGCTACTTTAGATCCATTAGCTAAAGATATGAGATGAGAGGTTTTAGAAAATGAAAGAGAGGAGAACAAAGAGGTATTACCAGACATTAGGTCAGAAGCACCTGAGTCAATAATCCACGGAGTTTGACTTTCCACAAATTGTGAAATGCAAGCGGTTGACGAATTTGGTGTTGTAGATACTTGAGCCAAATTGGTTGATTTCATCCTTAAATATTCTTGATACTCTTCATGAGAGAACTTGGGCTCATCAACTTCAGATTTTGAGGTATTAGCTGCCTTATCAGGAAAGCCGTGCAGAGCAAAGCAATTTTCCTTAGTATGTTCCATTCTTTTGCAATGAGAGCACTGAGGACGTCCTCTCCCACCACGTCCTCTATTGCTGTGATTACCTCTTCCACGAGCAGAAATCATGGCGGAAGAATCAACAAGTTCTTGATTGTTTTTGCTTTTGATAGAAGGAACACGAAATAATCTTGTGATTAAACTCTCCGTAGAAGGAACTTCTTCTCCAGTTAGAATCTGGTCTTTAACATGATTAAATTCTGGATTCATAGCCCTAAGAATCATTACCATATAGAATTTATCCAGCTTCGTCTTTCTTTCCTCTAATGATTCTGCGTCCAGAAACATTTTTAATTCTTCAACTGCTGATTGAGCTTCAACAACGAAGGACATCATGGAAATATCCTCTTGCTTAAGGGAGACTAGTCTATTAGCAGAATCATAAAATCGTTGAATATCGTTAGCAAATATATTTTGGGCCTTTTTCCAAAAAGAATTACATGTCTTGAAGGATCGAAGAGTGCTCAAAATATTTGGTTCAACAGATTGCCATAATAGTGAACAAAATTGATAATCCTGTTTCTTCCATTGAGGAGCCTGATCTGCTGGTTTAGTACTTCCATCTTCTTCTAGATGATCATGAACTCCTTGTCCTAAAAACCAGAGCTCAACAGAGGAAGCCCAAGACAAATAATTTTTTTCATTTAATTTTTCTGTGGTTATAGTCGAAGTCCCAGAAAAAGATACAGACACAGGTCCTGACATTTTTCAGGAAACAAGAGAGGACTAGCGTGCTGTTTATGGAAGCAGAGAGAGGACCGAGAGAGGCAGAGAGAAAAAACACAGACCCACCACGTTTTGTGACAGATAACACAAAACAAAGTGCAGATCTGGCACCAGGGCGATCAGGCGAGCCGGATAGAGGTGGACAGGAGCAAAACAGCCACCGGGAGGGCGGCGCGTGAGACTCACGAGCGAAGGAGACCGCGGACAAAGGTGGTGCGTGGCGGCGCGTGAGACAGAGATGGAGGAAGCGATCACTGGGATTGGGTTGCGCTCCTCGAGGCGAGCCTAACCCAAGTGTAAGAGAAATGGCGTCGGAGAAGTACTGCACCGGCGGCGAACGGTGATTAATGCCAAAAAAAAACAAAGACAGGCAGAGCGGGATGAACCCGCTCTTATACCAAATTGAAATAGAAAAAGAAAAATAAAGAACTAATTTTGAGAGCTTGAAATCATCTTCTTGTGTTCTCTTATTTATAGGAGATAAAAATACAGATTCAGAGATATAATTAATAGAGAGACATGATTAATCCTAGAGAAGATAAACAGATGCATTCTAGGAACTAGGTTTACAACTAATCTCATAAATGCCCACCAAGATAGAATTAATCTAATAAATACTTCATCAGACCCATTTCAACTAGAGTTTGTGTTTTTGTTTAACAAAACCAATTTGGTGATGAGTGTGAAGATATGACAAACGATGAATAATACCTATCTCATTTGGGTAGTAAAAACTTGATATTCACAACCCAATCCGTTTGTAAAGCTTTGATGCCTATCACATGGCGCCTGACATGTCCATAATGGAATGACGTTCCAAAAAGTCCATGGTGGAAATCTTGCTCCAACAATACTGGCACAGCATGCTGATGGTAGGAGAAGAAGCACTGGGTTTGTGTGACACACCATGCCCTAACAATAACCCTACAAATTTTAAGGTTACAAGGCCCAATAATAATAAAAAAAGGTAGGTCATACAACCTGGTCAAAATGGTAAAGAAACCTGTAAATATTGTTTCTCCCTTCATTTCTTTCTTCTTCCTTTGCACCCCTGTCATTGTTGTTGCTGCCATCAGCACTCCGTCCCACCACCACTTAGGAAGGTGAATCATGCGTTGCCTTCTATTTCATTTCTACTTCATTTTTTTTTCTTGCTTCTTTTTACTTATTTTGTATTTTTTTTTTCCTGTTGTATTTTTATCTTTTATTTTGTCTTTTTGGTTGGGGTGGTTGGTGGGGCAAGTAGATCATAGTAATAATGAAGATGGAGAGCATGAGTTGGTTTTTGATGATAATCCCACTCTTAGGTGGGCATTTGGTTATGAAGCTTCTGATGTTGGACAGCCAATAATTTATAAAAGGAGAAAAAAAAAATAACCAACAAAAGAAAACAACCACCATAAGTGGTGGTTTTGTTATTGGATCTTCTGATGTTTCCAAATAGAGTAGGTTCAATTTTGACTTCAACCCAAACGAAAGGAAAAAGGAAGATTCAAGTTGGGATGTGAATGAATTAGAATATAATAGCTCTAATTCTAATTATGATTGAATTATTTAACTTTAATAAGTCTTGCTAGGAAGGTGAAATGAGATATGGTGTGTGTGTGTGTGTGTATATATATATATATACTATTCATGATGCTTCCTCCATTACCTATTATGGAATGCGATATATTTTCATAGAAGTTTTTTGGGTTACCGATATTTTCTGTTATCTTATACTTGATAATACCGGTTAAAAACAGTTAAAGCATCAACCTTGGATAAATAGTGATTACATTTACCATGGGAATTAGTAGGAATATGTCTTCACAAGTCACTATATATCAATTTCAATGGAGATGTTTGTTTAGTTTTGACGCAATTGAGAGGGTAGTTAAGAGAGTAAAGAGAGTTAAAAAGAAGATTTATAATTCGGTGGGATGTCATTCTCCACTCTATGATCTTATATATATATATATATATATATATATATATATATATATATATAGGATTACAACAATTAAAAGAACAACCACCAATCACCAACTACTAACTACTAACCACTAACCACTAACCACTACCTAATAATAATTCTAACACTCCCCCTCAAGTTGGAGCATACAAATTGTATGTGCCAAGCTTGAAACAAATAAATTCAATTCGAGGTTCTCTTAAAGACTTTGTCAACACATCTGCAAGTTGATCATTGGACCCGACAAATTCAGTGCAAATTTCTTTTGACAACAATTTTTCACGAATAAAATGACAATCAAGTTCTATATGTTTGGTCATTTCATGAAACACCGGATTAAAGACAATGTGGAGAGCCGCTTGATTGTCACAATACATCTTCATCTGTTGGATCTCACAAAATTTTAGTTCTTGAAGGAGTTGTTTCACCCACACTAGTTCACAAGTGAGAGATGCCATTGCTCTATATTCAGCTTCAGCACTAGACCGGGCCACTACATTTTTTTTCTTGCTTTTCCAAGAAATAATATTGCCTCCAATGAGAACACAATATTCTGTAGTGGAGCATCTATCAATAGGGGATCCAGCCCAATCAGCATCACAATACTCAGATATTTGAGTACCCCCTTTATCTTCATACAACAGACCTTGTCCTGAAGCCTTTTTGACATATTTTAGGATGTGAACGACAACATTCCAATGACCAGTACGCGGATTTTGCATAAACTGATTGACAACTCCAACGATAAAAGATAGGTCAGGTTTGGTAATAGTGAGATAAATGAGTTTCCCAACAAGTCTTCTATATCTTTCAGGATCAGAGAGCGGTTCACCCTGATCCGCCATTAATTTCTGATTTGGATCAATAGGGTTGTCTACTGGTATACAATCAATCATGCCTGTTTCTTTTACGATATCTAAAGCATACATTCTTTGGGAGACTACGATGCCTTCTTTTGATGGAGTCACTTCAATTCCTAGAAAGTATTTGAGACAACCAAGATCCTTAGTTTGGAAGTGATTGCATAAATGTTTCTTTAGCAGAAGAATTTTATCAACATCATCCCCTGTAATGACTATATCATCCACATATACAATTAAATAAACATTTTCCTGTAGCAGCATAATAAGAAACAGAATGATCTGCTTCACTTCGTTTTAATCCAAAACTTTGAACAATGTGATTAAACTTCGCCTCTAGATTCATGTCCCAAGATGAGTCTTCCTCAACAGTTCCTTCTCAATCATCCCCTGATATCACGATTCCTGATAATGATGACTCAAGTTGGCCCATTGCCATTCGCAAAGGTACTCGCTCTACTCGTAATCCACATCCCATTTACAATTTTCTTAGCTACCATAGATTGTCTCCTTCCTATTTTTCTTTTGTTTCTTCTGTATCCACTATTACTATTCCAAAAAATGTGAAAGAGACACTTGATCATCCTGCATGACGACAAACTATGATTGATGAAATGTAAGCTCTTGAGCACAATGGTACATGGAACTTAATTCCTCTTCCACCTGGGAAGAAGACTGTTGGTTGTTATTGGGTCTATGCCATTAAAGTTGGACCAAAAGGTAAAGTTGATCGACTCAAAGCTAGATTAGTAGCAAAAGGCTACACTCAGATCTATGGCCTTAACTACAGTGATACTTTCTGTCTTGTGGCCAAAATGACTACTATTCGACTTTTCTTTGTTATGGCAGCTATCCGTAATTGACCTCTTCATCAATTAGATATCAATAATGCTTTCTTGCATGGTAATCTTGAGGAGGAAATTTACATGGAGCAACCTCCTGGTTTTGTTGCTCAGGGGGAGTCTAGTTTGGTTTGTAAGTTACATCGTTCTCTCTATGGTCTAAAACAATCTCCACTCTTATGATCTCATATATATATATATATATATATATATATATATATATATATATATATATATATATATATATATATATATATATATAGAATTACAACATTTATATATAGAATTACAGCATTTAAAACAACAACTACCAACCACCAATTATTAACCACTAACCACTACCTAATAATAATTCTAACAAGGGTAATAATGAGCTTTTCCTGCACAACATGCAGAATACAGAAGGAAACTCAACTCTAATAAGAAATTTGATATTACATTGTGCAACAAAAGTATATGCAGTGTTTGGCATAACATCAGTACACCTATCTAAAGCAGTATTTATACAAAGAGAAGACTGACAATTGGACAAATTTGTAGCTGAGAAAAAAGGAACACTGGGAAACTGATAGAGAGCCCATTAGGACCAAAATGACCTTGAAGGAGAGTTTCTTCAGAATCCTGAGATTAACAAAACATTTGTTAGAATTAAACTCAAAATATACATGATTGTCGTAAGCTAATTTGCTTACAGTAACAAGATTTTTGGTTATATGAAGGACATGTAACAGATTGTGAAGAATTAATTTGAAAATAATAAAGTAATGCAAAAGACAATTTGGAGAGTTTCTTAAAAAGCACTATGCAAACATTTTCAAAAGGTTGATGGAGGTAGTTTGCTGTTGATAATATTTGAAGGATTCTGTTCTTTGGTATTATTTCCTTATTAGATTTAGTGAAACTGCTGTACAAAATATGAAGCGTACTCGGAGGCACTGTAACTTTTTGATGTTTAGAAATACCTTTTTTGGCTTGCCATGGTATTAACTATTTGTTAATATCTGGAACGGCATTCAGGTACAAATTTGATGACGAGAGGGTTACAAAAGAAGATAATAAAAGAGCATTAGAGGAGCAATATGGTGGTGAGGAAGAGGTAATTATTTTATTACCTTTGATCATGACATTTTTCTTTTTGAATATTTTGTCTGTTAACGATTGAATCTTGTGTTTTAACAGTTACCACAGGCAAATCCTGGATTCAATAACACTCCTTTTAAGTTCACCAAATACTCAAATGCTTATATGCTGGTGTATATACGTGAAAGTGACAAGGATAAAATCATATGCAATGTGGATGAGAAAGACATTGCCGCACATTTAAGGGTAAGCGTGTATTTTATATGCATAAAGAACTGTGAAAGATGGAAGGCAAGAACATGTTTCATGTTTGTTACTGGCTTTAACTTCAAAATTGTTTTGATGCTGCTTTATTTGGCAATAGGTCTAAGAAAGCATGTTTCTGCTTAGCTGTAGCTATCAACTTGATGACACTTTTCAAATTATCCTGTTTTATCTTGTATTTTTTTTCTCTTTAATCACTGTATTTATTTTCTATTGAGAAGCAGCAGGCGTTCTGAACATATGGGCAACAATTAAGTCAAGTTCAATTTGCTGTGTCCCCTACTTTTTATTTTAATATTCTGTTACTTATGCTGCTTGATTCTGGAAATTGGGTATGATTTTCTGCAATGAATTAACGTAGGAGAGGTTGAAGAAAGAACAAGAAGAGAAAGAGCATAAAAAGAAAGAAAAAGCAGAAGCTCACCTTTATACTATTATAAAGGTTCTTAGTTCCTGACCTTGACTTCTTAAAGAAGCAATTGAATATTGTTTGTATTGCATTTTACCTTATTTTTGAAATTAACCATCAAATTATGTTCGCTACTACTGATATGATATTCTTAGGTGGCACGTGATGAAGATCTTAAAGGGCAGATTGGAAAGGCTATTTACTTCGATCTTGTAGACCATGACAAAGTTAGAAGTTTCCGAGTCCAAAAGCAAACATCTTTTAACCTTTTCAAGGTATCTTCTACCGTCATACTTGCGTGGTAGTCTGGTCAGTATAATTCATTATTGTTTCACTTAGATCAGAGTGAAGGGGACATTACTATTAGTATGACGAAAGTGGACTTAATATTAAAAAGAGAGAAGTATTTTTAGAGGGGTTAATCACACTACTCATGATCTCATATCTATAGATTTAGATAGGTACCACTCAATTGCAACTACTACCAATTTCTATTAATTCTAACAACCACCTGTAATACTCCTAATAGCCACCTACGGTAATTCTTACACTCCCCGAGCATACAAATTATATGTTCCAAGCTTGGAATAACAGAATTCAATCTGGGGTCCCCTTAAGGATTTGGTTAGTACATCTGCAAGTTGATCATTAGAAGCAATATACTCCGTACATATCTCTTTTGACAACAACTTCTCCCGAATAAAATTGTAGTCAATCTATATATGCTTAGTTCTCATGAAATACTGGACTAGAGGCAATGTGGAGAGCAACTTGATTATCCCAATACATCTTCATTGTGTGGATCTTATAGAATTTGAGTTTGTGAAGGAATTGTTTCACCATATAAGTTCACAAGTAACAAAAGCCATGGCCGGGTATTCAGCTTCTGCAGTAGATTGGGCTACTACATTCTAGTTCTTACTTTTCCAGGAAATAATATTTGCTCTAAGGAAAACACAATATCCTATCATAGAATGCCTGTCAGGGGAAGATCCTACCCAATCAGCATCACAATATTTAGAGATTTTTGGAATCTCCTTTATCTTCGTATAGTAGACCTTGTCCTGGGGCCTTTTTGAGGTACCTTAGAATTTGGATAATAGCAGTCCAATGGTGGTCAGTACAAGGAGCTTGCATAAACTGACTTACAACACCCACTGCGAAAGACAGATCAGATCTCGTGATAGTCAGATAAATAAGTTTCCCAACTAGTCTTTTATATCTTTCTGGATCAGAGAACAATTCACCCTGTTCTGTCATTAGCTTTTGATTTGGATTCATGGGACTATCTACTAGTCTACAGTCAACCATACCTGTCTCCTTTAGAATATGTAAGGCATATTTTCTTTGAGAGATAACAACTTTTTATTTTGACTGAGCTACTTCAATCCTTAAGAAATATTTTAGGCTTCCAAGATCCATAGTTTGAAAGTGATTACGCAAGTGTTCTTTTAGTTGAGATATTTTGGTAGCATCATTTCTTGTTATCACGATATCATCAACATATACAATCAAGTAAACACATTTTTTAGGGAGGTGTAACAATAAAAAACTGAATGATCAGGTTCACTACGCTTCATCCCAAAAGTTTGAACAATGTGGCTAAATTTCCTAAACCAAGTACGTGGTGATTGTTTGAGAAGAGAGAACGACGTAACTTACACATCAATCCAAACTCCTCCTGAGCAACAAAATCAGGAGATTGCTCCATGTGGACCTCTTCCTCTAAATCGCTGTGAAGAAATGCATTTTTAATATCCAGCTGATGAAGAGACCAATGACGAATAGCGGTCATGGCAAAGAAAAGATGGATAATAGTCATTTTGGCAACTGGTGAAAAAGTATTACGGTAGTCAAGATGATAAATCTGTGTGTACCCTTTTTCAACTAATCGTGCATTGAGATGATCTATCTCACCATTGGGGACAATTTTAATGGCATAAACCCCATCAACATCCAATTGTCTTCTTCCCTGGTGGAAGAGGCACTAACTCCCATATGTGATTCTGGTCAAGAGCTTGCATCTCGACAATTATAGCTTGTCGCCATCTAGGATGATTGATAGCTTCAGTCACATTTTTTGGAATAGAAAAAGAAGATACTGAAGACAGAAAAGAACAATAATGAAATGTGTTACAATAATCAATATTGTCAATATCTACTTTAGTAAATAGTGTGTAGTTTATTATAGATAATTTCTGTAAATACTTTATTTCCTAATTTGTTCTTAATGCCCATTTTTGCATATTCTGTAATATACAGGAAGAGGTTGCAAAAGAATTTAATGTACCAGTTCAATTTCAGCGCTATTGGCTATGGGCAAAGCGACAAAACCATACCTATCGTCCTAATAGGCCATTGACACCTATTGAGGAAGCACAATCTGTAAATTCTCATTTTTGCTTGGAGATTTTGTTTTCTACTTCGTTCCTTTTTCTTAGCTGCTGCTGACTATTTCTCATGGTTATTGTTTTTGAATTATAGCTTGGTTTAATTTAATGGAAGCCTGTTCATTATGTTACTGTGCGGGCATGCTATATGTTTATTCCATTTTGTGGGCTGGCTGAATTGTTCATGGGTTGCTTTTGTTTTTCATTTTCCCCATCTTTTATTAATTGTTTTCTATTTCTTGAAACAGAAAAAAAAAAAAAAATTCAATGTTTAAATAGTAATGTACATATCCTGTGGTTTGTATTCCATGTTTTCGGATTGCTCTGATGTTTGTGATTGTTTTATGTTTCGGTGGTGTTGTTTATGTGAAATAAAAAAATCTATGAATTGAAGTTTTTCTCAATCTACTTCATTGTATTACAGGTTGGACAATTGAGAGAAGTATCAAACAAGGTTCACAATGCAGAATTAAAATTGTTTTTAGAAGTGGAGATGGGGATGGTAACATTTGTATTGAAATTGAATTTTAATGTAATATTATGAAATTTTAATGTTCAACTCACACTGTTCTGTTGAAAATCTGCATTCAATTTTAGGATTCTCGTCCGATTGCACCACCTGAGAAAACCAAGGACGATATATTACTTTTTTTCAAGCTATATGATCCTGAAAAAGAGGAGCTGCGGTACTGAGTAATTTCTGTATTTCAACGTTTTGATCTGACACCTAGGTTGACCTAAGATTTATTTTTTCATTATAATGGCAGTTACGTTGGAAGTCTCTTTGTGAAGTGTACTGGCAAGCCATTGGAAATCTTAACGAGGTTAAATGAAATGGCTGGTTATGACCCTGAAGAAGATATTGCACTTTATGAGGTTGGTTTGTATTGATTCCTTCAATTCCGATGGAAATGAAATGACTAAATTTTAGTTTAGTAATTGAGAAATCTTGGAACTTGTTACATTTGATTTACTAATTTAGCCATAAGTTTTGAAGTTTGTATTTTAGATTAAGTGTAACTTAATTATCAATTAGCACTTGGCATATAACTGTTGCTAACTAGCTAACCTTTGTGCTTTAGATGCAGCATTATATATCATTGTTTTAGCCACTAAATTTGTTGTTGATTGGTATTTGCATAGTGCTTCATAACTGTTGAATATAGTGAAAAACTAGCTATAATGTTATTTTCCTTATGTCTAAAATATACATAGGATAATATATTTATAATTAAGATTCATTTAAGTAAATATGATAAATACATATATTTTGACTAATAATATCTATAATATCTAAAATATCTAACACTTGCTCCTCAAGTTAATGCATATAAATCATATGTACCACACTAGTTACAAATATAATTGTTAAGGTTCTAATACAACCAATTGACATTATGTGATGTAGCCTAACATGTTAGAATTATTATTAAGTAATGGTTAGTGGTTAGTAGTTGGTGGTTGGTAGTTGTTGTTTTAAATGTGGTAATCCTATATATATATATATATATATATATATATACATATATATATATATATACATATATATATATATATATATATATATATATATATATATATATATATATATATATATATGAGATCATAGAGTGGAGAGTGGTATCCCACTGAATTATAAATCTTCTTTTAACTCTCTTTACTCTCTTAACTTGGTATCGAGCAAGTTGGTCCCTGCTCTGTCTGTCACTGCCACCATCCAGTTCTTGTTCGGTCACGCGTCCGACCACCTTCCGATCACTTTTTCGGCCACTTCTGGTCACTTTCCAGTTATTTTCCAATTAAGTGTAACTTAATTATCAATTAGCACTTGGCATATAACTGTTGCTAACTAGCTAACCTTTGTGCTTTAGATGCAGCAATATATATCATTGTTTTAGCCACTATATTTGTTGTTGATTAGTATTTGCATAGTGCTTCATACCTATTGAATATAGTGAAAAACTAGTTATAATGTTAATTTTCTTATGTCTAAAATATACATAGGGTAAGATATTTATAATTAAGATTCATTTAAGTAAATATGGTAAATACATATATTTTGACTAATAATATTTATAATATCTAGAATATCTAAAATATCTAACACTCTCCCTCTTGATGCATATAAATCATATGTACTACACTTGTTACAAATATAATTGTTAAGGTTCCAATATACAACCAATTGACATTATATGAAGTAGCCTAACATGTTAATCGATTAGCCAACGCCTTTCTGGAAAAAGACTTAGAATATCTTCACAAATGATATCCAATGATCCCGCTAATCGATTAGCCTCTCTCAAGCAAGTAGATAAAGATATGATGACCTTTATTGCTGAAACTCAATCAGTAGTTGAAGAATTAAAGATGTTCCTAGAGGTGAATTTGTTAGAGGAGATAAAACAAAAGTTGGATAAATTCTATATGGTTATGACTCTCCAGGCTATGAATTCATAATTTGATCATGTTAGAGATCAAATTTTAACTGGACAAGAAGTTCCTTCTATGGAAAGTTTGACTACAAGACTGCATCGTGTTCCAACTCTCAAAGGAAAAAATAATCAAGAACTTGTTGAATCTTTTGCTATGATTTCTACTCGTGAAAGAGGAAGTCGCGGCACTAGAGGAGGACGTGGAGGTAGAGGATGTCCTCAGGGCACTCATTGCAAGAGAATGGGTCATACCCTGGAAAATTGCTACTCTTCGTACGGTTTTCCTGACAAAACTGTCAATTTTTTCAAATATGAAATGGTTGAACCCAAGTTCTCTCACGAAGAATATCAAGAATATTTGAGGTTGAAATCCAGTAATCTAGCATAGTCATCAACAACTCCAAATTCATCAACAACTTGCATTTCACAATCTGTGGAAAGTCAAAATCCATGAATTATTGACTCAGGTACTTCTGATCACATGTCTGGTAATATCTCTTTGTTCTCTTCTCTCTCATTTCCTAAAACTCTTCATCTCATAAACTTAGCCAACGGATCTAAAGTAGCCTCTAAATGAACTGGTCAAGTCTCCATTTCTCCGTCTTTAAATTTAAAATCTGTTCTCTTTTTCCTTCATATTCCTTCAGTCTCATTTCCCTAAGTCAATTAACCAAATTATTAAATTGTTCAGTAACCTTTAATGCCAAATCTTTTGTTATACAAGAACGTAGTACGAGTCGACAGATTGGCGAAGGACATGAATCTGGAGGCTTATACTACCGTGGGACTAAATCATCTGTATCTTGTGTTGCATCCTTGTCTCGAAAACTATTACACAAATGTTTAGGGCACCCTCACTTGTCAAGATTAAAAAAAATGGTTCCTGAACTTCATACCCTTCAAGTTTTGAATGTGAATCATCTCAACTAGGGAAATATACTAGGTCTCTTTTCCTAAACGTTCTGAATCTAGATGTGATTTTGTCTTTTCTCTTGTTCATTCTGATATTTGGGGTCCTAGTCTCATCGTTTGGCTATAGATATTGAGTTATCTAGGTGTACTTGGATTTATCTAATGAAAGACCGTTCTGAATTATTACCTATTTTTAAGTCTTTCCTTAACAAAATCAATTTGGAAAAATAATCAAAATTTTACGAAGTGATAATGCCAAAGAATACTTTTCTACTGATTTCTCCACTCTCTTAAGTTCCCAATGCATTTTACACCAGTCTACTTGTCCTCACATACCACAGCAAAATGGTATAGCAAAACAAAAAAATAGACATTTGGTTGAAACTGCTTGTACCTTATTACTTGGTGCAAATATGCCTATTTATCATTGGGGAGATGCTATTCTTACTGCATGTTTTCTCATTAATAGAATGTCATCTTCTTCTCTTGATAATAAAGTTTCACACTCTATTCTATTGCCAAAGGAACCACTCTTTCATGTTTCTCCTCGTGTATTTGGTTGCGTATGTTTTATTCATGATATGTCTCCAGGTTTAGATAAACTATCAGCTAGAGCCATCAAATGTGTCTTATTGGGATATTCTCGTCTTCAAAAAGGATATCAATGTTATTATCCTGAAACCAAGAGGTACTACATGTCTGCTAATGTCACTTTTTTTTTAATCAACTCCTTTCTTCCCTTCTTTTATGCAGGATATTAGTTCGGTCCAAAATGACCTACCTATACCCTTAGTGGAGCCATTTGTACCTCCTCTTCCTAACACCCAAAATTCCACACAAAATACACTGGAATCCTCACCACTGCTCTTATTACCTATCAACACAGGAGTCAAATGATTAGTCCCATATCCCAAAATGAGTCTTCCTCAGCAAATCCTTCTCAATCATCCCCTGATATCACGATTCCTAATAATGATGACTCAAGTTGGTCCATTGTCATTCGCAAAAATACTCGCTTTACTTGTAATCCACATCCCATTTACAATTTTTCTAGCTACCATGGATTGTCTCTTTCTTGTTTTTCTTTTGTTTCTTTTGTATCCACTATTACTATTCTAAAAAATGTTAAAGAAGCACTTGATCATCCTGGATGGCGACAAGCCATGATTGATGAAATGTAGACTTTTGAGCACAATGGTTCATGGAACTTAGTTCCTCTTCCAACTGGGAAGAAGACTGTTGGTTGTCGTTGGGTCTATGCCAATAAAGTTGGACCAAAAGGTAAAGTTGATCGACTCAAAGCTAGATTAGTAGCAAAAGGCTACACTCAGATCTATGGCCTTGACTACAGTGATACTTTTTCTCCTGTGGCCAAAATGACTACTGTTCGACTTTTCTTTGCTATGACAACTATCCGTCATTGGCCTCTTCATCAGTTAGATATCAAGAATGTTTTCTTGCATTGTGATCTTGAGGAGGAAATTTACATGGAGCAACCTTCTAGTTTTGTTGCTCAGGGGGAGTCTAGGTTGGTTTGTAAGTTACATCGTTCTCTCTATGGTCTCAAACAATCTCCACGTGTTTGGTTTGGAAAGTTTAGTCACATTGTTCAAAGTTTTGGACTAAAATGGTTTGGAAAGTTTAGTCACATTGTTCAAAGTTTTGGACTAAAATGAAGTGAAGTAGATCATTCAGTTTTTTATTATACTGCTTCAGGAAAATGTGTTTATTTAATTGTATATGTGGATGATATAGTCATTACAGAGGATGATGTTGATAAAATTTCTCTGCTAAAGAAACATTTACGCAATCACTTCCAAACTAAGGAACTTGGTTGTCTCAAATACTTTCTAGGGATTGAAGTGGCTTAATCAAAATAGACATCGTAGTCTCCCAAAGAAAGTATGCTTTAGATATCTTGAAAGAAACAGACATGATTGATTGTAGACCAGTAGACAGCCCTATGGATCCAAATCATAAATTAATGGTGGATCAGGGTGAACCACTCTCTGATCCTGAGAGATCTAGAAGACTTGTTGGGAAACTCATTTATCTCACCATTACCATACCTGACCTATCTTTTGTCGTTGGAGTTGTCAGTCAGTTTATGCAAAATTCGCGTACTGATCATTGGAATGTTGTTCACATCCTAAAATATCTCAAAAAGGCTCCAGGATAAGGTTTGTTGTATGAAGATATAGGGGGTACCTAAATATCTGGGTATTGTGATGCTGATTGGGCTGGATTCCCTATGGACAGACACTCCACTACCGGATATTGTGTTCTCATTGGATGCAATACTATTTCTTGAAAAAGCAAGAAACAAAATGTAGTGGCCGGTCTAATGTTGAAGCTGAATATAGAGCAATGACATCTCTCACTTGTGAACTAAGTGTGGGTGAAACAATTCCTTCAAGAATTGAAATTTTGTGAGATCCAACAGATGAAGATGTATTGTGACAATCAAGCAGCTTTCCACTTGCCTCTAATCCGGTGTTCCATGAGAGGACCAAACATATAGAACTTGATTGTCATTTTATTTGTGAAAAATTGTTGTCTAAAGAAATTTGCACTGAATTTGTCGGGTCCAATGATTAACTTGCAGATGTGTTGACAAAGTCTTTAAGAGGACCTCAAATTGAATTTATTTGTTCCAAGCTTGACATATACAATTTGTATGCTCCAGCTTTAGGGGGAGTGCTAGAATTATTATTGGGTAGTGATTAGTAGTTGGTGGTTGGTAGTTATTGTTTTAAATTCTGTAATCTTATATATATATATATATATATATATATATATATATATATATATATATATATATATATATATATATATATATATATATATGTATGTATGTATGTATGTATGTATGTGAGATCATAGAGTATAGAGTGGTATCCCACTTAATTATAAATATTCTTTTTAACTCTTTACTCTCTTAACTCATGTATTTAAACCATACCAAATGACATGAGACAGGCGATGTGGGACCTTCAACACGCCCCCTCCAACGAAGTCTTCCGGATGAGGGAAAGGATAACTATTGGCCCAAGACAATAACCGGAAAGATGTTAGGTTTGGACTCTGATATCAATTTGAGAAACTTATTTAGGGTTTTCAATACAGTGGCAAAAGACACTGTTACATTGTATTTATAGATAAAAAGGATACAATGGAGAGGATATTAACCTCAGCCCAAACCCTTAACCCTAGTCTAAGGGAAGATAGAAAAACATCATATATCAACAATAATCAATTCCAGGTCCCTGTAAAGACTTGGTGAAAATATCTATTAAATATTCACATGAGTTAATAAACGTGGTTTTAATATCTCTAGATACAATCTCTTCTCAAATAAAATGACAGTCAACTTCAATGTGTTTTGGTCCTTTCATAAAAGACAAGATTAGAGCGAATATGAAGAACAACCTGATTGTCACATATAAGTGTCATTTGAGTGATATCTCCAAATTGCAATTCTTTAAGTAATTGTTTAAGGCAAACAAGGTCAGAAGTGGCTGAGGCCATAACTCTATATTTTGCTTCAGCACTAAATCTTACTACAATACTTTGTTTCTTGCTCTTCCAAGGTATCAAGTTACCTCCAATAGAGACACATTATTCGGAAGTAGATCTTCTATCTAAAGAAGATCCTGCCTAGTCAGCATCTGAATAACACACAACTTTAGCCTGGTTATTGTGATCATATAACAAATTTTTTTCATGAAATCCTTTAATGTGCTTTAATATACGAATGACTGCACTCCAATGATCTACACATGGGGAATTAAGAAATTGACTCAATGCTAATTGCAAAGGAAATGTCGGGCGGGTAACAGTAAAATAGTTTAATTTTCCAATTTATCTTCTGTACTTCTCAGGATCTAATAGAGGCTCCCCCTGATTAGGTAGGAGTTTGATATTGGGATCCATGAGTGGGTCAACAAATTTTGAGTCATCAACCCAGTTTTTTCTAAAATATCCAATGCACATTTTCTCTGAGATATAACAATGCCATTATTGGATTGCGCTACCTCAATCCCCAAGAAATATCTAAGTTTGCCAAGATCTTTGGTCTGAAAGTGGTGGCAAAGATGTTGCTTCATCTGGGAGATGCCATGGTGATCACTCTGTGAAAACAATATTGTCAACATATACTTTAAATAGATACACCCAGTACTTTAGTGACGGTAAAATACTAAATGATCTACTTCATTGCGAGTCATTCAAAACTGCTGAACAAGACTACTAAATTTTCCCAACCAGGCCCACTTCAACAATAATGGAGATCATGTCGTTATCAATTTCCTTGACAGTTGCCAATCTATGTGCATAATCATATTGGCTATGAATATCATTTGCAATGATATCTTAAGCCCTTTTTCCAAAAAGAATGGCAAGTCCTTAATGATATGAGAGTTCCCAATATACTAGGTTGCCAAGGAACCACATTTCTACGAAAGTAGACCAAGAGAGATACTTTTTTCCATTTAATTTCTCAGAAGTGATGGTAGGAGTGCTTGGGAAAGAGACAACAGGTCTAGAAGACATGTTTGCTAGAGTTTTATAGGAGACCTCAGGGATAATGAAGAGATACAATAGCGGCGACAACGATGGTGGGAGGCGACAACAAAGGACGGTGGTGGTGGCTCGTGATTGAAAGCTGCGGTCGGCGGCGATGGAGACCAGAAGGGCCCCCTCTGATACCAACTTAATATTAAAAAGAGAAGTATTTTTAGAGGTTAATCACACCACTCTCATGATGCTATATATATAGATTTAGAGGTACAACTCAAACTACATTTAAATTCAATTACTACCAATTTGTATTAATTCTAACAATCACCTGGAATACTTCTAAAAGCCACCTAATTACAGTAATTCTAACAAATACCAAATACAATGAATTCCTAACTAATATAGTATCTCTAATAATAACATATCAATGCTTTTTGTTATGTAAAAAATTAATTGTTGCATACATTATGAAAAAGCGGTAGGAAATTAAGTTTGATGGACACTTTGCATGATAGATGTTTGTGTTGCCTTGTAACATTTGTGTTGATATTGAATATTGATTGAAATCATGTATTTTGAATTACAATTATAACTTTTAAACTTTTATGTTTTTAATTCTTGTACCCTTATTGATTGGAATACCACAATATTTTCATTGGTTCTTACTTTTAATAATGTCTTATACTTTTTCTAAACATTAATTTTTGTGTTGTGTTAAATTCATATTAATTTTATGTTGTATTCTTGCTATTGTGCCTAATGATTTTGAATTTTTCCTTATCCCTGTTTCTGAGCCATGTGTTAAATGATCATATTCATGGTTTATAATCACTTTTCTTATCTCAGTTCGAGTTGTGTAATTAATGAATTGATTGACTTCTTTTGCAGGAAATTAAGTTTGAACCAAATGTCATGTGCGAACCTATTGACAAGAAAGTAACATTTCGAACTAGCCAGGTGAGTTATATCCATAACTGCTAAGAACATTTTGTTTCAGGTTTTGAAAATAATTCCTGAGAATCTTATTACTAGGAGTAACATTTGTGATGTTTGGTTGATCAAACATTCTGGCTGATACTGGGCACTAGTAGGGGGGGGGGGTTGGATTCTTGTTATATTTCAGGAACTTTTGTCAATTTTGGGAATGTAGAGGGTGGTGGGGCTTTGGTGACAAGGGATATACAAGCCAGTGTAAGGCTTCAACCTCTAACCCTAACCTGGTATATAATTTATATGCACCAAGCTTGGAGCATACAAATTGAATTCTAGTTCCTCTTAGAGGTATAGTAAAAATGTCGATAAGTTGGTCAAATCCTTGGACAACAATTGGATTGGATCCAGTATGAAGAGTTACGTGATTGTCTCAATACAACCTCATCTATGCATTAGAAAAATATTCTTTAATATTATTACTTCTGAGGATTTTAATTATCTTCCAAAATTGATCCTTGAGAAAAAGACATAAATATGGATAAGAGTTTAGTTTTGTCTTTCATTAAATAAACCTATGTACATTTGAAAAATTCATCAACGAGAGTTACAAAATATCGAGAACAAAATGAGGTGACACGACTCAATCCCCTAATATGAAAAAGTAAAATTACATTGAGTTTCATATTGTTTAGAAAATGTAGACTCAATATGTTTTCATAAAATAAGAACAACAATGGAGTCAAAATGCGATTACAAAAACTAAGGAAAGTGACATTGCATGTGAGACACACACCTAGGATAGGTCGTGCTTCGATCGACGCCTGAGAGCGTGTGCGGTGGCAGATGGCATTGCAGTTGGTGCAGTTGGGTCGCACTCCTTGTGGCACACTTAACCCTTGCTTCGTCGATGTGAAAGGTGTTGGTTGACGATTACAACGGATGGTAGCACTTGATGGTCGGATATGACTAGTTACAAAGAAAATCAAGGTGGGATCTCACTCGCTCTAATATCAATTTGAGAAAAATATTAGTTAAGAGAGTAAAGAGAGTGAAAAGAAGATTTCTAATTTAGTGGGATGCATCACTCCACTCTATGATCTCATATATATATATATATATAGGATTACAATATTTAAAACAACAACCACCAACTACTAACCACTAACCACTAACTAATAATAATTCTAACACTCCCCCTCAAGCTGGAGCATACAAATTGTATGTGCCAAGCTTGGAACAAATAAATTCAATTCGAGGTCCTCTTAAAGACTTTGTCAACACATCTGCAAGTTGATCATTGGACCCGACAAATTCAGTGCAAATTTCTTTAGACAACAATTTTTCACGAATAAAATGACAATTAAGTTCTATATGTTTGGTCCTTTCATGGAACACCGTATTAGAGGCAATGTGGAGAGCTGCTTGATTGTCACAATACATCTTCATCTGTTGGATCTCACAAAATTTCAGTTCTTGAAGGAATTGTTTCACCTACACTAGTTCACAAGTGAGAGATGTTATTGCTCTATATTCAGCTTCAGCACTAGACCGGGCCACTACATTTTGTTTCTTACTTTTCCAAGAAATAATATTGGCTCCAATGAGAACACAATATCTTGTTGTGAAGCGTCTGTCCATAGGGGATCCAGCCTAATCAGCATCACAATACCCAGATATTTGGGTACCGCTTTTATCTTCATACAACAGACCTTGTCCTGGAGTTTTTTTGAGATATTTTAGGATGTGAATGATAGTATTCCAATGATCAGTACGCGGATTTTGTATAAATTGACTCACAACTCCAACGACAAAAGATAGGTCAGGTCTGGTAATGGTGAGATAAATGAGTTTCCCAACAAGTCTTCTATATCTCTCAGGATCAGAGAGTGGTTCACCCTGATCCGCCATTAATTTCTGATTTGGATCCATAGGGTTGTTTACTAGTCTACAATCAATCATGCCTGTTTCTGTCAGGATATCTAAAGCATACTTTCTTTGGGAGACTACGATGCCTTCTTTTGATTAAGCCACTTCAATCTCTAGAAAGTATTTGAGACAACCAAGATCCTTAGTTTGGAAGTGATTGCGTAAATGTTTCTTTAGCAGAGAAATTTTATCAACATCATCCCCTGTATTGACTATATCATCTACATATACAATTAAATAAACACATTTTCCTGAAGCAATATAATAAAAAACAAAAGAGTTGGCATTAAAGGTTACTGAACAATTCAATAATTTGGTTAATTGACTTAGGGAAATGAGACTAAAGGGACATGAAGGAACAAAAAGAACAGATTTTAAGTTTAAAGACGGAGAAATGGAGACTTGACCAGTTCCTTTAGAGGCTACTTTAGATCTGTTGGCTAGGGTTATAAGATGAGGAGTTTTAGGAAATGAGAGAGAAGAGAACAAAGAGACATTACCAGACATGCGATCCATCTCTACACCCATGGCTTGTCTCCATTTTCTGTCAGACAATGCCTCAGATAGGGTATTAGGTAGAAGTGTAGTGTTTAGGTTTATTAGGAAGGTTTTATGGGTAGGAGAGAAATTTTTAAAGGACATGTAATTTGAGAGGGTAGAGTGGTTGTTTGGTGCATTTTCTTGTGCCTTTTCTAATGGCAATTGGGAGGTCAGGATCATTTTAGGTTTCAATTTCAACCTGCACAGTTGGAGAAAAAATTGTTACCTCTTTTTGTGGAGTCAAGTTGGATTCTTGGACATGACTTGATCCTAGAATGACCTTAGTCTTCCTTGAGTACACCAGTTTCTTAGCACATTTTCTAGCTTCAACATCTCCTTGATCAGCTTCACAATTAATTTCACTTCCTTGACCAATTTCCTTTTCTTGACCAATTCCTTGACTAGTTTCACTTGTTACAGCTTCAATTTGATCTCGTTTAGGTTCAAATATCAAGTCTGGAAGAATGGGAAAACCAGAATTACAACTTCCAATTTGATCTCGTTCAAATATCAAGTCTAAAAGAAAGGGAAAATCAGAATTACTACTTTCCTTATCTTCCTTAAAACTCTCCCCCTGAAGATAAGCTTGATGAAAATAACCCTCTTGTTCTCCCTAGACACAAAGAATTTTTTGGATTGGGGGTGGTAGCATTTATACCCTTTCTGAGTGGGTGAGTAACCAACAAAGATACACTTTAAGGCTCTAGGATCAAGTTTTTCCCTGTCTGTACTATGAATATGGACATATGAGATGCACCAAAAATCTCTTGGTTTAAGATTATTTATAGTGGACATGTTTGGAAAGAAAGACGACAAAGCTTCCATAGGGCTTTTTCATCCTAAGACTCTAGAGGGTAGTATATTGATAAGGTATGTTGATGTAATAGATGGAACAACAATGATTGCGTCTGATTTAATAGACGTCTATTTTTCCTCTCTGCGACCCCATTCTGCTGTGGTGTTTTGACATAAGAGGACTCATAAATTATACCTTCTTTTTCACCAAAAGAATTAAGTACATGATTGAAGTAATCTTTAGCATTATTTGACCTAAGTCTCTTAATATTAACACCAAACTGATTTTTTATCAAGGAGTGGAAGCTTAGGAAGACAAAACTGACTTCTGATTTTTGTTTAAGTAGGAAAACCCAAGTGTCCCTTGTACAATCGTCTATAAAGGTGACAAACCATTGAGCACCAGACACATTTGGAACATTAGAAGGTCCCCATACATCAGTATGAAGAAGATAAAAAGGGAAATTGCTAATTCTATTACTTATTGCAAAAGATACACGCTTGTGCTTAGCAAGTTCACGCACCTCAGAATGAAGACTCTCAACATCTAACTTGGTAAACAGAGAGGGAAACATAATTTTGATCACTCCAAAATAGGGATGTCCCAACCAACAATGATAAAACATGATTTTTTCTCTGATTGTCATCAAGGATTCAGATATGAAGGAGTGAGAGATTTTGTTCTTGCTGGACAGACTTGGATCTTCAAGATAATAAAGGTCATTCCATTCTCTAGCATGTCCAATCATCCTCCCCGAATTCTTGTCCTGAAATACACAATGATCGTTGAAAAAAACTTGACATAACAAATCTTTTATAAGTTTTTGTATAAAGACTAGGTTGGTGGACAACTTTGGGACATGGAGAACATCTTTTAAGGTTATTAAATGATTGATTTGGATATTTCCTTGACCAGCTGCAGTTATAAGGGTTCCATCTGCTGTGACAATTTCTTGTTGTTGGGACATGGGGAATATGTGGAGAAGTGTTTGGCTAATGGTGTCATGTGGTTTGTGGCTCCAGAGTCCAATATCCAATAATGGTTAAAAGATGTATATGAGATATTTAATCCAAAAGAAAGTGGAAACTTACCTGA
Organism: Sphenostylis stenocarpa; assembly: GCA_963425845.1. Taxonomy (NCBI): domain Eukaryota; kingdom Viridiplantae; phylum Streptophyta; class Magnoliopsida; order Fabales; family Fabaceae; genus Sphenostylis; species Sphenostylis stenocarpa. The sequence goes on from OY731403.1 coordinate 77,420,968, forward strand.
GTATGCCAAATAACACATACCTTTAGGTTTTTCCATCTTACTAAGAAAGGTTCTCTCTTCCTTTCTATCTCCTCTTGGTTAAGATGGGTGTTGAAAGTCCCACATCGCCTACCTCATATCATTTGGTATGGTTTAAATACATGTTAGGCTACTCCACATATTGCCAATTGGTTTTATGTTGGAACCTTAACATGGTATCAGAGCCAAAGCCTAACATCTTTCCGGTTATTGTCATGGGCCAAAAGTTGCCCTTTAGTTGGGTCAAAAAGTACCCTTTGCCTGGTCCGCGGGCTTCGTTGGAGGGGGTGTGTTGAAAGTCCCACATCGCCTACCTCATATCATTTGGTATGGTTTAAATACATGTTAGGCTACTCCACATATTGCCAATTGGTTTTATGTTGGAACCTTAACAATGGGCAACAGATTTAAAGGTGTCCCATGTAATTTCCAGCACTTCTCTCGGGTATGACAAGGCTTATTGCAGTAGATACACCGGAGATTATCACTTTTCTTCTCCACATTTTCTGATCCTCCTTTCTTCTGTTTGGGCCCACTTCAAATAATTTCTTCCATTTAGTCTATATGCAGAATGGATATTCTGCAGTTCTCTAGATTGCTGGGATTGGGTATTCCCTATTTCTGGGGTTGGATTCACAACTTCCTCTTCCCTTGACATTTATAGCAAGAATGTGTGATGCAGCAGCAATGTAGGCTGTCTTAGGGTTTATAGTGCGCAGACAGAACTTCCTAGATCGGAAGCTCTAATACCATTTGGAAAATTAGATTAAATAAAATATGATTTTATTATTTTAATACAAAGAGATCATACAAGATATATAAAGGAGACCTAATCTATTTTAGGAAATATAATAACTCTATTTTATTCTAAGATCCCTTCATTTATGGGATTGTTTTTAATTGTTCAAATCGGTACGGATTACAAATTTCCTTATTTTTTCTTTCTTAAAATACTATATGATTTCCCACACTAACCATTAAAGTTGAGTGCATACAAAAGAAAATAAAAAAAAAAAAGGAACTCTTATTTTTAGCAAATTATGGCAGACAGTTGCCTATTCTGGTGATGGGAACAGGTGATGCCTCCTACTCAGTGGCATGGAGTTGCCAAGATGTGGCAATCGAGACTGCGTAAGAAGGTCAAATGTTATTGGACAACTTTATTGTAAAAATTATTGTCTTGCCTCCTTCTGAATGAAATCTAGTATGAGAATAATCATTGAAAAGATTCCTGGCAATCATGTTTGTTTCGGAATGTTTATAGTAATGTTTTGAAGCTCGTTGTAGTCCACTATTCCATGCAATGATTGCCACATTGAAAAACCAGATTAATCAATTTTGTTTATTAGCTTATAATCTATTTTTTGCAGCTGGAAGATGGTGATATCATATGCTTTCAGAAAGCTTCCTCTTTGGACAGTGAGGAAAATATCCGTTATCCGGATGTGCCCTCATATTTAGAATATGTGCATAATCGCCAGGTACATCCTTGTTTTAGGTTACTTCATGCAAATTTGTTTGGTTTTTGGTGATGCGGACATGAAACTTTCTAAAAGGCAGTCATAGGTAGACTTCTCTTGCCCTCTTTTCACTACATACTGGTGCTTGTGCATATCTGTTTATGCAATTAATTAATCTAGCAAATTTCATGATAATAGTTAAATAAGACCTAAAGTTGCTTGTATATTTTATATATTCTAAGGTGGTTCACTTTCGATCTCTGGATAGACCTAAAGAAGATGACTTTTTCTTGGAGATGTAAGCATCCTGGCAGCTTATTGGGGTCAAATTGTAAAGTTATATAATATTTTTCTATTTTATTGAAGTGCGGATGTAGTTATTTATATTGTTATGCATTAATGCTCTTGCATTTACTATTTCTAGGTCAAGGCTTTATACTTACGATGATGTAGTGGAGAGAGTAGCCCAACAACTTGGTTTGGATGACCCGTCCAAAATACGGCTGACACCACACAACTGCTACTCTCAACAACCCAAACCCCAGCCTATTAAATACAGAGGAGTAGAACATTTGTCTGATATGTTAGTTCATTACAATCAGGTAGTTATTGTTAAATTAATCATAATATTTGTTCTTGAAAACACAATAGATCTTATTCCGTTCTTTTATGTCAGACGTCAGATATATTATACTATGAAGTACTTGACATCCCTCTACCAGAATTACAAGGGTTGAAAACTCTGAAAGTTGCATTTGCCACTAAGGATGAAGTGAGTATGCTGAACAGATTTCTCTTCCCTTTTTAAGTAGTTTTTCCTTCCTCTCACAGCAGTTTACATATTTTTGTCAGGTGTTTAGTCATACTATCCGACTTCCAAAGCAGAGTACTGTTGGGGATGTCCTTGATGATCTTAAAACAAAGGTGAAATTTTTAAGCTTTGATTCAAATACTTGGCTATGTACAGAAGATTATGGTCATAATTCACAAATGCACACAACTATCACATGTGGCTTCTTCTAAAGTCGAAAGGGAAATAGGTTGGTCAACTTAATCAATATTGGATATTCCACATCACAACCATATATAGTAAGGGGGCCAACCATATATGTTGGGACTAGTGTTGTTAAGCCAGCATAGTTGTTGATCCGGTTGAGAGACTGGGTTTATGGTCGAGGTGCTGGGTTAGTTGTCAGATTACTAGGTCATTGGATATATATATCGATATATATGCTTAACATAATTTGACAATTCTACTCCATGTTTAAAATCAACAATATATTTGATGTTTTCTTTTTCAAAAATAACCTCCATCAACTTGACCTGGTCATTGTTTTCGTAAATGCATTCTGATCTAGCAACTGATCTTGGTCGGTTTGGTTTTCACAACATTGGTTGGGACTGCAATGTAGGGCAAATACCGAGTTTTCCTAATAAAGCTTCCAACTTTTCATCCATCAATAACTTATAGATGACATTATGCTTTATTTCTATTTATCAAGCCTACTTATTACAATTGTGCTCAGGTAGAGTTATCTGATCCTGAAGCTGAACTTCGCTTACTTGAAGTCTTCTATCACAAAATATACAAGGTATGAAATTACGAGCATTGATGACTTGTTGATTTGTTGCTATATTTTATTATTGTTTCCCAAAAAAATCATCTGGGAATCTTGATTAAATTTACCATTCAGTACGATCCTACTATTGCCTGTCTGCAGGTCTTCCCTCCAAATGAAAAGATTGAAAACATTAATGATCAATACTGGACATTACGAGCTGAGGAGGTACGAATCTGAAACAACGGAGATAGTGTTGATTTACAAGTGCTAGCATTTAGTGTCATGAAGTATTCTGCTTTTATTGTTCAAATGATGACACGACCTGGCTCTTCTACATATACCATAATATTATATTTTTGTTCAATTTCTCTCCCATAATAATTGTAACACTTGTATGGTCATTTTCAAATATAATAGATTCCAGAAGAAGAGAAAAATCTTGGTCCTCATGATCGTCTAATTCATGTGTACCATTTCAACAAAGACACAGCTCAAAACCAAATGGTAATTACTTTTAAATGATATTTTTGTTTTATTATAATTGTATGATGATATTAATTATATGACACAAGTATTGTATTTTTTGTTTTTCCTTCAAAATTCAGCAAATTCAAAACTTCGGGGAACCTTTTTTCTGGTTATACATGAAGGAGAAACTCTATCTGAAATTAAAGTGCGAATACAGAAGAAACTTCAAGTTCCTGATGATGAGTTTGCCAAGGTATTACCTCATGTCCAGCTATTTGAGTAATTAGTTTGTTTGGTGGTTTCGTTGACAGAAAGTTGAGTATATCATCTGATTTCAGTTCACCTAACTGCTTTTTTTTTTTTTTTTTTTCTTAATATATTTCTTGTTTGTCCAGTGGAAGTTTGCATTTCTATCACTAGGGCGTCCGGAATATCTTCAAGATTCTGACATTGTATCCAGTCGTTTTCAGGTGCGTTGATTGAATCTTCATTGTAATTATTTTTCTTACATAAATTTCTACCACTGTATTCATGTTTAAATATGTTTTGATAGAGAAGAGATGTTTATGGTGCTTGGGAGCAATATCTTGGCTTGGAGCATACTGACAATGCTCCTAAAAGATCATATGCTGTCAACCAGGTTAGTGAATTTTTTTAAGAGCAAGCTTCCTCAGGTACTATTTGGTTTTGAGGGTATAAAACTTCGTTTTATTTACTCCACTCAAAATTACGTGGGTTTTGTTTTCAGAATCGTCACACGTTTGAGAAGCCAGTAAAGATTTATAATTAGGAACCTGCAATTGATGAGTTCATGCATGAATTCCGCATTATTATATATCTATGGGCTTGTACACTTGGGGAAGATGGCAAGAGGCTACTATGTATAGGACTAATGAAATCAGCAATGCAGGTGGTGTCTGCAGACTAAGTTAGTCATGTGGTATGTAATTCTTTCTGTCAATGGAGTAATATTTCACTCAACATCTTGTATCTGCCAACCACAGTGCCTTGAGCTTTTTACTACTTCCGTTTTTGTATGGAGGTTCGTCAAGTTGAGGTCATTGATTATCATCTCTGAAACTGTATCAGTACATAAGATTTTTGGATTAGTGAGTGTATACAGGGTATAGTTGGTTGACTTTCGTCATTTTTCTTGATTGCTACCAGATTTTGTCCAGTTAGAAGTGTTAATCTAAGTTAAGTGAGAGCTGTAGCAGAGACAGCTTTTTTATGTAATGAAAAAGATTTACCAGCCTCCATATATCTCTGGTCTGCGTAAAATTCACCATTTCATATGGTTGTTTCTCCTATTCCCCAGTCTCATCTAGCTATGAACAGAAACATCAAATAGGTATATATGAATTCTCACTTTAAGTCTTACTTACATTGATTGTTGACATTCCTTTCTGTTGGCAAAATTGGTATTTAACATCTGGCCCCCCAAAATAATAATGGACTCTAATATTATGGATAGAAAATTTCAAGGGTAATTTATTGTTAAAAAGAATTCGCAAATACTTTATAAAAAAAATAAAAAAAAGATGTTTGAAAAGGGAATTTGAAATATTTTATATAAAAAATGAAATTTTAGTAATTTAGAATAATCTATTACATTTAAATTTTACGTAAAAATAAAAAAAATATATAAAAAAGTATTTCTCTTAAATTATATATTCTTTTTATATTTTTAATTGGTTGTCGGTATGATATCACTTTCTATTGCTTTTTTTTATGGTTCTTTTACTTAAGATTGTTCATTGTTATTTTTAGTTACAGTTGGAAAGGTTATTTTATTGACGTTTACATGATTGTTTTTCAGTCAATATAAATATTTTAGTCAATTTTGATAAAGGTTATTTTTTTATTAATATTTTTTGGATTATTTATTTCTAAATCTGATTGATTTTTAAGAGATTTTATAATTTTTCTTTGATGATGTGAAATAATATATATATAAAGTTTCATTTGGTATTTTTTTTGCCAATGCCTATTAGGATTTGTTTTTAATTAAATAATGTTTTGGAAAAAATTTTATCGAATAGGATATTTTTTAATGTCAGCTAGATTTTTTTTTTTTTAAACTATAATTGATTGAATAGTTGGCAAAAAAAAAAAAAAACCAAACTTTGAGAAAATAAATATAGTTAGGGAATATTGAGCTTAATTAGAGAATTTGAGATGCCTCATTTCGTTGCAGTCGTTCAAATGTATAATTTATTGAACCCTAAGGTACTTCATTTCAGTAGTAGAATCCGTGTTGCTTTCTTGGTACTAAAAACGTCAAGTGAGAAGAGTTACCAACACTGTTTATAGTTGAGAATTCCTTATCACAAAATTATGGGTAGTGAAACACAATAAAAAATTATACTGTAATTACACTTATACTGAATGGCATTTACATTTTTTTTTAATTTTAAAAATATATCATACTTTTAATAAAATGCTATTTACATTCTTTCTAAATTTTAAAGTGTTTTAATAATCTAAGCTTTTTTATATTTTAAAAAAATTATCTTTTTTCATTTAAAAAAATTATGAAAATATAAAATTAATATTAATACAAAATTGTATAATTTAATTATTTTATCAGGATTTTTTAAAACTATTATTAAAAGATGAATTAAGTAGACTAATGATCAAGATAACAAAATATAATACTTATTCTACACTAATTTATTCTATTTTAACTATGACAAATTTTTGTTTAATAAATTATTGGGGTTCTATTATAACCAATTACAGTATAATAAGATATTATTTTATTGTCACTTTTAACTTATAATGAGTAGACAATAATATTTCTAGCAAATTTTTAACTATCATAGGGATAAAGCATGAGTTCCTTTTTAATTGTTAGTTATTCTCAGCTCTTTATGTTTATTATATTTCTTTAGGCTTTACCAATAGAAGTTTGAAGAGATTAGAAGAGTTTTACTCTCATATAAAGGATATAAGATAGTTTATCGTACTACAAGAAAATTAGTTTTTTACCAATTACCAAAATCCGTGGGTAATAGAAAATATCTATTGGTTAATGAGTATTTTTGATAATTAATAATTCGGCAGTCACAATACCTATCTAAATCAATCAAATAATGCACAACAACCTACAAAATAGTTGAACAATGACAAATTCATATATTAATTAACTTAAAAATTTAGGTAACATGATCAATTAATGTCACATGGAACAAAGTGTGCTTAAGAACACAATGAATGTATATAATAATAAATAACAAATAATTTGAATAGTTTGGAGATAAATGTGGTTATAAGTTGTCCTATTGTTGATCATCATCATATTTTGCACTTATGAGTTATCATCTACTTGTTGGGAGGCGTGCCTTCTTCTTCTTCTTCTTCTTCTTCTTCTTCTTCTTCTTCTTCTTCTTCTTCTTCTTCTTCCTCCTCTTCCTCTTCTTCTTCTTCCTCTTCCTCCTCCTCCTCCTCCTTCTCCTCTGCTTCTTCCTCTTCTTTTTCTTCTTCTTCTTCTTCTTCTTCTTCCTCTTCTTCCTCTTCTCCTTCTTCTCCTCCTCCTTCTTCTCCTCCTCATCCTTCTTCTGCTTCTTCCTCCTCTTCTTCTTCCTTTTCTTCTTCCTCTTCTTCTTCCTCTCCTCCTCCTCCTCCTCCTCCTCCTCCTCCTTCTTCTTCTAGACATAATACATTTGTCTTACATTATTGTTAAGGATGAATGTAAAAATCGTTTTCACCACCTTCTGTCAGACTGCAATTTAAGTAGAACACGCCACTTGGAAAAAGCTTCAAGATAAGTGAAGGATGGTGATCGCCACTTGCTTTATGACAAGATAAGATCACAAAATTTCAGCTAAGAGATAATCTCTATCTCAAGAGTTTGTAAAATGCAAAAATTAATTCTTATTCAATTTCAAGTGTGTCCATACAAGAGGAGTAGGGACTTTATTTATAGGCTTAGGAGCACAAGCAGTGGGAATGAGCTAGGAAATGTGGAGTTTTGAGCAACCAAGGGAGAAGTCTCACATCTCCCCACTACTTGTTCGCCCAAGTGTTTATAAACATAAAAAACACTAAGACAACAAAAACTAATCTAAGGTGAACTAAACAAGCTAAAACATGTAAATGGGTCGAGAATACAAGCCTAAAATCCTATACTACTCTTTTTAGGAGAAGGAGTAAAGAAGAAAGGAGATGGTCTTGGTCATGCTTCGTGTTACCCTTCAATTTTCTTCTTTTTGTGTCCCATCTATGATCACATCATCCCCCCCGAGATGGAGAGGATTCGACCATGAATCAGGAAGACCTGCAAAAGGAGAAAGATAAGTCACATTAAAGGAAGTACTCACATGATAAGAATAAGGAAAATCAATCTCATATGCATTGTCATTTATTTTGCGAAGGACTTGAAAGGGACCCTCTCCTCTTGGATTGAGTTTGGATTTCCTTTGGGAAGGAAATCTATCCTTCCTTAGGTGAACCTAGACCTAATCACTAGGAGAAAAGGTGACTTTCTTCCTATATTTATTTGCATGAGAAGCATATTTTTCATTTTTCTTTTTGATTTTGATTTTGACTCGAATATGAAAATATTTAATAGATTGGGCTCTAGAAATACCATCCATGCACATAAAGTCAAAGTTAGGAAGGGGGAGGAGGTCCAATGGAGTGACGAGGTTGAAACCATAGACAATATGAAATGGGGAATATGATGAAGTGGAGTTAACTACCCTATTATATGCAAACTCAACATGGGGTAGTAACTCCTCCCACTGTTGAGGGTTGCCCTTAATACATCATTGTAATAATTTACCTAAAGTTCTATTGGTAACTTTTGTCTGACCATCAGTTTGTGGATGATAAGTGGTAGAAAATAAAAGTTTAGTGCCAAGTTTATTCCACAAAGATCTTTAGAAGTGACTAAAGAACTTAGAGTCTCTATCAGACACTATAGTTTTGGGTAACCCATGCAAGTGGAAATATCCCTAAAGAAAAAGTTAGCAATGTTTAGAACATCATTTATTTTGTAGCAGGGTATAAAATGAGTCATTTTATAAAATCGGTCCACTACCACAAAAATAGAATACATCCCTCTTTTGGTCCTAGGTAAACCCAAAATAAAATCCATGGAGATGTTAACCCAAGGTGAACTTGGGACCGGAAGATGGGTGTATAAGCTATGAGGATGGGTGGTAGACTTAGCATGTTGGCAAGGGATGCATTGACTACAAAACTTAGCTACATGTTTATGCATGTGAGGCCAAATGAAATGTTCATGTAGTATGTCTAAAGTCTTTGCTACCCCAAAATGACCCATTAAACCACCCTCATGTGCTTCTTTGATGAGAAGAAATCTTAAGGATCCCTTGGGTACACATAGGCATTTATTTTTGAAAAGGAAACCATTATCTAAGAAAAACTCTTTGTGTGGCCCCTGGGAACATAAGTTAAAAATGGAGGAGAAGTCACTATCATCTTGGTATAACTCCTTGATGATATCAAACCCAAGAAACTTAGTTTTCAAAGTAGTCAAAAGACTATGTTTTCTAGATAGGGCGTCAGCCACTATGTTTGAAGTACCTTGCTTGTGTTTGATAACATAAGGAAATTGTTTTAAGAAATCCACCCACTTGGCATGTATTTTTTTGAGTTTGCTTTGACCTTTCAAATGTATTAAAGTTTCATTATCACTATGGATCACAAATTCTTTTGAAATCAAGTAATGTTGCCAAGTATGCACAACTCGAATAAGAGCATAAAGCACTTTATTATAGGTGGAATAAGTGACTTCCTTTCAACTTCTCACTAAAGTAAGCTATGGGATGCCCTTCTTGAAGAAGAACAACCTCAATGCCTACATTAGAAGCATCACACTCAACTTCAAATGATTTAGAAAAGTCAAGAAGGGCTAGAATGGGAGCATGAGTTAAATTATCTTTTAAGATTTGAAAACTCTTTTGTTGCTCATCTCCCCATTGAAACCCTACATCTTTCTTTACTATATCACTTAAAGGAGCAGAGAGAGTAGAGAAGTTAGGCACAAAACGTCTATAAAAACTAGCTAGTCCATGAAAACTCCTAACATCTTTGATGTTTTGAGGAGTGGGCCAATCCCTAATGGTAGCTATTTTATTAGAGTCGACTTGGACTCCATTGGAGCTTATTACAAATCCTAAGAAAACTACTTGCTCCATACCAAATAAACATTTTTCCTTATTGGAAAATAAAGATGCAACCCTTAAAGTTTGAAGAAAACTCCTAATATGCATGTAATGATCCTCTATGGACAAGCTATAGATTAAGATGTCATCAAAATAAACTACTACAAACTTGTCTATGAAAGGTCTAAGGACATGATGCATGAGACGCATGAAGGTGCTAGAAGCATTTTTTAAATCTAAGGGCATGACTAACCACTCATATAATCCAAACTTGGTTTTAAAAAAATTTTCCATTCATCACCTTCTTTGATTCTAATTTGATTTTATCCGCTCTTAAGATCAATTTTAGAAAATATGGTGGAACCATAAAGCTCATCTAATAAATAATCTAGCCTAGGAATGAGATGTCTATACTTAATGGTAATGTTGTTGATAGCCCTACAATCTATGCACATAGGCCATGACCCATCCTTTTTAGGGACAAGTATAACTGGCATAGCACATGGACTCATGATATCTCTAACCCATCCTTTGGACATCAACCCCTCAACTTATTTTTGGATCTCTTGGGTTTCAGTAGGGTTTGTTCTATAAGCTGGACGGTTTGGAAGAGAAGAACCAGGGATAAAATCAATTTGGTGTCCAATCCCTCGTATAGGTGGTAACCCATTAGGAGGATCTTGAAACACATCATTGAACTTCTCTAGAAAACTATCTAACTTAGGAGAACTTATGAGAGAGGTGGTGGATAAACATTGGCTAGTGGGAAACATGCAATAAATTAACTCTCTTTTGTCAACCACTCTTATTACCTCCTTGTAAGAGATTAAGCAGTAGTGCTTCACTCTCTCTTCTTGCCTTTTCTTTTTCATAAGAAGGTGATCTTCATGAACTTCTTTTGGGGTGAGAGGTTTAAGAATGATCTTGCACCCATGGAAGACAAAATACATCCTATTAGTAAGGCCATCATGTTGAATAATTCTACCAAATTGCTAAGGCCTTCCTAACAAGATATGAGTTACTTCCAATGGTACAACATAACACAAAATCTCATCTTTATATTTTCCAATGGAGAATGAGATGAGAACTTTTTTATTGACTAGGATATCTCCCTCCTCACTTAACCATTGTAGCTTATATGGCTTGGTATTAGAGATAATAGGTAATTGGAGTTTATCTACCACTCTTGTGCTGACCACATTAGTACAACTTCCCCCATCAATGATCATGGAGCAAACCTTATTATTGATAAGACATATTGTATGGAAAATGTTTTCTCTTTGAGTTTGATCTAAGTCCTTGTGGACTTGACTCAAAAGATGTCTTATCACTAATGAGTCTCCATCAAAAGGGGCTTTGTACTCATCCTTAGAAGTAGAAGAGGAAGAAGTGTGAGTGTGTGAAGGGGAGGAAGGTGTGGAAGTGTCAGTTATGACTTCTTCTCCCCTAATGCACATTTCCCTTTGATTAGGGCATGCAAAAGCAATATGACCATGCTCTAAACATTTAAAACACTTAATGGAGCTAGTGCGAGAAGGTGATTTAGGTTTGGAAATGTGTGGAGTGTGAGAAAAGTGATGGCCAGATTTGTGAGTGGCCTCCTTAGAAACATCCTTATTTTTTGTTTGGATGATGGTGATATATAGAAAGAGTCTTAAGAAGGTTTTGAAAATTTGTCTTTAGAAAAATTTCTAAAAGACTCCTTCCTTAAAATTTGTTTTTCCATTTTAATTGCTCTATGCACTAACACATCCAATTTTTCATCATCATGAAGCTTAACTATGTCTTGGATGTTTCTATTGAGCCCACTAACGAATCTAGCTATTTTTTGTTGTTCATTGTCCATGGTGTTAGTCCTATGCATGAGAACTTCGAGCTCTCTAACATATTCCTCCACACTTCGTCTCCCTTGATTAAGCCATTGGAGGTTAAACAAGAGTTTCCTAGTGTAGTGTGGGGGCACAAAACGCGTTTGAAAAATGTCCTTAAAGTGTTCCCATGTGACCGCATGTGGTCTCGTGATTTTAATGTCCATCCTAGAGAGCCATTGCATGGCATAGTCCTCTAAAGCTAAGGAAGATAACTTTACACGCAACCCTACTTCTACATCATACAAATAAAAAATATGCTCTACTTTAACTATCCAATCTAAATAAGAACTAGGATCCTTGTTTCCATCAAATTTGGGAAGATCAAGCTTGGGAAAGTTCTTCACTTAAGCCCCAAAGTCTTGGTTCTCAGTTGCTCCTCTCCTATAGCCATGTCTATGGCCATTATGATAGTTATGTTGAGTGTTGGTGCGACCACGAAGAGGGGAAGGGTCCTCATGCTCGATGAGCTTTAACTCCTTGTCCATTCTTGTGTTGAGCAAGTCAAGTTGGCTTTGGAGACTCTTAAACGCATGAGCCATATTGAGCTTGCTAGTGGCACTCCTAACATCACTGTAACATCCTAATTCTCAGTACCTCCGATTTGTTAAATTTTGACAAAATCTTTGTCAAAATTTTAATAATTAAATTATTAGAAATTGGGTAAAGTGACTGTAGAGTTTTATGTTTATTAGATTATTTATGATTTTCTAGAATTTTTAGAAAATACTCAAAATTGACCCATTTTGAGGGCAACTGGGTGCCAGATAGTAATTATATGTTTTAAGGTAGAAATTGAAAGTAAGAGAAGTAATTAAATTAAGAATTTAATAATATTGCAAAGATGAGGAGTGAATCATTTGGTTAGACCCTTGTAATAGGATTTGAGGGTCATGAGTTCAATTCTTGTATGTGCATTGAAACAATTATAATTTTTCTATTATTTTATAATTGTTAGAAAATACTCATGTGTGTACTTGAGTATGAACTTAACAATTTTAATTGTCACATTTAGAAATTATTATTTTCTTGTATGCATTGAGTGTGGGTACATTAAAAGTTTATTATGTGTATGAGTTGACAAGAAACATATGATGGTTGATATGGTTTGGACTAATATAATGGATAAATTTTTGTAATATAATCCGCTGAGCGGATTGTGGTTTGAGATCTCTCTATTACTTGCAGCCTCTAATCCGTTGAGCGGATTGTAGGTTCCTCATTTCTCTCTTTCTCTCAAAACTTTCCTTACCTTCAAGCTTGATTTTGAGAGGGAAATCTTGATTTTCTTGAGGAGCTCTAAGAGGTAAGTTTTTTTCTCTCAATCTCATCTACATTTCTACGGTTTTATTTTTTAAAATGTTGCATTTCCAGTTTTTTCCTTAGTTGACTGAGCTTGAATGGGAGTAGGAAGAGTGTTATTGTAGGTTTTACACCTAGGATACTAGAATAATATTTAAAATTGAGGATTTGAAGTGGTTAAGCTAAAAATGTTAAGAACCCTAATTTGTAGGTACTGTTCATTTAATTTCTGGGATTTGTGTGAACAAAATTAGAAATTAGTATCTGTACAAAAGTTGTAGCCCTTTAAGTTGTCGAAATTTATAAATTGGTTTCACATTAAACGGATATTTGTAGCTCAAGTTATGCCCATTTTACTGTCAAGTGTTCTAGCTGTGACGTTAAGAGGTAGCCCTGTTTCAACAGCCTCGGTTTTTGAATTACTGAGATTGATACGTGTAAAATTAGTACTTGATTCCTTCATAAAAATTGTAGGAAACTATATTCCCAAAATTTAGAATTTTGTTTCATGTTAATAGCTTATGTGTAGCATGAGTTATAATCCAATTACCAAGGCATGTTCAGAGTGTTATTTTGCATCATTAACATCAATCATTTGGAATTTGATTGACTTGTGAATGTTTATGATGTTGATTTTAAAATTATGTATGAACTGTTGCTCATCCTCTTGTCTTTCTGTTTTCTTTATTTCCTTTGTACTTGCGGTACTCGTTGGACCTGATCGGTCATTGTTTGAAGAGAGGGGAGATGTCGCAGATTCCACACCCGATGAATATGACACTCATACTCATTAGTTGGGAGCCACAATGATGGCAATATGTATTAGGATAAACATATCCAAAATTTTATAGACAGTCTTTTGTAGTATATAGACCTACATGGTACTGGGTAGTAGTCACTCTTTTGTGTAATTAGCTGCTCTGTAGGAAGTATCCCCAATGTTGCCCTTAATATTTTGAAGGACAATACTAGTATTTTATTTATATGTAATTATGAATGTTTACTTTTAGTACTTTTTAAAATGATGAAATGCAGGAATGAGTTATTAAAAATTTATATATTAATATTATGTACGATGGAAAGATTATTATTGGTTTAAAAAAAAAATTTGCTAAAAATTATTCATTTTTCCGATTGAGGGTTTATAAGGTAAGGTGTTACAATGGATTATCAGGAATCAATGGCTGGACGAGGTGCTGGATTAGCTGATTCAGTAGAGAGACTAATTACTGCAATGGAGCAGGATCGACAAGCTCGAGTGCAACAGGATCGTGTTCCTCGAGGTGATGATGCTTTGACGAGATTGGACTTATTTGAGATGAGGAACCCTCCTCGATTCAAGGGAGGATATGATCCTGAAGGTGCACAAGTTTGGCTCAGAGAAATGGTGAAGATTTTTCATGCCCTACGATGCACAGATAATGATAAGGTGGTGTTTGCTGCTTATGCATTAATAGAAGATGCTGAATATTGGTGGGACGGAGTGAGACAAAGATTGGAGGGGGAAAGTATAATGATTACATGGACTTTGTTTCAAGCGAGATTTTTGGAGAAGTACTTTTCACAAGATGTTCGAGAGAAGAAAGAGATGGAGTTCTTGGCACTGACACAAGGATTCATGAGTGTAGGAGAGTACGCGGAAAAGTTTGAAGAACTTTCACAATATCATCCCCACTACCACAATGTCATCAACGAGAGGTCAAGGTGTGTGAAGTTTGTCAATGGACTTCGCCCTGAGATTAAGGAAGCCATAAGAATGTAGGAAATTCAAGAGTTTCCTACATTGGTGAACAAATGCAGGATTTTTGAAGAAGACCATAAAGCAAGGATTGCTAAGTTTCGAGAACACCGTTCTGAGTCTTCAGGAACGAAGAACTATGGGCCTCAAAGCAATCAAAGGAGAGGATTTGGAAGAGGACAATCCTATTAGAGACAACAATGTCAAAGGGGACCCACAATTGAGTTTTCTCAGAACCGTGGTAATAGTGAAAACTATATGTCAGCCCCACCAAGAGGAAAATGCTTTGCTTGTGGAGGAGAACACTACAAAAAAGATTTCCCAGTAAAACTGTTAATATGCTTTAGTTGTAACAAGTCTGGGCATATGTTACGTGACTGCCCGATGATTAAGAAGGAAGGAGATGGAGGCAATGGAAATTATCACAACCAAAATCCTGGTGGAGGGGTAGCTAGCAGGCCAAAAGCTAAGGGTAAAGTTTTTGCAATGAGCGAAGAAAAAGTATCTAAATCTGACATGATGATTGGAGGTACATGTATTATCCGAGATACTCCTTTATCTGTGATGTTTGATTCAAGCGCATCACATTCATTTATTTCTTATAGTTATGTGGAACGTTTAGATTTGCCTACTATAGCATTGCCATTTGATTTGTCGGTGCATACCCCGGGTAATGATCCTATTATCACTACAAAAGCATGTTGGGAGTGTCCCGTTAGTATAGATGGTAAAAATTTTGTAGTGAATCTCTTCTTCCTTCCTTTAAAAGGACTAGAGGTTATTTTGGGATTGGACTGGTTATCTGACAACCATGTCATTATAGACTGTTGTAAAAAGATTATTGTGTTTAGAGATTTTGAGCAAAATAATTCTGAGAAGTCAAGGATTCAAAGTGCCAATTATGAAGATGTTTCCTTGAAGGAAGTTCAGAGATTTGTAATGTCTTTATTGGTAGAAGGAAAGGAAGAAAAGTTGGTTGATGTGCCAATAGTGAAAGAATATCCTGAAGTTTTTCCTGATGATATTCCAGGATTACCCCCAGAACGAGACTTAGAATTCAGTATTGATTTGGTACCAGGAGCAGGACCTATTTCCATAGCCCCATATAGAATGTCTCCATTGGAACTATCTGAACTTAAAACACAATTAGAAGAACTCTTGGAGAAACAATTTGTTAGGCCTAGTGTGTCACCGTGGGGAGCACTAGAACTTTTGGTGAAGAAGAAGGATGGGAGTATGCGGCTATGTGTTGACTACAAACAACTAAATAAGGTGACGATAAAGAATAAATACCCATTACCAAGAATAAATGATTTGATGGATCAACTATGCGGGGCAAAAATATTTTCAACGATTGATTTAAGATCGGGGTATCATCAAATTAGAGTACGATCTGAGGATATACCAAAGATTGCTTTTAGAACACTCTACGAACACTACGAGGATTTGGTTATGCCTTTTGGAGTGACAAATGCTCCAGCTGTGTTCATGGTCTATATGAATCGTATTTTTCACCCTTTTCTGGATAAGTTTGTAGTTGTATTCATTGATGACATCCTTATATACTCAAAGAGCAAGGAGGAGCATGTTGAACACTTAAGAACTGTGCTGCAAATCTTGAGGCAAAAACAATTGTATGCAAAATTATCCAAGTGTGAGTTCTGGCAAAATGAAGTGAATTTTCTTGGACATGTCATTAATGAAGAAGGGATAGTTGTTGATCCAGCTAAGGTTGAGGCGGTCTTGAAGTGGGAACAACCAAGAAAGGTCACTGAAATAAGGAGTTTTCTAGGATTAGCAGGATACTATCGACAGTTTATTGAAGGTTTTTCTCGATTAGCTTACCCATTAACCAAGTTGACACGAAAGGGACAATCTTTTGTGTGGACCCCACAATGTGAGACTAGCTTTCAAGAATTGAAAAATCGTCTTACTTCCTCACCAGTGTTAATTTTACCAGAACCTAACAAGAACTTTGAAGTGTATTGTGATGCATCTAAATTGGGATTGGGTTGTGTATTGATGCAAGAAAGAAAGGTAGTGACGTATGCTTCTCGACAACTGCGACCACATGAGATAAATTATCCCACCCATGATTTAGAATTAGCTGCAGTAGTGTTTGCTCTGAAGATTTGGAGACACTATTTGTATGGAGCAAAATTCATAGTGTATAGTGATCATAAGAGCCTGAAATATCTCTTTAATCAAAAGGAATTCAATATGCGTCAAAGACGGTGGATGAAATTTTTGAAAGACTATGAGTTTGAATTGCAGTATCATCTCGGAAAAGGGAATGTAGTTGCAGATGCACTTAGTAGAAAATCTTTACATGCAGCATTTATGATGATAAGAGAAATGGAATTGATCGAAGAATTCCAAAGTCTGAATTTAGCAATTGAGTTTAGTTTCAAAAGTGTTATGTGAGGTTCTCTCACTATCACTAGTGATTTTCTAGAACAAGTACAAGAAGCTCAATTAGAGGATAATTTTCTCTGTGAGAAGAAGGAATTAGTTAAACAAGGGAAAGAAATAGAATTTGTGAAAGGGACAGATGGAATCTTACGTTTCAAAGGACAAATTTGTATCCCTTCTTGTCAGGAATTGCAAAAGACCGTTTTGGAGGAATCACATAAGAGTAACATGAGTATTCATCCTGGAACAACAAAGATGTATCAAGATTTGAAGAAAATATTCTGGTGGCCTGGGATGAAAAAGGAAGTGGCAGAGTATGTTGCAGCTTGCTTGGTGTGTCAAAAAGCCAAAGTAAAACATCAAAGACCATCAGGGATGTTACAATCATTAGATGCGTCAGAATGGATAGCATAGCTATGGATTTTGTAACTTCATTACCTCGAATACCAACTGGTCACAATTCTGTGTGGGTAATAGTTGACAGATTGACGAAATCTGCTCATTTTCTTCCCATCAACATTCATTATTCCTTGGAGAAGCTGACTCAATTGTACATTAAGGAAGTGGTAAGATTGCATGGCATATCTGCTAGTATTGTGTCAGATAGAGACCCTTGTTTCACCTCAAGGTTCTAGACAAGTTTACATCAAGCTCTTGGGACAAAGCTTCGGCTAAGTTCTGCTTATCATCCTCAGACTGATGGACAATCAGAACAAACCATTCAATCTTTGGAGGACCTACTACGAGCTTGTGTGTTGGATCACAAAGGAAGTTGGGATAAGTTCTTACCACTGATTGAATTTGCATACAACAATAGTTTTCACGCTAGCATTGGGATGGCCCCGTTTGAAGCTCTTTATGGAAGGAAATGCCGAACACCATTATGTTGGTTCGAGACAGGTGAAAACTTAGTTCTAGGTCCAGAATTAGTGGAACAGACCACAGAGAAGATTAAATTAGTTCAAGAGAAGATGAGAGCAACTCAAAGTCGACAAAAAAGTTACTATGACAAAAGGAGAAAGCCTCTAGAGTTTCAAGAAGGAGATCATGTGTTCTTGCGAGTCACGCCTACAACTGGGGTTGGACGAGCAATGAAGTCAAGGAAACTCACGCCTAAGTTTATTGGCCCGTATCAAATAATGAAGAGGATTGGTCCAATAGCTTATCAAGTAGCTCTACCTCCTCTTCTTTCTAACATCCACAATGTTTTTCATGTGTCACAATTATGAAAATATATTTTAGACCCTTCTCATATACTTGAACCAGACATTATTCAAATTAGAGACAATCTTACTTATGAAACACCGCCTATCCAAATCGTTGATCGAATGATTAATCAACTCTGTGGAAAAGAAATAGCTTTGGTTAAAGTTATTTGGAGTGGAGCAGGAGATGGAGATGTTACTTGGGAGTTAGAGGAAAAGGTGAGGGAATCTTATCCTCAATTGTTCCTTTCAGGTACGCAAATTTTGAGGACGAAATTTATTTAAGGGGGGGGGGGGGAGAGTTGTAACATCCTAATTCTTAGTACCTCTGATTTGTTAAATTTTGACAAAATCTTTGTCAAAATTTTAATAATTAAATTATTAGGAATTGGGTAAAGCGATCGTAGAGTTTTATGCTTATTAGATTATTTATGATTGTAGACCCCAAATCTTGCCTGGTCTCACAATAAATATCAGAAGACCTCCTTTCTGAAGATGGACGAAGCCTAAGAAGCCACTAGGAGAGACTATTTTTGGCAAAAAAATAAGGATTTTCGCCTTTTTGGGTCGAGACGGCCGTCTCGCCTTGCACAAATGGCGAGACCGCCATCTCGTTTGGCGAGACGACCGTCTTACCACTCGCGAAAGGCGAGACCGCCATCTCGTTTGGCGAGACCGCCGTCTCGTTTGGCGAGACTACCGTCTCGCCACTCGCGAAAGGCGAGACCGCCATCTCGCCATTCCTGCAAGGCGAGACGGCCGTCTGGAATGTCGAGACGGCCGTCTCGACCTTGTCAGACAAGACGACCGTCTCGACCTTGTCAGACGAGACGACCGTCTCGACCTGACAGGCGCGAATACCTATAAATAGGGGCCTCCATTCCCTCATTCCCACACAACTTTCTCACTCTCTCTCTAGTCACATCAAGAGTTTCTCTCTCTAGAATCCCTCCGACGCATTTCTGGAGCTTCTGAGTGTCTTTAGAGTATTTTTAGAGCGTTTCGAGAGGTTTCCGACGCCGTGTAGAGTGAAGGGCTGCCGCAAAGCACCCTATTTTTTAAAGAATTAAATAGAA
Organism: Sphenostylis stenocarpa; assembly: GCA_963425845.1. Lineage (NCBI taxonomy): Eukaryota > Viridiplantae > Streptophyta > Magnoliopsida > Fabales > Fabaceae > Sphenostylis > Sphenostylis stenocarpa. The sequence goes on from OY731403.1 coordinate 77,440,211, forward strand.
AGCTTGCTTCGAAGGTCTCTACTCTCTTTCTCTACCTTTTACTGTTTTATTTAAATTATGCAATAGACATTAGGGTCATGTAGTCATAATTTTTAAATTCCGCAAAATAAAAGGGCAAAAGCGTATTTTTCCGGTTTATTTATTAACAGAATAGCTGGCCTATCATAGGGAACCCGAAAGGGGCGTCGTAAAGGAACTAACACTTCCTTTACGCGTAACTAACTCCCTTACCCAACTCTGGTTCTAACGACCAAAGTTGGTTTTTCGAAAACCAACGCCTTTTAAACTCCTTTTCCGATGTTTTCGGTAAAAACATCGGTGGCGACTCCAGAGAACCCTCAAAAGCTAGCTCTTGGATTAGCCCGGTTATCGGACAATCCAAGAGAACTTTTTCGAAAACCTCACCCTCAGGTTCAACCCAGTTATCGGACAACCTAAAGGCGTTGTAACCACCAATAAAAAACGCAAAAATCAAGAGAGTCGGAAACCATCGCATCGCTCCGACCGCCCTCATTTTGACGGCGGCGACAGATGGCGACTCCGCTGGGGAAGCCTAGAGAGTTGATCCCATTTAGTGATGGGCCAGCTTAAAAATAAATAAACCAAGAAAATAACGCTTTTGCCCTACCTTGTATTATAACATGTTTTACGGTTTGGCTTTAATAATTGTTGCTTGTTTATACTTACGCAATTGTGTGAAATACAAATTGTTCACAAACCCTTGCACACAACAGTTCCCTCTATACCCGGGGGCAAGTGAGAAAACCATAGGGAGTGGGTGGCAGGTACGGTTCGCTGTAGTGATGGCCTTGTGCCCACCGGTGTGATCGGAAACCACCACTCAAGGTGATAACCTTCCTCTTTTGGCAACAAGACTGACTATGGCCTTAGTGCTAAGCATGGTCGGAAGGCTGGAGAGTGGGGACCCTATAATGGGGGCACCTTGGGGGCCTTAGCCTGGTGAGAACAGTTAGAACCTACCCTCGCCAATACACTTTTCTGCAGGAAAACCCTACCTCGTGATAAAAACGAATTCTCGCCTTTTTGTCGATGATCGATTTGTGTGTGCATATGTTTGTTGCATTTGTCTATTGCATAGCATAACCAAACAATAGAAAGAAAAATCACAAAAAACATTTTTGCAATAAACTCCCTTATCTCGGACAATCTGCCTTTTAGCTAGCCTGGTTTCAGGTTCTTTGTAAGCTAAGTAGTCACGCAGTTCCGACAGAAGAGATAAGGGACGCTAAATATTTTTCGCATAAAGCCACATTTTATATCGGACAGTCTGCCTTTTAGCTAGCCTGGTTTCAGGTTCTTTGTAAGCTAAGTAGCCACGTAGTTCCGACAGAAGAGATAAAAGGCTATAAAATAAACAAATATAATACTAAATAAAATCCGTTTCCAAAACAGTAAATGGGACCTAATTCATAAACATCCCAAATCATTCATATAGGTAGTTTATTTTTTTTTAAAAAAAAATAACGTAAATACCATACAAAACATGATAAACAAAAATAAACACTCACATTCAAATAAGCATCATTTTTCATAAAACATGCATTTTGGTTTTAGAAAAATGGAGGGGACTAGTAGACAATTGAAGAAGGTGGATATTCCCCGATATCATACTGAGAAGTTGGAACGACTTTGCGCGGTAATGCCACCAGAGGTCCGCGTCGACTTTGAAAAATCCTATGGACGGATTCTCGACCTGCTAAAGATCTGTGTCGATCAACTGTTCCTCAGGGTATTATCCACTTTTGGAACTCCAGTCTGCGATGCTTTGAATTTCCGTAGTTCGATATGGTGCCTACCTTGGAGGAGTATGAGATTATGTTGAAATGGCCCAAATCAGCTGGGGTCCATATCCGCCACGGGGCATATACTCCTACAGCACAAGTCGCTGCCATCATTCAACTACCCTTCCGGCAGACTGCCCTGATAGGAAAAGGGAACGTCCAAGGTTGGAAAGTCTCGATGTTAGAAGACCACCTGTCTGACTTGGCAGAAAGGACAGAGTGGGTCGCCTTCAACAAAACCCTGGCTTTAATCATTTTTGGAACGATCTTGTTTCCCTTCCAACTCGAAGAGTCCCTTACCTGCAATTCTTGTCGACACCTTGCTCTCGGTGGAATTTTGCCGCCAAAAGAAAGGAAAAACACTTCGCTGCTGCTCTTCACTGCTATTCGTGTGGAGCGCTACGCACCTATACGCCTCCAGTCACATGGGGATATTCCCCGATCCTTCAAGGAGCTTCTCCAAAATCCCTCTCCAACGACGCTTAACTTCAGAATGGAGGGACGAGTTGGAACAAAAGGACGCCAGCAGTATATCCTGGGTCTGCCCTTGGTTCTGACTTGGCCCAGTTCTCATCAAATGTGGAGACTATCCGAACGTACCCTTGATAGGACTCAGGGGTTGCATAGCCTACTCACCTAGAATAGCTATGAGACAGCTCATGAGGACTCAAACTACCATCTCTTGGGGGGAACTCGGAGGACTGTGTTTCTTCGGAGACCCATGCACAATCGCCAACTCACTAGCCATGAGAAGAGCATGGGAGAGACCAGTCTATATGGGAGATAGAGAGCTAGGAAAAGCTCGAGTGACTGTCTCTAGTGACTACGAGGTGTGGAGACAAAGAAGAGGGATGTCTCAACCATCCACCACACTCATTACAAGCGCCAATAGTGAAGAGCTGCAGGCTCAAGTCAATGCCCTGACCCAGAGGATAGAAATCATGGGAGCCCAGATGAGGGCCCTTGAAGAAAGAGAGCAAGAATCTATCCTCACCATAGATGGTCTGCAAAGGCAATACAAGAAAAAGGATCATGAAATAGAGCGCCTCAAGGATCAATGTGCTGACTCAAACGAGCAAGCTATCCAAGCATCCAAAACTGCCAGAACCAGCTCGGATAGCCAACTTCAAGAAATAACTGCCAAGTCTGCACACCTTGAGGCCGAATCAGCAAAACAGGCTCAGACAATCAAGGAATTATTGAAAGAACTCACCAAGACTCGGTCGGAAATACGCCAAGAGCGAGAGGCCAACCAGAGACTGAACAAAAGTCTCGCTGAGCTACGCTGCAAAGAAAGAGACGGGCTAGCTCAGTACGGCCAAGTACTATAAGAAAAAGACCGAGCCGTCACAAAACTCGACGAACTGCAAGCCTTGGTCGTCCATCAAGAGGCGGAGATCAAAGAGGCTCAAAAGTACAGCGAGGATATGAGCCAGGCGGTCCAAAAGCAAAGCAAAGCACTTGCTCGTCACGTCCGGGAAGCCGAAAGAGAGCTACATAGAGATCAAGACCCGCCTGTGGGTTTCTTTAGGATTTTCCATTTTTGCCAAAAGTTGCTTCCTAGTATGGAGTAGGGGAATGTACACCTTCTAAATGGATAAATGAAATTCTTCTTTATTCCACAATTGTCTACTCGCATGCATGACATTCATTTGCATATTTAATTTCCCCTCCTTCGCTTTTAATAAATAAGATAATAAAAAGGAAGGATTAACTGACACGTCCTCCAAATATGAAGAATGGAGAGAAGGCCACTCCTAATAAAGCTTACCCCAACGGTCGACTCACCGTAAGAGGATAATAAGCCTCGACCGTTGGTCCTCAAGAATAATGAAGAGGGGGCAAGGACGCCAGTGCGACTATTTATGCCACTTTCTTTCCCCTACGAATCAAATAAAGCTGTACCGTGGAGATATGGAGAATCTTCACCAATACAAGAAGAAATAACAAATATAGCCGGCATTGGGGGCATGACTAGAAGTGGAAGAGTCTACTCCCCCAAGGACACAAAAGAAGAGGTCCTCAAGAATAAAGGAAAAAATAAAAAGACCGAAGAAGAAAAAGAAAAGGAATCCAAGGAGGAGACAGAGGAATTACTCCAGTTCATAAGGTAAAGTGAGTATTCCATTATAGACCAGCTCAATCGCACACCCGCAAAGATTACGTTGTTATCTTTGATAATGAGTTCGGAACCGCATAGAAACGCCCTGCTGAAGGTCTTGAGCGAGGCGCATGTACCTCATACCATATCCCAAGAAAAGGTTGAGAGGATCGTCGGTCACATCACGGCAAGCGATCACCTCACCTTCACAGAGGAAGAACTCCCCCTCGAGGGGTCAAACCAACAAGCCCTTGCATATCTCAGTCAAATGCAAGGAGTACCTCATCGCCAAAGTTCTTGTGGATAACGGGTCCTCCTTGAATGTGATGCCCAAGTGCACACTGGACAAGTTGAATATCCAAGGAACCCGTCTGCGCCCAAGCAGCACCATCGTTCGAGCCCTCGACGGATCCAAACGAGAAGTAGTGGGAGAAGTTAATTTGCCAATCCAAATTGGACCCACTATCTTCAAAGTCGATTTCCATGTAATGGATATTACTCCAGCATATAGCTGTCTCCTCGGCAGGCCTTGGATTCATGACGCTAAGGCAGTACCTTCAACGCTCCACCAAAAAGTCAAGTTCATAGTGGATGACAAATTGATCACGGTCCAAGCAGAAGACGACATTTTGATCAGTGGACCGTCTACCCAACCTTATGTGGATGCGGCTGAAGATGCCCTTGAAACATCTTTTCAAGCGCTCAAAATTGCCAGTATAGAGCGACTTCCCAAAAACACAAAGGTAGCCCGCATGATGTTGAAGCATGGCTACCATCCTGGCAAAGGACTGGGGGCAGATTCCCAAGGCATGAGGGAACCCCCAGAGTTCAAAGACAATCCTTTCAAGCATGGCCTAGGATATGACCCTACCAAGGGCCGAGCGGAAAGAAGAAAAGGGAAGTCTCCCCTCCGCACACTCAAGCAGATTTTCTGAAGTGGAGGGGTGCAAGCGTTAAGAGCTACCCTAGTCATTAGGAGATCTTTTTCTTCATTTAAGGGATGTAAACCCCATAATTGTTAGAGATTATCTCCCGGGGCGAGCCCGACCCCTGGGCATTTTAGGGCACATATTCCCTTATTAATTAATAAAGAATACTTCTTACAAATTGCTTCTCTTCTCTCTATTTTTGACTAGACCTCATAAATAACCCTGTCTAAGTAAACGAAAAAAAAGAAGAAGAATAAAAAGCGCATCCAAATAATCAACATTCGCCATTGCCATTACCATCAAGCTAGTTGATTAGAAGCACAAAAAATAGGACTTTACCTCACTCTAAAAGGAAGTCATGCTTCGCCAATATTGTGAACAAAAAATAAAGATACAAAAAGCCCATAGAAGCCAAAGGCCAAAAAGGAAAAGGGCAGAATACCCGGTAGGAAACCCACAAAGGGGGCTACGCAAAAGATAGGGTCAACCCAGTAGGATACCCGAACAATAATAAAGGGTAGCCTAGGCAAAAATTAGGGTTACAAAATAAGGTCCGCTAGGATTCCCTAAAAAGACCAAAAGAAGGAACCTAGACAAAAGTTAGGGCCAAAGCATAGTATCCTAGTTCGAAAACCCAAAGGGCGTTCTAGGGAAATCAGCTAGCCATTAAAAGCAATGGAAACAAAACTAAAAGGCGCAAGTACAAAAAAAAAGAAAAACACGTTTGCTTAAGACGAGATCTAAACACCTAAGCCTAACCCTAAGCCAGCCATGCTTACAAAAACCACTTTCTAAATAAAAATCAACCTCCTAAAACACAATCCATTGAATTTACCTCTTTACTTCTTTTCTCTTGACCTTCACAACAATATTCTAATAATTAATTTGGGAATATGGAGGTGTATAGTCAACAAGAGGATTGAAACCCCTAGAGTGGAGAAAAAGAGACACTACATGGCAAAGAGTGCTCTACACAAAAAAGAAGAAGAAGAACAAAAAAGAATAAAAGAAAGAAAGAAATTATCCTTCGGTCACAAGAAGTCCGGCATGGTACAGCCAAAAGTAAACACGACAAATCAGAGGGCATTCAGCACAACAAGACACGCCAGTTAAATCCTTCTGAAAAATTAACTAAAGTAGGCATTATAGGACATCAAACATAAAAACATTGCATGCATAAAATGTTTTTGAATCGAGTCCTATTTTCTTATTCAAAAAAAAAAAAAATATATATATATATATATATATATATATATATATATATAAACCGAAAATTCGAGACGGCCGTCCGGGATTTCCAGACCGCCGTCTCGGTCCCCAAGCAAATCGAGACCGCCGTCTTGACTTAGGCAAAATCGAGACGACCGTTTTGCTCGGCAAGACGGCCGTCTCGTTTGAACCCAAAGTCGAGACCGCCGTCTTGAGAACCCAGACAGCCGTCTCGACCTGCGAAAAATCGAGACCGCCGTCTCGACTTCCCAGACGGCGGTCTCGACCCAGATTTTTCCCCTATATATAGGGGTGCGAGGGGGGGGGTTCTCCTCACAACTCTCCTGCACTCTGGAACCTCCTACTCTCAGATCTACCACTTCCAAGCACCTCCTGGCCAATATGTTCCATGGAAACCCCTCCAGGAAGAGAAGAGGCACTGCTGGTGCCAGCATTTCTTCGGCACCAGCCCCTCAAGACCCCACTCAGCTGTCGCCGCAGCACCAGGCCCGCCTCGAGCACATCCGGGATTACTCATGGCACCCCATGTTCAGACTGGACTTCGGCATCCTCGCCGAGTTCGGGTGGGAGGATGATGTCTGCACCCACATAGACAGCATCAGATGGGGCTTCCTGTTGCAGTCTCCACCTACCCACGTGTACCCTCAAGCGGTACTGGAGTTCTTGGCATCCATCTCCTACGCCGAGGCTCCTTCCATGGTCCCGGGCCTACCACCCACCAAGATGGTGAACTACTTCATGGGTGGGGAATACCGGACCACCACCCTCGACGAATTCAATGTGAGCATTGGATTCGTCCGACCCGAGGACGTGCTCACTCGGGGATACCGGGAGGCTATCTGCAGCCGCCCCGCCAGCCTCACCGCCGCTGAGATGTGGCAGGAGCTCACCAGGGCGCCCACGCTACCGACGCTAATGAAGGGTTCTACGCTCCCTCCAGCCCTCCGCATCTGCCACAAGCTGCTGGCTGGAACTGTCCATGGGAGGAAGGAGAGTCAGGGTAAGGTAACCCTCCCATACCTCTTTGTTCTTTATTGCATGAGCCAGAGGCGGCGTTTCAACCCTGGCTATTTCTTCCTAAGGGCCCTTAAGGACTTCGGGAGCAGACCAGCGGGAGCATTCCTCGTGGCTCCTCTTATCACTCCACTGGCAGAAAAATGGGGATGCGACGACCGAGAAGAACTGGCCGCTAACCTCCGATCCGAGTCCATCAACGGATCGGTCCTGGTCAGCATGGGGATGCTGATGCGCCGAGGGACCAAGTTGGTCCTTCATCCCTCCCTGGACTTCGCGCTGGACCTCCAGGACATCGTGGCGATGCACGATCTCCCCACACCTCCCGATTTCCAACAGGCTCAGCAACACCCCCCACAGTACACAGACGACTTTGCTGGCCTGAACCGCAACATCAACGATCTACGCCAGCAAATTGATCAAATGTCTGTGCGGCAGGAGCAGCTTTCCCAAAGGCAGGAGCAATTTTCCCAAAGGCAGGAAGCCTTTGACACCCGGCTGGAGACGATGTACCAATATCAGTAGGGGATGAGACAAGACTGGACAACCTTCCAGCAAGAATACCATGATGAAGCCCGGGAACAAGCAGAATTTCGGGAACATGTATACCAGCAATTCCCCTACCCTGGATCGTCTCCAAAAAATACCCTTAGGGACAGTACTTGTAAAATAGGTGGTTGTAATAAAACTTTTATGAATAAAGATTTTATTTCATACAATTCCTTGCCATTCTTTCCCAAAAGTCAGCGTAACAAAAAAACTAAGAGTAAAAAGACGTACGCTCAAGAAAAAAAACCAAAATCCTATATCGCGAGAAAAAAGAGATAAAACCGCGAGAAAAAGGCAGGATTAAGACAGGCCCTCACCTCAACCAACTAAGTTTCGACAAACAAGGCAGAGTCGAACAAACAAACAAAGCTCGCCCGACCAGCCAGCAAGAGTCGGACGATCACCACAAAAGATCAAAATCAAAGAATCCTCAGCAAACCAAGCAAGCTGGATGAGCACCCACAAAGTCCCCGGCGCAGACCGGATGACAACATCTCCAAAGAAGACCAACAAAAAGTACATCTCAACAGCCGGCGCATGAACGATTGAGCAGTAAGCCACCACCACCACCAGTCCTACGCAGTGGACTGTACCAGCCTAATAGAGGGTTCGTACCTATCAACCAGCACACAAGGAGTGCCTGACCGGCGCATGGGCCACCTGAACAGTAAGCTGCCACTACCACCAGTCCTACGCAGTGGACTGTACCAGCCTGATAGGGGGTTCATACCTATCAACCTGCGCACGCGGTGCGCCTGATCTGCGCTCGAGCCGGATCAGTAAGTCGCAACTACCAGCCTGATGGGGGGTTCATACCCATCCTGTTTGACACACAGTGAACTGCAACTACCAGCCTGATGGGGGGTTTATACCCATCAACCGAAGGATCGGCTACCGTTAGAAGGAGTATCCTGAGGTTCTACCATGTGTCCACCGAAGGGATCGGCTACCGTCAGAAGGAGTATCCCGGAAGTGCACGAACACAAAGTTTTCCCCAGAAGGCTGCAAGACGGAACATCTGAAGCACAACCAGGCAAGAGGGTCAACTCCTTTACCCTCCAGTCGATCTCCTTGGCACAAAAGGCCAGCAGTCGACTGATCGGGTAAAGGGGGGGCAGCTATAGAACCCAAATCTTGCCCGGTCTCACAATAAATATCAGAAGACCTCCTTTCCGAAGATGGACGAAGCCTAAGAAGCCACTAGGAGAGACTATTAGGCCCCATAATAGGATACGAGGGATTTTTGACACAAAAATAAGGATTTTCGCCTTTTTGGGTCGAGACCGCCATCTCGGATTCGAGACCGCCGTCTCGCCATTCCTGCAAGGCGAGACGGCCGTCTGGAATGTCGAGACGGTCGTCTCGACCTTGTCAGACGAGACGGCCGTCTCGACCTGACAGGCGCGAATCCCTATAAATAGGGGACTCCATTCCCTCATTCCTACACAGCTTTCTCACTCTCTCTCTAGTCACATCAAGAGTTTCTCTCTCTAGAATCCCTCCGACGCATTTCTGGAGCTTCTGAGTGTCTTTAGAGTGTTTTTAAAGCGTTTCGAGAGGTTTCCGACGCCGTGTAGAGTGAAGGGCTGCCGCAAAGCACCCTATTTTTTAAAGAATTAAATAGAAAGCTTGCTTCGAAGGTCTCTACTCTCTTTCTCTACCTTTTACTGCTTTATTTAAATTATGCAATAGACATTAGGGCCATGTAGTCATAATTTTTAAATTCCACAAAATAAAAGGGCAAAAGCGTATTTTTTCGGTTTATTTATTAATAGAATAGCTGGCCTATCATAGGGAACCCGAAAGGGGCGTCGTAAAGGAACTAAAACTTCCTTTACGCGTAACTAACTCCCTTACCCAACTCTGGTTCTAACGACCAAAGTTGGTTTTTCGAAAACCAACGCCTTTTAAACTCCTTTTCCGATGTTTTCGGTAAAAAAATCGGTGGCGACTCCAGAGAACCCTCAAAAGCTAGCTCTTGGATTAGCCCGGTTATCGGACAATCCAAGAGCACCTTTTCGAAAACCTCGCCCTCAGGTTCAGCCTGGTTATCGGACAACCTAAAGGCGTTGTAACCACCAATAAAACGCGAAAATCAAGAGAGTCGGAAACCATCACGTCGCTCCGACCGCCCTCGTTTTGACGGTGGCGACAATGATTTTCTAGAATTTTTAGAAAATACTCAAAATTGACCCGTTTTGCGAGTAACTGGACGCCAGATAGGAATTATATGTTTGAAGGTAGAAATTGAAACTAAGAGAAGTAATTAAATTAAGAATTTAATAATATTGTAGAGATGAGGAGTGGATCATTTGGTTAGACCCTTGTCATAAGATTTGAGGGTCATGAGTTCAATTCTTGTATGTGCATTGAAATAATTATAATTTTTCTATTATTTTATAATTATTAGAAAATACTCATGTGTGTAGTTGAGTATGGAATTAACAATTTTAATTATCACATTTAGAAATTATTGTTTTCTTATATGCATTGAGTGTGGGTACATTAAAAGTTTATTATGTGTATGAGTTGACAAGAAACATATGATGGTTGATATAGTTTGGAGTAATATTTGAATCTTAAGGGTTGTGGGTTCAAATCCTGACAAGAGTAAAAAGGAGAAAATAATGGAAAACTTTTTGTAATATAATCCGCTGAGCGGATTGTGGTTTGAAATCTCTCAATTATTTGCGACCTCATATCTACTGGGCGCATGAGAAATCCAAGAGGTAAGTTTGTTTCTCTCAATCTCCTCTACCTTTCTACGGTTTTATTTTTAAAAACAGTGCATTTTCAATTTTTTTTCTCACTTGACTGAGTTTGAATGGGAGTAGGAAGAGTGTTATTGTAGGCTTTACACCTAGGATACTAGAATAATGTTTAAAATTGAGGATTTGAAGTGGTTAAGCTAAAAACTTTAAGAACCCTAATTCATAGGTACTGTTCATTGAATTTTTGGTACTTGTGTGAATAGAATTAGAAATTAATATCTTTATGAAAGTTGTAGCTCTTTAAGTTGTCAAAATTTAGAAACTGATTTCACATTAAACGGATATTTGTAGCTCATGTTATGCCCATTTTAATGTCAAGTGTTCTAGCTGTGACGTTAAGAGGTAGCCCTGTTTCAATAGCCTAAGTTTTTGATTTACTGAGATTGATACGTGTGAAATTAGGACTTTATTCCTCTATAAAAGTTGTAGGAAACTATATTCCCGAAATTTAGAATTTTGATTCATGTTAATAGCTTATGTGTAGCATGAGTTATAATCCAATTACCAAGGCATGTTCAGAGTGTTATTGTAGTTGAGCCTAGTTGGAAACAACCACTGAAAACTGCATCTATTTTATAAGGTATTTGAATCTATTTCTTTCATCAATATTGTAGATAATTAAGTTACTGAAATTTTGGCTCATACCTCATGCCAAAATAGCTTATATAACTAGAAAATTTCGAAATACTGAACCTTGTCCATGTTTGTTATTGGGATTCTTCCTACTCTAAGTGCATACAAAATAGGATAATTTTCTAAGATAATTGTAAGTGGAATGTGAGCTTAAAATATTATTAGAAATGGATTAACAACACAAAGTGAATTTAAATTCTCATGAGATAGAAACATAGAAATATAAAATTCTAACTAGTATTTTATTACGTATATAGATTTTACTGAAATACAACATCAAACTTTGAAAGGAATAAGTGTGGATGTATCAGGTAAGGAGTGGGCTATATAGTAAGGATTACATCATAAACTTGTTTGACCTTATTTGTTGAAGTTGTCTAAATTTATTATGATTGATAATTTTGATTTCATTATATGTTTGGTTGTGAAAGTGATAATGAATTGCTTACGTGTATGATGGTGTAAAATACATATTTGATACTCTATTATGATATGTATTGTCTCTGAGTGAGCATTTATATGCATGGTGGTTTTTCATGAGAAATTTCATTGAAAATTAAATTGAAAAAAATTGGATGATGGATTGTGAACCCTTTTTGAACTGTATTGGAAGTTTTCTGCTTGTAACAGATGATTGGAAATTTTTGGGAAGTTCATATTACAGGGGAAACTCTGTCAAAATTTTTGGAAAAATGTGAATTTCTAAGAAAAACCACTTAGGGACTCATACATTACTCATCTGAAAATGGTGATTTGTGAAATATGAGGAATAAGAGATTATGGACTCTGAGAATACGATAGGGAGGACCTGAGAGAGGACTTGAGGATAGGAAGGGTAGTGGTTGGAGGCCCCACAAGACCCAGGCTCGCTACCTGTTGTCAGGGATTCCACTGTACAAACTCTCCTTTACCTGACTGTGCTCTTACTGTATATCAATGGTCAATGAGCTACTGGGTTTATATTTGAGCATGGGTCTCAACAATCCTGTGGGTGGATTTTTCATGCCTAGTAGTGTCAACTCCTGGCTACCCTAGTACTGATTTGAGAAATGATTTGGGCCCGCATGCATAAATATTTTAGAAAACATATTAGGATCATGCATCATTAACATCAATCATTTGGAATTTGATTGACTTGTGAATGTTTATGATGTTGATTTTAAAATGATGTATGAATTGTTGCTCACCCTCTTGTCTTTCTGTTTTCTTTATTTCCTTTGTAGCGGTACTCATTGGACCTGATCGGTCATTGTTTGAAGAGAGGGGAGATGACACAGATTCCACAACCGATGAATATGACACTCATACTCATTAGCTGGGAGTCACAATGATGACAACATGTATTGGGATAAATATATCCAAACTTTTATAAACAGTCTTTTGTAGTATATAGACCTACATGGTACTGGGTAGTAGTCACTCTTTTGTGTAGTTAGCTGCTTTGTAGGAAGTATCCTCAATGTTGCCCTTAATATTTTGAAGGACCGTACTAGTATTTTATCTATATGTAATTATGAATGTTTACTTTTAGTACTTTTTAAAATGATGAAATGTAGGAATGTGTTATTAAAAATTTATATATTAATATTATGTACGAGGGAAAGATTATTATTTATTGAGGGTTTATAAGGTCAGGTGTTACAATCACTATCTCCTCTTTTTGTCGAACAATGCTTAGAAGAACCTAAAGAATCCATGACAAACAATTGCACACAAACGAAAAACTAGAGAAAATTGTTAGTTAAATCAAAAGTATACCTCACCAAGTGTATAACTCTCAGTCATACTCAATTTAGGAGGGAAGGAACACTCTCACTCAAGCAAAAATCTCAAGATAGAGGGTTTTCTTTTAGGAAAAATTAAGAAGCAAGTCGAGCACAAATGCAAGAGAAAGATGAATAATCACCAAGCTTCCTTAACAGAAGTAAAATCGAGAGGCATAAAGCCCAAGAGGCCAACAAAAAAGTTTAGAAACTACAAGACAAGTAATGTAAAATTGAACCTAAGTAAAGCAAGAAAAGGTTGAAACCCAGAAAGGTAATAATTCTAGAGTTATTTTTTTTAAAAAAACAAGACAAAACTTAAAATAAGACAAGCAAGAAAATAGGATATAGCTCAACAAAATAACAAGATAATTTGACTAAGAACTAGAAAGTTTAAACACACAAAGAATGAAAACATGCTAGAAGAGAAAGATTTCAAGAGAGTGGAAATAATTTGTCCTATCTCAATTTATATGTTCAAATAAGAATTTCAAACAATTGAATATGTGTAAATTGAAGAGTTGGATTTTTTTTTAACACCAAGAGGTCTAGGCCAAAGCAATTTTTTTTTTACACTTAGAATTTGAAGGTAATGAACATATAAAGAAATAAGAACACTTAAATCCTATATGCAATCCATCTCAATGCCAAAACATGTAAAACCCAATGTATCATTTAAACAAATAAGTTCAAAGCAAATTGAGAAGCTAGAAAACTCCTAGGAAACAATGAACATATGACTCAATTAACAAAGCTAGAAGCAAGAAACAAGACACTAAAATCCAGCCACGAGTATCAACGAGAAACTGGATAAAAAAAATGAAAAAGGAAGACACAACCTACTTGTTGGAAACCTCCATGCTAATCACTCTTGTTGCCACATAAATTTGCTGCAGGAAGTGGTGTAGTCACATAATTGCTTGCTAGAAAATTGAACCAACTATGTTGTGGAAAACATCAAACACTTGGAGTACACCAAAAAGAAGACCAAATCATTTTTGGTCCAGCAACTCACAAATACAAGGCAACATTAAATTAAAGAAGCATTTAGCAAGGAAATGATCAACACACGTTGAACAAAAAGGAAAAGAAAACCGGACACAACTTTAGAAGCAAATTACCAAGAGATATAGTGAAAAAAAAAATTCTACTTAAGTATGCAACCAAGAAACAGAAAAGATCACCTATGCTCTAGATACCAAATGATATGGAAACATGCAATTTAACTAGAGAAATTAAAAGAGAGAAGTGGAAACATAAAGAGGAAGCTAAGAAATTATGCAATTAAAGGAACAAATTGATAAAATGGAAGAGAAGAGAAAAAAAGGAAACTTATGGAAGGTGTTCATGCCACTTGGAAGATGCTCCAAGATAAGTAAAGGATGGTGATCGCCACTTGTTTCATGACAAGATAAGATCACAAAATTTCAACAAAGAGATAATCTCTATCTCAAGAGTTTGTAAAATGCAAAAACTAATTCTCATTCAATTTCAAGTGTGTCCATATAAGAGGAGTAGGGACTTTATTTATAGGCTTGGGAGCACAAGTAGTGGGAATGATCTAGGAAATGTGGGACTTTGGAGCAACCAATGGAGAAGTCCCACATCTCCCCTCTATTTGTTCTCCTAAGTGTTTATAAACCCAAAAAACACTAAGACAACAAAAAGTAATCTAAGGTGAATGAGTGCCCCATCTATGATCACATCATGATATAAGATAGTTTCTCGTGCTATAAGAAAATTAGCTTTTTACCAATGACCAAAATCCGTTGGTAATAGGAAATATCTATTGGTAAATGAGTATTTTTGATAATTAATAATTCGTCAGTCACAATACCTGTCTAAATCAAAAAACAATGCACAACAACCTCAAAAATAGTTGAACAATGACAAATTCATATATTAATTAACTTAAAAATTTAGGTAACATATGTTGGTATCGCGTAGTGGAATGTTTGCGTTTAGGGACAAAAACGAAGAGAGGGGGGTGAATTGGTTTCTTATAAAAATTAGGGTTTTAAAATTTTCTTTCCAAATTTCACCGATTAAAATGCTTGTAAAGTAAAGAGATAAGGAAAAGAAGATTACACAAGTAATTTATACTAGTTCGGATCAAAAGACCCTACGTCTAGTAGTTAATCACTCTAAACGAGGATTAACGCTGTCACTATAATCTCAGTTTTAACCAGATTACAAATTACAAAAGATAAGGATAAGAAAACACCTCTCTTGAATCACATAAGAGATGAACACCTCCTTTGAATCCACAAAGGATGACAATAGTTTTTCTTAAAGACGGCACAACACACAATCCACCAAGAAACCCACTCAGTGATTCTTATCGCCTCTAGCCCACAGTAGGTTTCGAAAGCCCCTTTTTCTTCCCTACACAAAGTTCTCTAGCAATCACAACTTTTGACTTTTGTATGAAAAATGTTGTTTTGTTCAGAGAGCCATATACAACCTTAAATAGAGAGATTTTGGGTATGGGGAATAGGATTTTTGAAATAGGGAATAGATGCATTGAAAATAGGTCCAAAATTCGAATTTCAAAATCATAACAGACGCAGATAATCGATTATCCTAAGTGATAATCGATTATCACAAAACCATTTTTGCAGAGGAGTATTTTGGGACCAGGATAATCGATTATCCTCTAAGATAATCAATTATCACAGAACTTCCAGAAGCCAAAATTAAGTGGGATAATCGATAATTCCAGTGATGTTTACCAAAAACAAGTTTCAAGCATGATAATCGATTATCCTTGGTGATAATCGATTATCACAGAGTGGTTTTGATAAAAATGAACTTTCAGAGGATGAACTATGTGTTGGCTATCTTGGACTCTAATTTTACACACTCAAAAAGACAAAACAGAGTTATTACAAATAAAAAAAATGATTAAAAGTGTTTAAGTCTTCAAGTCCTTTGTTCTTGAATCATCATCAAAATCTTCAGGCATCATACTCTTGTATATTCAACAATCTCCCCCTTTTTGATGATGATCAAAATTTTCTTTAAAGCCTCTTTGTAATAACCTATTTTCTGACACAACTATCATAGAAAAAATATTAAAACATACCGGCTTTAAAAACATTTCTCCCCCTATTTTATCATAATAAAAAAGTATAGAAGCTCCCCCTAAAGATATGCAAAAAAATAATTAACTCCTCCTGAATATATGCAAACAAAGATTATCATTTAAGACAAGTAAATATATATTACACAAAGAACAGACACACCCAAATATTTACAAGAATTTAGAATTCTTCGCTCTCATCACTATTAAATTGGGCATCAAATCTCCCTTCTAAATTTGATACAGGCTCATCTACATCAGGAATACGATTTAAAATTTCATGATGATGTTCAGCAGAGATAGAGAAGAAATGTTGCATTCTTTGATTCATACTGAAGATCATGTCCTCAATGGAACAACGAGGTTTAGTATGAGTGCCAGATGAAGTTTCGACGACAGGAATATCAGTAGCAAACATCTCTTCATCATCAGAATCTGGAGCAACCTCAGCCATATGGGGAACATCATCTTTATGGACATAAATTCCATTAACATTAACCATCTGTAGCTGAGTGAGTGTGCTGTCAAGCATTCAATTTGAGTTGAGTGTATGGGATCTTTGCTCACCTTCAAGATTAATACCCTTATATTCTAGAATGCGGGAGATTAAAAGAGCATAAGGAATCTAGAAGGTAGGATGTCGCTTGGCTTTGAGCATTGTTAACGTAACAAGACTAGGCGAATCAATTGGCTCATTGTTCATGATTGCATGAATAATATGAAGATCTGCAGTAGAACACTGAGCATGATTTGTGGCCCGGGGACATAAGATCTACACAATAAGATGAAGTAGCTGACGTTCCTCTTTCTTTAGAGGACCAGCAAGAAGTTGTTTGCCAATCTCCATGGCAGGATTGTGGGGGAATGAGCGATATGCCAGAATCCTGTTGAATTCTTCCAGATCCGCTAGAACATTAACAACATCATCTCGAATGGAAAAGTGAGCTACATTCTCCCATATATCATCATCAAGGATGATGGTTACACCCTTGACTCTGGAAGTAGCAATATGATCCCTATACATAAAACGAGAATAGAATACCCGAATTAAATCCGGATAGTACGTACCCTATATTTCAATAAAAAGAAGAACTCCTTGTTGCTCAAGAAGATTTGGAAATTGGAATCCCCTGTCTATGAATTGATCTCCAATGAGGTATTTAGGAGTAATAATACCCCTTTCTTTCCAGAAATTTAGATACTCTTGCCTTCCTTCTATATCTGAAATCGACCCTTCAATTGAGTTTGCGTGAGGTTGAGAAGCAGAAGCTGGTCTTCTCCTTGTCGGGATCTTTCTTCAGGAAGATGAAGCCATTTAGAGTGAATAGAAAGCAGGAAAAGTGAAAGATTTGAAGTTTGGAGAGAAACAAAAGCTTCGAGGGAGACAAAAAGATAAGAATAAGATTTGAATGTATGCAAAACTTTTGAAGAGAAGCTTGGAAGTGTTTGAATTCGATTTTGAGTCCTCCTATATATAGGAAATACTTCCAACAACTATAAACGACTAGTTTCATAAGAATTAAAGCAAAAAGAGTCGTTGCCAACAACTATTTTGTCTCCAACGGCGCAGAATAATCGATTATTTCTTCAACTGCTATCTAGGAATATGCATGGATAATCGATTATAAGCTGAGATAATCGATCATCCCAGAGAATTTTTACTGTATTTGTGCACTAATTACATATAATCGATTATTAGCCCAAATAATCGATTATTCTAGAGAAAATTTTCATGTATCACACATTTAAGGAACAATAATCGATTATCATCCCAAATAATCGATTATCATCCCAAATAATCGATTATTCCAGAGAGACATGCATAAATGAAGGTCAATGAGGTACAAAATAATCAATTATGGCCTTGGATAATCGATTATTCCAGCAATATATCATTTCATGAAAAAAATTTCAAAGATAAGATATTTCTAATATCCCTAAATCTCTCCTAAGTTCAAAAAATCTATCTTTGGGAAAAGGTTTAGTAAAAATATCTGCTAATTAATGCTTGGTATCAACATATTCAATTTTATAATTACCCTTACTAACATGATCTCTTAAGAAATGATGTCTAATTTTTATATGCTTAGTTCTAGAGTGCATAACAGGATTCTTAGTAAGGTTAATTGCACTTGTATTATCACACATCAAAGAAATGTTATTTAGAAAAATATTATAATCTTCTAGTTGTTGCTTCATTCAAAGAATTTGAGCACAACAATTTCCAGCTGCAATATATTCAACCTTAGTTGTGGATAATGAAACACAAGCTTGTTTCTTAGAATGCAAAGATACTAAGGATGATCCTAATAGATGACATGTTCCACTAGTGCTTTTCTATCTATTTTACATCCTGCATAATCAGCATCAAAATAACCTAATAAGCTAGGAGAAGCTTCAGATGGATACCATAATTCAAATCCTGTAGTTCCTTTTAGATATTTTAAAATTCATTTTACTACAGTTAAATGGGATTCTTTTGGACATGCTTGAAATCTAGCACACACACAAACAAAATGCATAATATCAGGTCTGCTTGCAGTTAAGTATAACAGTGAACCTATCATACCTTTATACATTGATTGATTTATTTCCAAACCTGATTCGCCCTTATCAAGATAGCAGGACGTTCCCATTGGTGTGTTAACTTATTTTGCAGTGTCCATTCCAAATTTCTTGAGAACTTCTTTGCAGTATTTGGTTTGAGACACAAAAGTGCCATCTTTTAATTGCTTAATTTGAAGTCCAAGGAAGAAGTTTAATTCTCCCATCATGGACATTTCAAATTCTCCCTGTATTATACTTGCAAATCCTTCACACAAAGAGTTATTAGTTGATCCAAAGATAATATCATTGACATACACTTGAACTAACAAAATATGTTCTCCTACTATTTTAATAAACAAGGTAGAATCAATTTTTCCTCTTGAAAAGTCTTTTGATATTAGAAAATTGATTAATCTTTCATACCATGATCTGGGAGTTTGTTTTAAACCATAAAGTGCTTTCTTTAATTTAAAGACATGATCAGGATATTTAAAATCTTCAAATCATGGAGGTTGTTCTACATAAACCTCTTCTTTAATAAAACCATTTAGAAAAGTACTTTTAACATCCATTTGATACCGTTTGAATTTCATTATTGAAGCATAAGCAAGAAGTAGGCGTATAGCCTCTAAACTGGCAACAAGAACATAAGTTTCATCATAATCAATACTTTCCTCTTGACAGTACCCCTTTGCCACAAGTCTAGCTTTATTCTTTGTTATGTTCCCATCTTTATCAAGCTTGTTTCTAAATACCCATCTCGTTCCAATTACTTGATGACATTACTCTCCTGGAATTAATTCCCAGACTTGATTTCTTTCAAATTGATTTAGTTCTTCTTGCATTACAATTCACCATTGATCATCTTTGAGTGCTTCCTCTACATTTTTGGGTTCAATATGTGAAACAAAAGCTACAGACATACAAAAATTGGTCATATTTCTAGTACTTATCCCTTTTGAGATGTCACCAATTATATTGTCAATTGAAAGTCCTCTTGGTGATTGTCAATTCAGTTGGTTGTGATGGTTCATTTTCATTTAGGTATATTTCTTCTAAAGCTTCTCTTATGTATTCATCATCACCTACATACTCTTTACTTGACTCAAGAGAATTTCCCTCAAGGTCTACAATTTCATCAAATGTAACATGCATAGATTCTTCAATATTCAAAGTTCTTCTATTGAATACTCTATATGCTTTGCTAGAAAGTGAATATCCTAAGAAAATAGCCTCATCGACTTTTGAATCAAATTTACCTAAATTGTCTTTACCATTATTTAATACAAAACATTTACATCCAAAGATTTTCAAATGAGATACATTTGGTTTTATTCCTTTAAATAGCTCATAAGGAGTCATTTTTAAGATAGGTCTAATGAGCATTCTATTTAAAATATAACACGTAGTACTTACAACATCAGTCCAAAAATATTTAGGAACATTAGATTCATTCAACATTGTTCTAGGTAGTTCCTCTAATGATATATTTTTCCTTTCTACTACATCATTTTGTTAGGGAGTTCTAGGAGCAGAAAAATTATGTAAAATACAATTTTCTTCACAATAATTTTCAAATGTCTCATTTTGAAATTCTCCACCATGATCACTTCTTATCACTTTAATTCTTAATTCCTTTTCATTTTGAATTTGCTTGGTAAACTTTGTAAATGCCTTAAAAGCTTCACTTTTCAAAGTTAAGAAAAATTTCCAAGTAAATCTAGAGAAATCATCAACAATTACAATAGCATAGTAATTTCCACCAAAACTTTTGATTCTAGATGGTCCAAATAAATCTAAGTGCAAAAGTTCTAAAGGCTTTGATGTGGAAATTATATTAAAAATTATATTTTTAGTAATTTGACATGCATCACATAATTTATCTTTTTCAAATTTTAACTTAGGTAATCCAACAACTAAGTCTTTAGATATTAGTTTGTTTAATTGATGCATATTTATATGAGCCGCTCTCTTATGCCATAACCATGAATTTTCTTCCTTAGCAACTAAGCATGTTATATCAACATTAGATGCACAATCCAAGTCAATCAAATAAATATTGTTATGCCTAATACCTTTTAATGCAATTTCCTTAGAATCCTTATGATGTATAGTGCAGTAATTACTTTCAAAGATTACCTTAAGACCTTTATCACAAAGTTGGCTTATACTTATAAGATTGTGCTTTAGTCCATCAACAAGGAGCACATCCTTTATCTCCAAAGTGTTTGCACCACCAATGTTTCCGGTTCCAAGGATTTTACCTTTGTTGTTGTCTCCATATGTTACATATCCTTGTTCTTTCTTGATGAAACTTGTCTGAACAACCACTATCAAGATACCACATAGACTTTTTGGATTTAGAAGATACCTACAAAACAAGAACACAAGATATTAGATCCCCATGACTTTTGGGTCCTTGGGGTTAGAGACAATCAAATTATTTAACTATAGGAACCCAAATGTATTTTCCCTTAGGAACACCAAAATGCTTAATTCTATATTTATTTGAAGTATGACCACGTTTCATACAATAAAAACATGTATTTGATGATTTACCTTTTGAAAAGGATTTACATTTTGTGGAGGTTTAGTTGCTTTCAAATTCCATACCCTACCGGGTTCTTTTATTTTTAGGCTTTTTCCATGGAACATGACAATTTACTTGAGCTTGTACAATAACTTCATCCTTGCTACAATTACTTAATTCTTTCTTTGCTTTTTCAAGTAAGTGTCCAATTATGTCAATATCATATTCATATCTCTTACATGATGCACATGAAGTTTGTTCATCTTCTTTTTCTTCTAAAGATACTATTTTTTATTTTAAAGATTCTACTTCTTTTTCAAAGATTTATATTCAGTTTTCAAATCTTTAAAAGAAGCAAATAGTTCTTGATATGCATTTTGTAAAGCATCATAATCATTTTCATCATTACTTGAAGAACAGTTGGAATCACTTACCTCACAGTCGGAAGAATTTCTGTCATTTGCCATCAAGCAAAGGTTTGCTTCAACATCTGAATCACTTGACTCTGAACTCGAATCACTATCATCCCAAGCTATGTAGGCTTTCTTTTTATAAGATTTTCCCCCTTTAAGATCATCACTCTTCTTGGTGGGACATTTAGATTTCACATGACCTATTTCACCACATCCATAACATTTAAATTTAGAAGAGGATCCTTCTTTCTCATTCCTCTTACCTTTGAATGGATGCTTCCCTTTAGTTTTCATGAACTTTGTAAATTTCTTGATCATAATGTTAGAATCGCGCAGCAGAATGTTTGCGTGGACGGACAAAAACCAAGAGGGGGGATGAATTGGTTTCTTAACAAAAATTAGGTTTTAAAAATTTCCCCAAATTTTACCTATTAAAATACTGTTTAAACGTAAATTAGATAAGGATAGAGTCTTACACAGAAGATTTATACAGGTTCGGATCAAAAGACCCTATGTCCAGTTGCTAATCACTCAAACAGAGGATTAACGCTGTCACTATAATTAAAGTTATTACAAACAGATAACAATAGAAAAAGATAAAGTAACGAAAACACCTCTCTTGAGTCCCACAAGAGATGAAGAACAATTTTCCCCAGAGACGGCACAACACACAATCCACTAAGAACTCCACTTAGTGATTTTTATCGCTTCTATCCCACACCAGGTTCCAAAATCCCATTTTTCTTCCAACAAACAGTTCTCTGGCAATCACAGCTCTTAACTTTTGTTTGAAAAAAGGTTGTTTAATTTTCTTAGAGCCTTAGAGAACCTTAAGTAGATGAATTAGGGTTTGGGAATTGGAGATTTTCGAAACTTGGTGTATTGGGACTAGGGTTTTCAAAAATAGGTTTAATTTGAAGTTCAAAATCCAAATCTGACTGAAATAATCGATTAAATGAAGTGTTAATCGATTATTTAATCGATTATTTCAGAGCCAAAATCAATAAAACCCCAAAACGCACTGGTTTAATCGATTATCTGCCCTGTTAATCGATTAACAGACCTGTTAATCGATTAACAGGTGTTTTTATCGATTATCACAGTGAGCTGATATAGAAAATGATTTTTCTCACTGTAATAATCGATTATCTGGTGATTTAATCGATTAAACCCGAGCCTTTTTGATAAACATGAGTTTTTGAAGTTTCTAAAGAGTAGACTATGTACCGGCTATCTTAGACTCTAATATTACAGACTCAAACTCATCAAAATAGAGTTATTACACAATAATACAAGTCTTCAACTCTCTAAGTTCTCTGTTCTTGAATCATCATCAAAATCATCAAGCTTCATGTTCATGTAAGTTCAACATCAAGTCCTTGTATGTTCAACAATCTTCCTCTTTTTGATGATGATCAAAATTTTCTTTTAAAGCCTTGTAATAACCTTTTTTATCTGTCATACTAACAAACACATTAAACATACCAAATAATATTTAAATTTAATCATAAGAGGCTTTAAATATTTCTCCCCCTATTTTGATTATAATAAAAACATAAAGAGCTCCCCCTCAACATATGCATAACTTGGAGATAACTCCCCCTCAAACAAAGCAATAAAAGAATACCAAATTTTATTTCATAAGTGAAAATACATTACAACACAAGAAGAAATAAAAACAAACTTTAAAATTCTTCACTATCATTATGAAAGTGTGCATCAAATTTATTTTCTAAGTGACACACTTTATCATCTACGTCAGAGATACGACGAATGATTTCCTCATGCCGTACTCCAGAGAGAGTGAAGAATGCCTACATCCTCTGGTTCATATCAAATAACATGTCTTCCATAGATTGACGGGTTTTAGGATGTGCAGAGGAAGTTCCAGCACTTTGGATCTGATCCTAGGGAAACTCAGCAGCAGGAGGCATATCTTCATCAGAATCTTCATCATCTGCATCTATGTTTGGAACATCATCCTTGTGAACAAAGGTATTATTGACATGCACCCTTTGGAGTTGGGTTAATGTGCTGTCCAACATGTGGTTTAAGTTTGTCATTCGAACTGTTTGTTCACCTTCGACATTCACTCCTTTGTATTCAAGAATGCGAGAAATAAGGAGGGCATATGGAATTTTGAAGGTGGGATGACGTTTTGCTTTCAACATAGTCATGGTGACGAGGCAACCCTAATCTAATGGCTCATTATTCATTATTGCATGAATAATGCGAGGATCTATTGAAGAGCATTGAGCATGATTGGTTGCCCGGGGACATAGGATCCAGATGAGTAAATGCAAGAGCATGCGTTCCTCCTTTTTCAAAGGTCCAGCTAGAAGGAGACGTCCAATCTCCATGGAAGGGTTACGAAGAAAAGAACGGTAAGCCATGATCTTGTCAAAATCATCTAACTCACCAAAAACGTTAATAACATCATCTCTTATAGGAAAATGTGCAACATTTTCCCAAATATCGTCATCAAGAATAATGGATACTCCCTTAACATGAGAGGTAGCTACTTGATCTCTGAATTTAAAGCGAGAGTAAAATACCCTAACTAAGTCAGGATAATACGTACCTTGGATTTGGATAAAAGGGAGAACTCCTTGAATTTCAAGAAGATTAGGAAAATTGAATCTCCTATTGATGAATTGATCACCAATAAGGAATTTGGGAGTGATAATACCTCGTTCCTTCCAATAAGTCAGAAATTCCTGTCGGCCTTCAGTATCAGAGATCCATCCTTTTACAGAATTCGAACGGGGATGAGATGAAGGTGCAGATCTTCTTCTGGTGGGAATTTTAGCACGAGAAGATGAGGCCATTGCAGAATTTAGAGTAGAAACAAGATAGTTTGGGAAGACAAGTGATGCTAGAAGAAGGCAACAATGTTAGAATAAGGCAAGAAAGCTTGGATTCAAGAGTGAGAGGTGAGGAGAAGTGAAATGGAGGTCCCTATTTATAGCAAAACACCTCCAACGGTCATATGGGAGTGCATGGGGGCCAAGAGAGCCGTTGGCAACAACTAGAAGACCAAACCAACCGGGTTTAATCGATTAAATCTTGAATTAATTGATTAAACCAGTAACAGACCCCTTTAATCGATTAATTCAAGCAGATAATCGATTAACACTGTATTTAATCGATTATCTGGTGAGTTAATCGATTAATCTAGTGAGAAATGTCATGTTTTGGATGTCTTGGGTGCAAATAATCGATTAAAACTTCAAATAATCGATTATTCCAGAGAGTTCATCAAATTTTTGAGGTTTAGACACATGATAATCTATTAACACCCTACATAATGAATTATAACATTACACCCATCCAAAAACTGTTTAATTAAGTAGAATTTAAGTTATTTCTAATACCCCTAAGTCTCTTCTAAGATCATATAATCTATCCTTGGGAAGAGGCTTAGTAAAAATATCTACTAATTGATGCTTTGTATCAACATACTCAATTTTACAGTTTCCTTTACTTATATGATCTCTCAAGAAATGATGTCTAATTTCTATATGTTTGATCCTAGAGTGCATTACTGGATTCTTAGTAAGATTGATTGCACTTGTATTATCACACATTAAAGATATGTCATTTAGAAATATACTATAATCTTCTAGTTGTTGTTTCATCCAAAAAAATTGTGCACAACAATTACCAACTGCAATATATTCAGCTTTAGTGGTGGATAAAGCAACACATGCCTGTTTCTTAGAGTGCCAAGACACTAACGATGAACCTAACAAATGACATGTCCCACTAGTACTCTTTCTATCTATTTTGCATCCCCCATAATCAGCATCAAAATAACCTATTAAACTAGTACAATCTTTAGATGGATACCATAAACCAAAATCAGTAGTTCCTTTTAAATATTTTAAAATACGTTTTACTGCAGTTAGGTGAGATTCTTTTGGAAATGCTTGAAATCTAGCCCACACACAGACATAATGCATAATATCAGGTCTACACACAGACAGAGAACCTATCATACCTCTATACATAGATTGATTAATTTCCAAACCTGATTCATCCTTGTCTAAATAGCATGAAGTTCCCATGGGTGTGTTAGCTTCCTTTGAGGTGTCCATTCCAAACTTTTTAAGAATATCTTTGCAGTATTTGGTTTGAGAGACAAAAATGTCATCTTTAAGTTGCTTGATTTGAAGTCCAAGGAAGAATGTTAATTCTCCCATCATAGACATTTCAAACTCTCCCTGCATTATCTTAGTAAATTCTTCCTCCTAACAATAGCATTTGACAACAAGTCTGACTTTATTCTTTGTTATATTACCATCTTCATCAAGTTTGTTTCGAAATACACATTTAGTTCCAATTACTTGATGTGATTCTTCTCTTGGGATTAATTCCCAGACTTGATTCCTTTCAAAATGGTTAAGTTCCTCTTGCATAGCTAAGCACCATTGGTCATCTTTAAGCGCTTCCTAAACATTTTTGGGTTCTATCTGTGACACAAAAGCTACAGACATGCAGAAATTGTCATATTTATAGTTCTTACCCCTTTTGAGATATCACCAATAATATTGTCCATTAAGAGTCCTCTTGGTGATTGCCATTCTTTTGCTAATTCAGGTGTTTGAGAAGGCTCATTTTCTTCCAAATACAATTCATCAAGAGCCTCTCTTATGTACTCATCATCACCTGCAAGTTCTTTATTTGACTCAAGAGGATTTCCCCCAAGGTCTACAATTTCATCAAAAGTAACATGTATAGATTCTTCAACATTTAAAGTTCTTCTATTAAACATCTATAAGCTTTGCTAGTTAATGAATAACCTAGAAAAATGTCCTCATCGGCTTTTGAGTCAAATTTTCCTAAGTTGTCCTTTCTATTATTTAACACAAAGCACTTACATCCAAATATTTTCAAATGAGGAAAATTAGGCTTTCTACCATTTAACAATTCATAGGGAGTTGATTTTATAATTGGCCTAATGAGCATTCTATTCAAAACATAACATGCAGTACTTACAACATCAGCCCAAAAATATTTAGGATATTTGATTCATTTAGCATTGTTCTAGCAAGTTCCTCTAGTGACCTATTTTTCCTTTCAACTACACCATTTTGTTGGGGAGTCCTAGGAGCAGAAAAATTATGTAATATTCCATTTTCCTCACAATAATTTTCAAACTTTTCATTTTGAAACTCACCACCATGGTCACTTCTTAAAACTTTAATTCTTAGGTCTTTCTCATTTTAAATTTGCTTTGCAAACTTCCTAAAGACCTTAAAAGCCTCACTTTTCATTGTTAAGAAAAATGTCCAAGTGTATCTAAAAAAGTCATCAACAATCACAAGACCATAATAATTTCCACCAAAGTTTTTTATCCTAGAAGGACCAAATAAGTCTAAATGTAATAATTTTAAAGGTTTTGATGTGGAAATGACACTCTTTGATTTAAATGATGATTTCACTTGTTTACCTTTTTGACATGCATCACATAACCTATCTTTTTCAAACTTTAACTTAGGCAAACCAACAACTAAGTCTTTTGATATCAATTTATTTAAATGATGCATATTTATATGAGCTGCTCTCTTATGTCATAACCAAGGGTTCTTTCCTTAGCAACTAAGCATGTTATACTAGAATCTTGTAAACAATCCAAATCAATCAAGTATATGTTATTATGCCTAATGCCTTTTAAAGCTACATTTTCGGAATCTATCAAATGTATGGTGCAAAATTTACTTTCAAATATTACCTTAAATCCTTTGTCACATAGTTGACTTATACTAAGGAGATTATGCTTTAGCCCATCAACAAGAAGCACATCCTTAATTTCCAAAGTGTTTGCACCACCTATATTTCCAATTCCAAGAATCTTCCCTTTGTTGGTGTCCCCATAAGTTACATATCCTTGTTCTTTAGCTTTGAAACTCACAAATTTCGTTTTATCATCGGTCATATGCTTTGAGCATCCGCTATCAAGATACCACATAGACTTCTTTGATTTGGAAGTTTCCTACAAAACAAGAACATAGTAAAGTTAGGTCCCCATAACTTTTGGGTCCTTGGGGTTAGAGACAAACAAGTCATTTTACAATAGGAACCCAAATGCATTTTCCTTTAGGAACACCAAAATGTTTGATTTTACATCTATTTGAAGTATGACCATGTTTCATATAATAAAAACATGCTTTAGATGTAGCTTTTGAATATGATGCATTTCTAACTGTTGAAAGTCCCACATCGCCTACCTCATATCATTTGGTATGGTTTAAATACATGTTAGGCTACTCCACATATTGCCAATTTGTTTTATGTTGAAACCTTAACATGGTATCAGAGACAAAGCCTAGCATCTTTCCGATTATTGTCATGGGCCAAATTAGTTGGGTGAAAAGTACCCTTTGCCTGGTCCGGAAGGCTTTGTTGGAGGGGGTGTGTTGAAAGTCCCACATCGCCTACCTCATATCATTTGGTATGGTTTAAATACATGTTAGGCTACTCCACATATTGCCAATTGGTTTTATGTTGGAACCTTAACACTAACAATAGATGCTCTAGTTCCTTTTTCAACTCATACTCTTCTATTTTTCATTTTAGGCTTTTTCAAAGGAACTTGATGATTTACTCTATTTTGAGCTATAACAACTTTATCTTTATTAATGTTACTTATCTCCATTTCGGATTTATCTAGCAAATGATTAAGTATATCAATGTCATATTCATACTCTTTACAAGATGCACATGCCATATTCTTATCATCATTCTCATCTATGCATACAATTTTCGTTTCTAAGGTTTCCTTTTCCTCTAAACATGTAATTTTCGTTTTTAATGACTCAACCTCCTTTTCGGATCTACTTAAATTCTTTTTCACAGCTTTATATTCCTTTTTCAAGTCCTTAAAGGCACTAAACAATTCATTATATGCATTTTGCAGTTCATCAAAATTATTTTCATCATCACTTGAAGATGAGTCGGAATCACCTACCTCAAAGTCGGAAGATATGTTGTCATTTGCCATTAAGTAAATATTGGCTTCAACTTCCGAGTCACTTGATTCCGAACTTGAATCACTGTTGTCCCAAGCGATGTAGGCTTTCTTCTTGAAGAACTTTTTGCCTTTGTTTTCTTCATTTTTCTTGTTTGGACATTCAGTCTTCATATGTCCTGTTTCACCACAACCATAGCATTTTATATTTACGGAAGTATTTTCTCTTACCTTTCCTTTACCTTTGAATGGATGTCTTCCTTTGGCTTTCATGAATTTGGTAAACTTCTTAATCATGAGACTCAATTCTTCTTCTTCATTCTCCGAGTCTTCTTCTTCCTTTTTACTCTTACCTTTAGAGATTTCAGTTTTCAAGGATAAGTTCTTCTTTTGATATTGTCCTTCCTCATCATTTAGCCTTCCTAGCTCAAGCTCATGCTCTCTCAACTTTCCAAAGAGCGCCGCCATAGACATTGTGACAAGGTTTTGTGACTCTGAGATGGCCGTCACCTTAGGTTGTCATTTCCTATCCTAAGATTTCAAGATTTTAACATTTAATTTATCAACGTAAAAAATTTTACCTAATCCGGTGAGATGGTTCACAATATGAGTGAAACGCTTTTGAACGTCAAATATCATTTCGCCTTGTTGCATCCGGAACATCTCGTATTCTTGGATTAGGGAATTTTTTCGTGCTCTCTTAACGTCATCGGTACCTTCGTGGGTCACTCTTAGCATTTCCCACATCTCTTGAGCACTTTTACAAACAGAGATCCTGTAAAACTCGTCAAGGGTTAAAGCAGATGAAATAATATTTCTAGCCCTAACGTCAAATTGAGCTTTTCAATTTTCCTCTGTTGTACATCTAGAAAATGTTTTAGGAACATCTACTCCATTCTCAGTAACTTTAGGAATATAGGGACCATTTAAAATAGCGTCCCAAACGCCTCTATCAGTAGACTTAAAAAGATGTGCATTCTAACTTTCTAGAAAGGATAATTTTGACCCGCAAAAAGTGGGGGTCTGTTGATAGAAGCACCTTCGGCAAAAGTTTGATTTTGTCCGGCCATTTTCGAAAAATTTGAATGACTATCAAAGCAAGCTCTGATACCACTTGTTAGAATCGCGCAACAAAATGTTTGCGTGATCGGACAAAAACCAATAGGGGGGGTTTTATCACTAGACCTAAGTATAGGGTGTTGAGTGTGGGAAGCCTCCTACAACTGTATCTAGATCTGCACCTAGGGTCCTAGTTGCAGTCTCTTACTTAGTCTTCTATGTCTCATTGTATCATATTTCCATTATAAATGGAAGAAAGGGAGAAGGGTCCCATAAGCCCTGAAGATATATTTTTTCTCTGTTAATCTTAAGTAGTTTTATAAAATGATATGTATCCACAATCTGTTATTCGAAAGGTCAATAACTATTAGAATAGGAATTATTAAAAACTTGTTTTTGTACTATTCCTATCTGCACCAGAGGTGTTCTTGCTTGTTTTACACTCTTTTCTCTCATTGATTGTATCTCTACTTTTTCATTTATAAATAATAGAACCTAAGACAAACATTAAAGTGTGTGGATCCCGCCTTTCTCATGTTTATTTACAATTTTCTCAATTATCCTGGTTGTCTTAATCTTATTTTTCTCTTATTTCATTTGTTTCTTCTATTATAATTTATAAAAATGTGAAAGAAACACTTTATCATTATGAGTGACAACATTCCATAATTGTTGAAATGCAAGCGCTTGAACAATTTTTTTTTTTGGAAATTAGTTACTCTTCCATTTGGGAGGAACATAGTTGGATGTAGCTAGATTTATGCCATTAAAGTTGGATCCAATGATAAAGTCGATCCCCTCATAGCTAGATTGAGGGCAAAAGGCTATACTCAAATCTATGGTTTTCGTTACAATGATACTTCTTGTAGTGCATATGACTATTGTACACCTCTTCTTTGGTATGGTAGATATTTGTCATTGGCCCCTCCATGAATCAGATATTAAGAATGTCTTTTTTCATGAAGATCTAGAGGACGAAGTCTACATAGAACAATTTGTTTGTTGTTTAGGGAGAGTTTGGTTTGGCTTTGGCTTGTAAATTGCAATGCTTTCTCTTTGATCTCAAGCAATTTCTAGGAGCTTTGTTTGAAAAATTCAGTATCATTGTTCAAATCTTTAGTTTAAAATGTAGTGAGCAAATCATAGTTTTGTTGTGTATGTTGGTGGCATAATTATTGTAGGATCTGGCAAATCCTTTTTGGGCATTGAAGTGGCTCAATAACGGAAGGAGTTGTACTTTTTGAAAGAAAATATTCTCTAGATGTCCTGAAAGAGATAGGTTTGATTGATTGTAAACCAATGGATAATGCTAGGGCCCAAATGTTAAATTAATGGCTAAATAGTTTGAAACTTTGACGCATAAAGATATTGGAAGCATGTTGAAAAAATTATTTATCTTATTATTTTTTTTATATATTCCTCGATGTGTTGACTACTCATTTAACATGAGAAGTAGATGAATAATCATTTGCTTTTGGAAGAAATCAAAGAATTTTTTTGGAATCCAACAAGATCCACTACTACTACTAGGTCTATAAGAGTTTAAAAATTGTTGAAAATAGAACAAAAGAAACATCTTGCACTTTCTTGGTGATTGGGAAAGAAATAAATAATGAATTTTTTCAAGATAATTATGTACTTAAAATACTATTTATGTACTTTGAAGTTGGTGTTGTTAATTAGTTTATGCAGAATTCTTGTATTGATTATTGGAATGCTATCATTTCTATCCTTAATTACTTGGAGAAGGCTGCAGACAAGCCTCACTTTATGGATTGTTAAAATGTGATTTATATCTCTAATCTATGTTAAAATGTGATTTATATCTCTAATCTATATGATATCTCCAACAGTTCTTCGTTCCAAGAACTAGATATTTGGGGCATGAGCCTAAATATTTGTATGTGATTTGATGGCATGTGACACAATAAGCCCACAACACTTAGATATTCTCTAATTGCATCTTAGTATGTGAGTTTAGGTGTAACTGTATTATAAAAAACTAGCTTTTTATGGTGAGAATTATCCTTTACTTATATAGTATAATTTGATTATATCTCTGGTCTATTTGCAAGCTGAATTTGAATATAATGAAATGGGTTACATTAATCAATGTCCTCAACATCTACTTTAGTAAATAGTGTGCAGTTTATTATAGATAATTTCTTTAAATACTTTATTTCGTAATTTGTTCTTAATGCCCATTTTTGCATACTCTTTAATATACAGGAAGAGGTTGCAAAAGAATTTAATGTACCAGTTCAATTTCAGCGCTATTGGCTATGGGCAAAGCGACAAAACCATACCTATCGTCCTAATAGACCATTGACATCTATTGAGGAAGCACAATCTGTAAACTCTCATTTTTTGCTTGGAGATTTTGTTTTCTACTTCGTTCCTTTTTCTTAGCTGCTGCTGACTATTTCTCATGGTTATTTTTTTTGAATTATAGCTTGGTTTAATTTAATGGAAGCCTGTTCATTATGTTACTGTGCGGGCATGCTATATGTTTATTCCATTTTGTGGGCTGGCTGAATTGTTCATGGGTTGCTTTTGTTTTTCATTTTCCCCATCTTTTATTAATTGTTTTCTATTTCTTGAAACAGAACAAAAAAAAAATAAAAATCAATGTTTAAATAGTAATGTACATATCCTGTGGTTTGTATTCCATGTTTTCGGATTGCTCTGAAGTTTGTGATTGTTTTATGTTTCGGTGGTGTTGTTTATGTGAAATAAAAAAATCTATGAATTGAAGTTTTTCTCAATCTACTTCATTGTATTACAGGTTGGACAATTGAGAGAAGTATCAAACAAGGTTCACAATGCAGAATTAAAATTGTTTTTGGAAGTGGAGATGGGGATGGTAACATTTGTATTGAAATTGAATTTTAATGTAATATTATGAAATTTTAATGTTCAACTCACACTGTTCTGTTGAAAATCTGCATTCAATTTTAGGATTCTCGTCCGATTCCACCACCTGAGAAAACCGAAGGACGATATATTACTTTTTTTCAAGCTATATGATCCTGAAAAAGAGGAGCTCTGTATTTCAACGTTTTGATCTGACACCTAGGTTGACCTGAGATTTATTTTTTCATTATAATGGCAGTTACGTTGGAAGGCTCTTTGTGAAGTGTACTGGAAAGCCATTGGAAATCTTAACGAGGTTAAATGAAATGGCTGGTTATGACCCTGAAGAAGATATTGCACTTTATGAGGTTGGTTTGTATTGATTCCTTCAATTCCGATGGAAATGAAATGACTAAATTTCAGTTTAGTAATTGAGAAATCTTGGAACTTGTTACATTTGATTTACTAATTTAGCCATAAGTTTGATGTTTGTATTTTAGATTAAGTGTAACATAGTTATCAATTAGCACTTGGCATATAACTGTTGCTAACTAGCTAACCTTTGTGCTTTAGATGCAGCAATATATATCATTGTTTTAGCCACTAATTTTGTTGTTGATTGGTATTTGCATAGTGCTTCATAACATTTGAATATAATGAAAAACTAGTTATAAGATTAATTTCCTTATGTCTAAAATACATATATAGGGTAAGATATTTATAATTAAGATTCATATAAGTAAATATGATAAATATATATATTTTGACTAATAATATCTATAATATCTACAATATCTAACACTTCCCCTCAAGTTGATGCATATAAATCATATGTACCACACTTGTTACAAATATAATTGTTAAGGTTCCAATATACAATCAATTGACAATATGTGAAGTAGCCTAACATGTATTTAAATCATACCAAATGATATGAAGCAGGTGATATGAGATTTTCAACACACCCATTCAATGAAGCCTATCAGACCAGGCAAAAGGTAATTTTGGCCCACAACGAAAGGGCAACTATTGGCCCAACATAATAACTGCAAAAATGTTAGGCTTTAACTCTGATACCAACTTGAGAAACTTATTTAGGGTTTCCAATACAGTGTCAAAAGACACTGTTACATTGTATTTATAGATAAAAGAGATACAATAAAGAGGATATGAGCCTCAACCCAAACCCTTAACCCTAGTCTAAGAGAAGATAGAAAAACATCATATCTCAACAATAATCAATTCTAGGTCCCTGTAAAAACTTGGTGAAAATATCTACTAACTATTCACTTGAGTTAATAAACGTGGTTTTAATATCTCCATATACAATCTTTTCTCAAATAAAATGACAATAAACTTCAATGTGATTGGTTCTTTCATAAAAGACAGGATTAGAATTAATATGAAGAGCAACCTAATTGTCACATATAAGTATCGTTTGAGTGATATCTCCAAATTGCAATTCTTTAAGTAATTGTTTAAGCCAAACAAGTTCACAAGTGGCTGAGGCCATAACTCTATATTTTGTTTATGCACTAAATCTTGCTACAATACTTTGTTTCTTGCTCTTCCAAGGTATCAAGTTACCTCCAATAGAGACACATTATTCGGAAGTAGATCTTCTATCTAAAGGAGATCCTGCCTAGTCAGCATCTGAATAACAGACAACTTTAGCTTGGTTATTGTAATCATATAACAAACCTTTTCCAAGATATCCTTTAATGTACTTTAATATACAAATGACTGCACTCCATTGATCTGCACATGGGGAATTAAGAATTTGACTCATAACGCTAATTGCAAAGGAAATGTCTGGACGAGTAATCACTAGTGCAAAAAGGGGCTTTTACGTCAGGTATTTAGGGCTTTTTATGTCGTATTTAAGTCCAACGTTAAAGCGGGAGACGTAAATTTACGTCAGACTCTTTTGCCCGACGTAGATTTACGTCAGTTATCCAGATCCGACGTAGATTTACACTAAACAGATGTAAAAACCTTTTCAATTTAAAAAAAAAATAGAAAATTTACGTCGCATATGGTATACGCGACGTAAATTTACGTCGCATATACCAATACGCGACGTAAATTTACGTCGCATATACCAATACGCGATGTAAATTTACGTCACATATACCAATATGCGACGTAAATTTACGTCACATATGGTATATGGGACGTAAATTTACGTCGCATATTGGTATATGCGACGTAAATTTACGTCGTGTATACCATATGCGACGTAAATTTACGTCGCATATACCAATATGCGACGTAAATTTATTGTTTTTTTTAAATTGGGTTTATTTATTCTGTTTTACAACTAAAACACTGTAAATATTACAACCAGACAGTCCAGAGGTTCAGTTTTCTTTAGCTAGTAAATTAAAAATATAATATTATATAATTCAAACTACATAATAAAACAATATAATACAAACATACAAACTAAAAAATCTATTACAAACTAAGCTACCTATACAAACTAAGCTACCTATACAAACTAAGCTACCTATACAAACTAAGCTAAACTACATAATACACACAATATAATATGAACAAGAACTTAAAAAATAATGTACTAGAATTGTTGAACAAAAAATTTTGCCCATTGTTCTCTAATTTCTGTAATCTCAGATTCTGGTAATGGAGATGGATCTTGAAATACCTGAAACATGAATTTGACTCTTGTAAGCATGCAACATGAATAAAGTTAAATAAACTTAACTAATGTTAAAAATAATTACCTCCGTCCAAGAATCAATTAAACCCGCACAAACTATGGCTCTCATCCAATACATTACATAGTAACCACATTCAAACGAGTCAGTTTGCTTATTACACTGAAATGATGAAAAAAACATAATATTATTTTCAAAATTGAAATACAAACAATAATTATGGTATCCACTTATATAAATAAGTTTCTAACCTTAGGAT
Organism: Sphenostylis stenocarpa; assembly: GCA_963425845.1. Classification (NCBI taxonomy): domain Eukaryota; kingdom Viridiplantae; phylum Streptophyta; class Magnoliopsida; order Fabales; family Fabaceae; genus Sphenostylis; species Sphenostylis stenocarpa. The sequence continues at coordinate 77,475,394 of OY731403.1, forward strand.
AAATGATTTGCAAAGTCTTTGTTCTAGGTTTTCCACTTAGAACATTAGTTCCGAGACACGATTCTAAGTGAAAAAAAGTCATATATTATTCAATATGTATTCACAATTTAAAAACATAATTAATGAATAAAAGATAAAGTTACCCTTGTAATAAGCTTTTCATTTCTTGACTCGGTTTCCGATGTAATGAACAAAACCACACCACAGTGTAATCCCTGGGCATGATTACAATTAACTGCCAATGGGACCTACATTGTATGACATAAAAATTAGTTACAAAAATATAAATTAAAATACAAATTAAAATACTAACCCTTCAATGTATGGAGCCAAATATACATGTCTTCTTGAGTCACTCATCCATGTTTGCATATATTGTTGGATTCCAACCTTTGTATTTCCAGATTTTTGGATGGATTGAGGCTCAATAAATCCGTATACTTCGGATTTTTCTTGTTCCACACTCAAATTGTCAAGGTACCTAAAACAATTAATTATAAGTTGAATATAATTATTATAATCTTAGAAACATAAATGAAAATGACTTACATTGCCCACAATTGTATGATGGAAATGTTTAACATGCAATTTCCCCCAACAATTTCTAAAGCATCGGGCAAGGAAATGTACAATGGAACACTTGGAATTGTCAATTCCAAACACTCTAACATCCCATTGTATCTGACACGGTCTCTTCCTCAACCGTGGTAATACGGCTAACAACATAGAGATGGGATCATCATCACATTCCGTCAGATCCTCATCAATAATAGGTTGTTTTTTATGCTTAGCACGACGCAAGTCCTCCTAAACAAATGATAACAATTAATTAAACATTTATATAATTATAATACTAGAAAAGAGTAAATAGACAATATGTATATATATATATATATATATATTACCTTGGTCTGTGCTGATAGTGGCATAACCAAACGTCTTGGCCAAGCCAAGAATGTCCCGCTTGCCTGCCCCACTAATTGAATCTCTTCATTAGGAAAAGGCACTGGAGCATTAGCATCATGAACTTCATCAACTACTACTCGTGTCCAGTCTGGCTGTAGAGGGACACCATGGATGGTTAACCCACCCTCAAAAACTCGACCAACAGCCACTAGACGCGGGGGGTCATCTTCAACATATAACTCACACTTGGTGTGATGCATCGATCTCGAGTATATTCTCCTGAAGGATCAACAGGAGTAGCAAGCACAACTCCCTTTAGTGCTGACTTCGAACAATATCATGTTCAATTGTTTGAGGTGTTCCTTGAGTCTGTTGCTGAGAGCGGGCGAGAGATTCAATTTTCTCATCAAACTCTTGCTGCAAGGACTGCCTTATTTGATTTAACTTTTCTTCAAACTGCATCTCCATTTTATGCAAGGCCTCCTGGTTGCAAGAGTCAGCAGTGGTCCTTCGTGATGTTGGACCAAAGTAATCACGAAGGCCCCAGGTTCCACCAGCACCACACACACGTCTTGAGTAATCTGGTTTTCCTATGGCTGTCGCCAATATATCTTGTCGACCATGAGGAATAAATGATCCTTGGCTGGTCTGCTCAACTAAATCATCCTACAACACATTAACAATAATTAAGTCATACACTAACTTTCAAATTAGAATCAATTCAAATTGACATTATAACTTACGATTTTCTGAGCAATGATTCGTGCAGAATTAGAAGTCATTTGTCCATCAGATTTTGTCCGGGCTGCCTTCCACATCTGATAGCGAGGGGGTGGAGATGCAAGGTCAGTAGAATCAACTCCTGCTGACTCTTCTCTGGATTTCATGAGACGTTGCTCCAATAATGCATACCCTCCTCGTGACAATACATGGGGTGCATCATTCAACCTCTGACGTTGTTGGGCAGCTTGTCTTTTATCCTGCCAAGAGGGGTCCATTCGGCTGGCACAAAACTGTAACCAATCCTCCTCACTAATTTGATACTTTATACAGGGAGATTCATCTCGAAACTTTCCAAATACATACTCCCGTGTCAAGAAAGTCTTAAAGTCCCTCCATCTAATGGCAATGGAGGATAAAATCTTCTTCCTCATCACCTCAGTGTTAGGAACATCAAAATTTTGCTGTGAAATGACCAATAAATGTTAAATTCAATTAATAATGATATATAAAGTATTCAACAAATATAGAAATACCTGAACATCCTGCCACATGAGGTTCTTCTCGGTTTCCTCAACATCATCCCAAGATGGAGTAGTAATCGGAACATGGTGTCGAGCTAGTAGTCCCAAATAGCTCTTAAACTTAGCAGCATTTGGGCCAGATGCCTTACCAGAACGTGGATCAACTTCAACTTGAGTTTTCTCTCTAGCTACCCTCCTTGCTGTCAACCCCTTTAACCGAGTGACAGATCTACCTTTATCACCACTTCCGCTCCTCGCCACCTGCCACTACCACTACCAGGTACCAGCTGTGGAATCCGACATATCCTGAAAAACAAAACAATATGAAGTCAACATACGTTATAAGTTTGAATAAAAAGAACTAGAAAATGTGAAGATAAACACCTATTATGTTGGTATGTTTTCCCATATCCCTTCATCATGATCACTTCGAATTGCATGTATGTCATCAACTTCATTGTCAACTATGTCATCAAATGGTCTACTTGAAAATGAAGGTGTTTCATGTATATCTAGAGACTCATCTTCATGAATTCCGTGCATGCTTCTTCCTTCTAGGACAATTGACCATCTCTCATTACATGGATCCTTGACATAAAATATTTGTCTCGCTTGATATGCCAAAATAAAAGGTTCATCCTTATACCCAACTTTACTCAAATCAACCAAAGTAAATCCTAGGTCATCTGTTCGCACACCCGTATTCCCTTCAACCCATTTACACTTGAAGACAGGCACCCTAAAAGTAACATAATCAATTTCCCATATCTCTTGTATGACCCCAAAATAACTCATAGAAGCTGTGATAGGATTTTTGTCTTTAGAACTAGAAAAATGCATAGATTCAGCTTGAATTGTGACCCCACTATTTTGTACTCTACCTTTATCATCTTCTATTTTTGAGTAGAAACAATAGTTATTAATGTCATACCCACCAAATGTAATGACATCACTATTAGGCCCACGAGCAAGTCTCAAAAGTGTTTCTGAAGCATTAATCTCAACATATACCCTTTTTTTAAACCAAGAAAGGAAACTTTTGTTATGTTCATTCAATACCCATTTTTCATTCATTCGTGGATGTGTTGCCTTTATTTCAGGTTATGTGTTGTGATATGTAAGGGATTACTTCATCAGTGTTGTTCAATATGTATAAATGTGCTTGGTCAACTTTTTTCCAACTAACATTTTTAATCTTCAAATTTCGAGTACCCTTACCTTCACATCTTCCATCATGTCTCATCTTAGGAATACCTATTGGTTCTGATTTTGACATGTATCCTTGACAAAACTCAATGGCTTCTTCTGCAATGTACCTTTCCACAATAGAAGCTTCTGGCCTGTACTGATTCTTCACATAACCTTTTAAGATCTTCATGTATCTCTCAACAGGATACATCCATCTAAGAAAAATTGGACCACATAACCGAATTTCCCTTACCAAATGGACTATCAAATGCACCATGATATCAAAAAATGAAGGGGGAAAATACATTTCTAACCGGCACACTATTACAATTGCTTCATTTTCTAATTCATCTAACTTTTTTGGATCAATTACCTTTTTACAAATGGCGTTGAAAAACAAACATAACCGAGTAATAGCAATTCTAACAGAAGTTGGTAAGATGTTTCGAATAGCCACTGGTAAAAGTTGTTGCATCAACACATGACAATCATGAGACTTTAAACCAACTAATTTCAACTCTTGCATAGACACAAGACTCTTAACATTTGAGGAGTATCCTTGTGGCACTTTGACCTCACGTAAACACTCACAAAAGCTTCTCTTTTCTTTCTTTGATAGAGTATGACAAGCTGGAGGTAAGTAAGTGCGGTTTCCAACTGATTGTGGATGTAATTCAGAACGTATACCCATGTCTGCCAAATCTTGTCTTGCTTTTATTCCATCTTTTGTCTTTCCTTTTATGTTAAGCAATGTCCCAATTATACTATCACAAACATTTTTTTCAACATGCATCACATCTATACAGTGTCTAACTTCCAACTTACACCAATAAGGAAGATTGAAGAATATAGATTGTTTCTTCCAAATGTTTTTCTCAGTGGATTTCTTTTGGGTCTTTCCAAACACAATATTAATATTTTTCACTTGCTCATATACTTGTTCACCATTGCGTGGTACTCGATGCAACCGCATTCTCCCGACATCCATTAAATGCTTTTTTCATTTTACGATATGGATGATTAGCAACTAGAAACTTTCTATGCCTATTGTACGCAGTTTTTTGTCCATGTTTCAATTGGATATAACTTGTGTCTTCTTGACATATAGGACACGCTAAATGACCTTTCACACTATAACCGCTCAAATTACCATATGCTTGGAAAATCATTTATAGTACAAAATAACATTGCACGCAACCTGAAATTCACTTCGTGATATGAATCAAATACATCCACTCCTGTTTCCCACAACATTTTCAAATCATCAATTAAAGGACTAAGATATACATCTATGTCATTTCCTGGTTGTCGAGGTCCTGAAATCATCATAGATAACATCATATATTTTCTCTTCATGCATAACCAAGGAGGCAAATTGTAAATGATCAACATAACTGGCCATGAACTATGTTTACTACTTAAATTTCCATAAGGATTCATCCCATCTGTAGCTAATCCAATTCTCAAGTTTCTTGGCTCTGCACCAAATTCTGGAAAGGTTTCATCAATCCTTTTCCATTGTGGAGAATCAGCTGGATGTCGAAGAAGATTGTCACATTTTCTACCATTTGCATGCCATGTCAAGTTTCTTGCATCTTCTTTTATGGCAAATAATCTTTTAAACCTAGGTATAATTGGCAAATACCATAACACCTTAGCAGGGGGACCATCTACTTCTTCCTCACCACTACTTTCCTCAACTTTGTTTTTGAACCTCGACAAACCACATGTCGGACACATCTTTAATTTAGCAAAATCATTTCTGTACAATATACAATCATTAGGACATGCATGTATTTTCTTGTACTCTAAACCCATTGGACATAATATCTTCTTTGCCTCATAGTTACGAATAGGTAATGTATTATCTTCAGGAAGCATCTCCTTCAACAACTCCAATAATTCGGTGAAACTTTTATCAGTCCATCCATTTCTTGCTTTTAAAGTAAACAATTTTAAAGTTGCTAATAATCTTGTAAAACTACATCTTATGTACAATTGTTGCGCAAAATCAGATTTCAAAGAATCATATAGATGTGCTTTCATAAAATTTTCTTCACCAATATCACGTATCATATCCTCTAGATTATCATCCATCCCTTCATCAAAATTGTCTGTAGTTGACACAGTTGGGATGTCTAATATTTCTCCATGCCATGTCCATATTGTATAACTCTTAATAATACCATAAACAAACAAGTGATCACATATATCCTCAAGTTTATGACGAATTTGATTCAAACAACAAACACATGGACAATAATATGTCCCTTTCATAGCTTTTCCATTTTCACTAGCAAATTTCAAAAATTCCTCAACTCCCTTTTCGTACTCTTCACTAATACGACGTGCATTCATCCAACTTCGATTCATATTATGTTATAAAGTTTCGTCACTCCTAGAGATTTAAAAATTATATGTAAAAAAATTAATATACAAACAACAAAGCATGTTCCAACAACAATGGAGTGTGTAAACCGAATGCACTCAAACAAATAAACAAATAATTACATTCCAATAACAATCCAGTGGAGACATTCATACTATAACGTGATTGAGATCCCCAAAAACAATCACGGATTCAATGTAAACATATAGCAATGACATAGAACACTAACCTCGAGTCTAGACGAAAACTGATTTCAAACTCGAATCCAATCGGGGAGAAAGATCAAGTTCGTCAAATGACACGATAATGTAGATGCTTTTCACTGTAAAACTGCTCGAAAATGGTGTGCAGAGGTAGTTGTTGTCGTCGTTCTCGTCGTCGTTCTCAAAAACCCTGGTTACGCGAGACGAGGAAGTGGGTCTGGAGGGAAATAAAATAGACTTTTTACTTCGCGCATCCCAGCACGCGATGTAAAAGGCCATCTTTTACGTTGCGCCACCCAGGTGCGACGTAAAAGAGGCTTTTTACGTCGCATACTGGGATGTGCGACGTAAAATTTTTGTCTCATATTTACAAAATTGCCACCGCGTTTTATTTACGTCGAATATACATGCATGCGACGACAATTGGGTGATGTAAAAACCCTATTCTGCACTAGTGAATAGTAAAATAGTTTAATTTTCCAATTTATCTTCTGTACTTCTCAAGATCTAATAGACGCTCCCCCTGATTAGGTAGGAGTTTGATATTGGGATTCATGAGTGTGTCAACAAATTTTGAGTTCATCAACCCAGTTTCTTCTAAAATATCCAATGCACACTTTCTTTGAGATATAACAATGTCATTATTGGATTGCGCTACCTCAATCCCCAAGAAATATCTAAGTTTACTAAGATCTTTGGTCTGAAAGTGGTGACAAAGGTGTTGCTTCATCTGGGAGATGCCATGGTGATCACTCTCTATAAAACAATATCGTCAACATATACTTTAAATAGATACACCCAACACTTGAGTGACGGTAAAATACTAAATGATCTACCTCATTGCGAGTCATACCAAACTACTGAACAATACTGCTAAATTTTCCAAACCAAGCCCTGGGGGACTGTTTTAGGCCATATAAAGATTTGTGAAGACGACATACCAATCCAAAAGACTCTCCTTGAGCAACAAAGCTTGGAGGTTGTTCGATATAAATTTCTTCCTACAAATCTCAGTTAAAAAAACATTTTTGACATCTAGTTAGTAAAGAAGCCATTGTTGAAGAGAAACCATGGGTATGAATAAGCGAACAAAAGTCATCTTTGCCACTAGAGAAAAAGTGTCACCATAGTCCAAACCAAATATTTGTAACCTTTACCCAGAAGACGAGCTTTGAGATGATCAATAGTAGCATCAGGACCAACTTTGATAACAAAAACCCACCTATAACCAACAACAAATTTCTCAGACGGTAATGGGTCGAGTTCCCAAGTTTTACTATTATGAAGAGCACTCATTTCATCAAGCAGGGTCTAATGCCAAGCAGGATGGGCTAAGGCATCACCAATGGATTTGGGAATTGACATAGAAGAGGACGAAAGACAGGTATAGAAAGGTAGAGATAATCTATGGTAACTCATAGGAGTATAATGAGGAGAGAGATTATGAGTAGAACGCATACCTTTACAGAAGGAAATTGGAAGGTCAAACTTAGTTGTCAGAGTCGGAGGAGACAAAGGAGCTGGCACTAGATGTGATTCATTTGGTTGTTGTTGGGATCGTTGTCTTCGATTATAAACCTGAAGTGGTGGTGGCGGCGGCGGAGGATTCAAAGGTGGGCTAACAGGAGAATGATATACATCAGGAATATTGACAGTAGTAAATGGCGACACACACGGAGAAGAAGGATATTTAAAGTAAAAGGAAGACTCGTTAAAGATGACATCTATAGAAATAAAATAACGGTTAAGAGAAGGGCAGAAACACTTATATCCTTTTTGTGATCGAGTAAATTCTAAAAAAAACACATTTGTGTGATTTAGGAGATAACTTAATAAGACCAAGACTAAAGTTATGAACAAAACATGTAGACCCAAAAACTTTAAGAGGTAATGTATGTAGAGGTTCATGAGGAAATAAAAGAGAATGAGGAATTTTATTATTTAAAATCGAAGATGGCATACAACTGATAAGATAACATGTAATAAGAACAACATTACCCCAAAAATGTTAGGAACCTCACCATGTATTAAAAGAGTGCGAGTTGTTTCAACAAAATGTCTATTCTTGCTCTCAATCACCCCATTTGTTAAGGTGTATAAGCACATAAAGTTTGATGAAAAATGTCATGAGAAACCATAAAATGTTTAAAAGAATGAGAAAGGTATTCACGACCATTATCACGTTGCAACATTTGATTAGAAATCCTAAATTGAGTTTTAATTTCATTAAAAAAAGATTGGAATATAGAAAACAACTCAGAACGATTATTCATTAAAAACAACCAAATACTTATGGAATAATCATCAATAAAGGTATCAAAATACTGAAAACCTAAATTATACTTAACACGACTGGGTTTCCAAATGTCAAAGTGAACTAATGCAAAAGGGACGAAGAATGTTGTGAGACATTACAAGGAAATGAATTACGACTATTTTTCCCTAATTGACGACTCACATAACAAACTAGATAAATTGGACAAACTAGAAACAAGCTGCTGCAATTTGGCAAGACTGGGGTGACCTAGCTGAGCATGAAGGAAAGATGGAGACTCTATAACTGTGCCAACATGTGTAGAAGGGCGATGATGATAAAGACCATGAGATTCACATCCGATGCCAATCATCTATCTCAAACTCCAATCATGCAAACAAACAAAATCTTTGGTAAAAGAAATAACACAATAAAGAGAACGGGTTAGACGACTAATGGATAACAAGTTAAATGGAGACCCAACAACATAAAGAACATTATCAATGGATAAAGATGAAAAAAGTTTAACAATACCAACACCATGAGACAAAATCCTAGACCCATCAACCATTGTAATCAAAGATTAATTATTCAGAGAGGATAAAAAAAATCAAGGATTTATTCTCAATAATATGATCTGTTGCGCCTGAGTCAAGAACCCAAGGTCCAAGAGAAGGAGATTGAGTTAGGCCAACAAAAGATGTACCTGTGCATGCAACAGAAGTAGTGGAACTAGAGTTCTAACAATCCCCACACCATTTGAAAAATTCATTGAAAATAGCATATTTGTTTGTAGTATAAAAGAAAGTAGGATCCACAGTAGATGATTGGGAGGGAGGATAAGTTTGGACAACTGCACTAGGTCGAGGAGGACGAACATGTAATTTATTACATCTGTTAATCTTGTGGCCTATCTTGTGACAATGATCACACTTTTGATGCCCTTTTCTTAGCTTGCGATTATCATGTTGAGATGCCAAAGCAGAGGAATCATCGGCAGAAGCAAATATATTACTGATGTGTTTACTTGGCACATGCAAAAGGGCGGAACAAGTTGAAGTGAAATTGGGCACAATAGGGGAACCCAAAATCTGATCATGGACGTGGGAATATTCTTCAACAAGGCCATGCAATGCCATTAACATGAAGAACTTTGATTGTTGCTCTAGTTTTTGGGCAAGAGGTAATAACTCATTAAAGTCATGAACAAGAGTAAGAATTTTACCCAAATATTCAACCATTGGGCCATGACTTCGAGGAGGAACAACAGTGAGAAGATCGTGACAAATCCCATAAAGACGTTGAGTGTCATTGGTGTATAATAACTTTGTTTGTTCCCAAACCTCAAAACATGTTTCGTAGGCATTAAACATTTGCTTTAAAGAGAAGTGAATGATAAACTTGAGAATGATGCATAACTGAATATCAATTTTCATCCAATGGGAAACTTCACTCGTAGCAATAGTAAGATGATCAACATACCCTTGACTCTTAAGCTAAAGTTTAATGTCTGACACCTAAGTTGCATAATTAGTACCATATAACTTATCAATGGACAAGTGCACATTCACATAATTAGTATTGACTAACGTGTTAGACAATTGGTGGCAGAAGAAGAGGTACCGGAAGAGGCAGCAGAAGAAGTAATTAAGGAAGAGAGATAAAAACTCTAAAAACTTTAAATAGCACGTGGAGACTCCGATCGCAGTGATTTCAATGGCACAGTGGTCGCTTAGTCTAGACAAGAAGAATGGTGCAGTTGCCAGTCTGAATTGCAACTCCAGAGGCAATGGTGGCGACGGTGGTGACTTCGGCAATAGTGGTGGCTACTTCGGTGATGGTGGTGGCTCTAGCGATGGTGACGGCTCCGGTGGCAAAGGCAGAGGAGGCGCAAAGAGAACTTACGCTTTAGATACCATGTTGAATATTGTGAAAGACTAGGTATATGATTAATTTTCTTGTGTCTAAAATACACATAGGGTAATATATTTACAATTAAGAGTCATACAAGTAAATATGGTAAATACATATGTTGTGACAAATAATATCTAGAATATTTAAAATATCTAAAATAACTATTTGAATGAAAGAGGTACAAAGAACAAATATGAAGAAAAGAGACGAAACTACTTAAGAGTGAAATATAACATAAAGGAGCATAAGAGATCGATTATCTCTTAGCTGATCCATATGTTTATAGGCTAAAGTACACATCATTACAAAGAGCGTAGAGATAAACAAGAAAAATAACTTTTAGTAAAGATAGGTTAACATACCTCAACCAGTTATATAATAAAAATATCTTATTCTAAGACTCTCTTTCAAGTTGGAGCATATAGATATATGTACACAAATTTGAACATATAAAATATAAATTAAACATACTCTCCTCCATGCTGGAGCATATGGAGAGATGTAATTTACAAATGAAGCTGGACTCTCCTTCAACAACAAATTCAGAAAAGCATAATGAATATTCCAAAGTTCATATTGATCTTTCAATAATTATACCCAAGTAAAATAAGAACTTTCATCAATAAATATGTCTTGACTTGGACCTCATCTGTAAGAAAAATTGTTGAAACAAAAGAGTTACATCATATTTCATTTTTTTTGAAAAAGATCTAAAATGCTTCCTTAGTTGACACAACTCATTCTAAGACTTGGAAGTTTGCTTAATTCAAAACACTTCCTTTTTAATTTTGGTAGGTATGGGTGACCCATACGGTCATGTAACAATTTATGAGGAGATTCACGACAAGACACAGATGGAATAGTTCCAAGATAATATAGTGCCCCAAATTTATGTCCATCATTTAGTCAACATATACTTTCACAAAAGGTTAGCATAAAAGATTGTTGAAAAGTTTCAATAGAGAAAGAATGTTGAATGAGTAGATACAGATAAGGAAAAAAAAATTTCAGGTTTAAAGAGGATGATAGAATCATTAGCAAAGTAATAAAATAAAGAACTGTAGGCGAAGAAATAGAAAAAAACAATGTAGAAATACAAGAAATGTGATATGAGGTGCCTGAATCGGTTATCCATGCAGATTGACTTTCCACTAATTAGGAAAAGCAATCTATTGATAAATTAACTACCCTTGGTGGAAGACACTGTGTCCTCCATGACATCCCCTTCCTTGAATAGATATTGTAGTGGATAGGTCAATAGAATAATGAAGATTATTTATTTGTGTCCTCCTCAATGGTCACAACCTCCCCTTCCTTGAGTATATATTGTAGTGGATGAGTTAGTAGAATATCGAAGATTGTTTTCCTTTAAGGTTGGGAGCTTGAAGTGGTTGTGTTGTTAGGCTTTCCATTGTTGGAATATTTTCATTACTACGAATTTGATCACTAACGTGATCAAAATCAATGTGCATGGTACAAAGAATCATAACCATATAAAATTTATCCAACTTTTCTTCAATGTCTTCAAATGAGTCAACTTTGAAGAACATTTTTAATTCTTCCGTAGTAAATTAAGCTTCAACAATAATGGAGATCATGTTGTTATCAATTTCCTTGACAGTTTTCAATCTATGTGCATAATCATATTGGCTATGAATATCATTTGTAATGATATCTTGAGCCCTTTTTCCAAAAAAAATGGCAAGTCCTTAATGACTTGAGAGTTCCCAATATACTAGGTTGCCAAGGAACCACATTTCTACAAAAGCAGACCAAGAGAGATAATTTTTGGCATTAAATTTCTCAGAAGTGATGGTAGGAGTGTTTGAGAAAGAGACAACAGGTCTAGAGGACATGTTTGCTAGAGTTTTATAGGAGACCTCAGGGATAATGAAGAGATACAATAGCGGCGACAATGATGGTGGGAGACGACAACGAAGGCGGTGGCCTGTGATTGGAAGTTGCGGTCGGCGGCGATGGAGACTAGAATAGCCCCCTCTGATACCAACTTAATATTAAAAAGAGAAGTATTTTTATAGGTTAATCACACCACTATATATATATATATATATATATATATATATATATATATATATATATATATAGATTCAAATAGGTACAACTCATAAACTACATTTAAATTCAACTACTACCAATTTGTATTGATTCTAACCATCACTGGAATACTTCTAAAGTAATTCTAACAAATACCAAATACAGTGAATTCCTAACTAATATAGTATCTCTAATAATAACATATAAATGCTTTTTGTTATGTAGAAAATTAATTGTCGCATACATTATGAAAAAGCGGTAGGAAATTAAGATTGATGGACACTTTCCATGATAGCTATTTGTGTTACCTTGTAACACTTGTATTGATATTGAATATTGATTGACATCATGCATATTGAACTATAGTTATAGTTTTTAAACTTTTATGTTTTTAATTCTTGTACCCTTATTGATTGGAATACCACAATATTTTCATTGGTTCTTACTTTTAATAATGCCTTATACTTTTTCTAAACATTAATTTTTGTGTTGTGTTAAATTCATATTAATTTTATGTTGCATTCTTGCTATTGTGCCTAATGATTTTGAATTTTTCCTTATCCCTGTTTCTGAGCCATGTGTTAAATGATCATATCCATGGTTTATAGTAATTTTTCTTATCTCAGTTCGAGTTGTGTAATTAATGAATTGAACGACTTCTTTTGCAGGAAATTAAGTTTGAACCAAATGTCATGTGCCAACCTATTGACAAGAAAGTAACATTTCGAACTAGCCAAGTGAGTTATATCCATAACTACTATGAACATTTTGTTTCAGGTTTTGAAAATAATTCCTGAGAATCTTATTACTAGGAATAACATTTGTGATGTTTGGTTGATCAAACATTCTGGCTGATACTTGTTAAGTGGTAAAAAGTTTATATAATTATGCCTTGAATTGTTATGAAACCACTTAACTTATGTTAATTCTAATATATTTTTCTCCCAATATAGGATGAATTCGAGAATACCTTGATACAAAAGTAAGGAGCATAATTGTCAGCATAATTGGAGTAAAATTGAAAGAAAGAAGAGTGCTTAAGCGAATGAATGATGCGAGTCCCGACCCAAATTCTCCTATAAAAAGATAAGTTGTGTTTTGAGAAAAGCGAGCAGTCTTGGAGGAGAGGAGGCACGACTACTGTTAGGGTTTTGTCTAATCTTCATCAATTCTTCACTTCTTCATCAATTAGAGCATTGTAATGGCCAACATGAGTGGCTAACTTCATTCTCTTAGGATTCAGTGCACTTCCTTTGAACACTTTTGTATCATGGTGATATTTTGAGATATTAATCTATGCTTTGATGTTGTTATTCTTATCCTTTATGCTTTGGAATGATTTATTCTTGATTGTTTGAGGTATGATTGGAAAATATATCTTGACCCCTAGATCACGGTAAGAATATTTGTTACGTTAATTGCCAGGAATGGAATGAATGTATCAATTTCTTAAACACCCTAAACCTAATGCTGGAAAATCTCTTAATTGTGTGAGGAATCAACATTTATTAGGTTTTCTTATGAATTTCATGTGTGAGGAATCAACATGGATGATTTGAGTATGTGGCATCAACATTGTTAGGTTAATTGAAGTTTTTAATTGACATAACCATTACAAAAGAAGGATAAGGAAGGAAGTCAATCCTAAGTACCTTTAATTGATATTTTCTCAACAATTTACAGTTCTTTGTCATTTAATTTCAATTCAACTCTTTATGCAAAACTCATTTTGTTTTAATATACTTAGTAAGCATAAAATTGGGAATATCCATTGAAACTGTTCCTCGTGGGATTGACTTTTATTTTATTGAAATACTATACTGCAATTGATAATTTTGGTACGCTTGCCAATAATTCAACAAGTATTTCGGCGCCATTGTCAGGGAACGGTGTTCTTTGAGAATTCTTTGTTTAGCTTATTGAGTATTTTATTTTTATTTATGTTTTTATTATTATTATTATTATCATTATTATCATTATCATTATTATTATTACTATTATTATTATTATTATCATTATTATCATTATTATTACTATCATTATCATTATTATTATCATTATCATTATTATTATTATTATTATTATTATTATTATTATTATTATTATTATTATCATTATTATTATTATTATCATTATCATTATCATTATTATCCTTATTATTATCATTATCATTATTATTATTATTATCATTATTATTATTATTATTATTATTATTATCATTATTATTATTATTATTATTATTATTATCATTATTATTATTATTATTATTATTATTATTATTATCATTATCATTATTATTATTATTATTATATCATTATTATCAATATTATCATTATTATTATTATTTTCATTATTATTATCATTATTATTATTATTATTATCATCATCATTATTATTATTATTATTATTATTATTATTATTATTATTATTTAGTTTTTAGTTTGTGCTAATATTTGCTTGAGTTACTCTTTTGATTTATGCGTTTAAGAGGACATGTATCTTTAGAAGAAGGGAAACTCAAGAACAAACTACAAAAAAATCTGCTAATTCTTCTTTCACACTTGATTTACCATACTCAATTATAGAAGATATGGCGGAAGAAGGAGCAACTTTGAATTCGAATCCAGATCCAAATATAAATCCAAATCAAAACCCAAATGCAAATCCACCTAGAAGAACTCTTAGAAATTGTGCTATGCAGCAAGGTCCAACACATTTTTCCAGCATTGTTATTCCGGATGATCATACATTGCAGATAAATCCAGCTTTCTTAAGCTTGATTAGTGCTCATCAATTCACTAGATTGGATCATGAAGACCCTTATATTCATTTGTCTACTTTTTATGAGTTGATTGGTACCATGGGATTTAGAGCAGCAAATCTTGAATCTGTATATTTGATATTATTTCCTTTTTCTTTGGCAGGTAGGGCAAAGGAGTGGTTGAAAGCACATCCTAATCAAAGTTTGACTAATTGGAGTAGTGTAGAAGAGAAGTTTCTGAATAGATTTTTCCCACCATCCCGCTACATCAAAGCAAAATCTGACATCACTTCTTTCAGACAAGGAGCAGATGAACAATTTTGTGAAGCATGGCAGAAATTAAAATCACTGTTGAGAAGATGACCAAATCATGGATTTGATGACGTTTCTTAGTTGAATATTTTCTATATTGGCTTGCGACATGATGCAATGATGCAATTAGAGGCTGCAGCAGGAGGATCCATGTTGGATGTAGAAATTGATCATGCCACCAGAATTATTGATGCACTAGCCTTTACAGACCAACAGGCCCAACATGATAGACATCCAATTCAAAGGAAGGGAGTTCTTGAACTTAATAGCTCAGATGCTATCTTAGCCCAAAATAAACTTATAACGCAACAAATTGAAGCATTGAACCAGAAAATAGAGAAATTACCTCAACAAATGCACACAATACAATCTATTCCTAATCAACAGATGAGTTGTGATGTGCGTGGAGGTGATCATGCAAATGAACAATGTTCTTATCAAGGCAACATTCAGCAAGAAGAAGCTAATTATATGGGGGTCCAAGGTAGTAGTCAAGGCAGACAAGGCAATTTTCCTAATCCCAATAATTATCAGAATAATTTTGCACAAGGATGGAGAGGGAATCAAAATCAGAATCAGAATTTTGGGTGGAATCAAGGTGTTAGCTCATCTACTAGACAACATGCATTTCAACAACAGTCATATCAGCAACCCCCATATCAATAACAACAACAACATTATCCTTCAATGCCTGACAGAATAAGTAAATTGGAGGATACTTTAGAAAAATTCATGCAAGGCACTATGGCTAATCAGAAAAATACTGAGGAAACTTTAGAAAAATTCATGCAAGGCACTATGGCTAATAAAACAAATACTGAGGCTTCATTCAGAAATATAGAGACCCAGATAGGCCAATTGGCTAAGCAATTATCTGAGCAGCAACAAGGAGGACAATTTTCAGCTAACACACAAACCAACCCCAGGGAGCAATGCAATTCAATAACTACAAGGAGTGGAAAAGTTGTAGGTAAGGGGATTGGTGACAATATAGTTGTTGAAGAATAAGTTTTGGTAAAAGAAGATGAAGAGCAAGAAGATGAGAATAATAAAGAAAGACATATTCCTAATAAGAAGAACAAAGAGAAGATAGAAAAAGGAGGGAGTCAAAAACCATTTGTAGAGAAGTTACCGTATCCCAAGGCTCCTTCACAGATAGATAAAGAAAGACAGTTTGCAAGATTCATGGATATTTTCAAGCAATTGCAAATTAATATATCATTTGTGGAAGCTATGGAGCAAATGCCAACATACGCCAAATTCATGAAAGAGCTCTTAACTAAGAAAAGAAGATTTACCGATGAAACACTAGAGTTAGAGGTCAGATGTAGTGCTATATTCCAAAAATCATTGCCTCAAAAGTCCAAGGACCCTGGAAGTTTCACTATACCAGTCACAATTGGTGAATTACCAGTGAAAAAATCATTACTTGATTTAGGGGCCAGTATAAACCTCATGCCATTATCTATGCTCAAAAGAATAGGAGACTTGGAAGTAAAGCCTACAAGAATGACATTGTAGCTAGCTGACAGATCTCTAAAGATTCCTTATGGAGTAGAAGAAGATGTTTTAGTTAGAGTGGACAAATTCATATTTCCTGTTGATTTTGTGATTATGGACATGGAGGAAAATGAGGAAGTCTCATTGATCCTAGGAAGACCATTTATGAAGACTGCCAAAGTAATTATAGATGTTGACATGGGCAAGTTGAAAATTAGAAGTGGAGATGATGAAGTTAATTTTAATCTGTTTGAAACTGTACAACAACCGAAAAACAAGAAAGATTGTCTCAGAATAGATACTTTGGATGAATTACCCATCTCAACTGAAAAACAAGATTACAAGCCTGTTGCACAACCCAAAGACATCTTAGTCTGACTATGAAGGAAGTTATTCAAAGAGAGGTACTAAAACCTCCTGAAACAGGTGTGATTTATCCAATCTCTGATAGTTGTAAGGTTATTCGCAATGAGAAGAATAAATTCATTCCCACAAGGACAGTCAAGGGATGGAGAATGCGTATATATCACCTTGATCACTCACCTACATAAGCCCTAAAGCAAATAGGCGTCGAGCTGAAGATGTAAAACAAGCGCTCCTGGGAGGCAACCCAATGTTTTGAAGTTGTTTTTTTCCTTTTTGTAGTTTAAGTTTTTTTTGTGCATTTTTATTCCTTAGGTTCTTTCTTTGCAAGATTGCTCCAGGTACACAGTGCACTTCTCCTCAAGACTTTGAAGCCTTACTTCAATGGCCTGGGGACAGTCCAACTTTTCTGGAGGGGGTGAGAAAGTCTGCAGCTGAGGCTGAGGCACAAGATAAGGAGTACATGACAAGTGAAGAAAATGAGGGAGGAAACTTACTTTTCTTTTAATGTTTTTAATTCCTTTGTTTTTAATTTAATGTTTTTAATTGCTTTATTTTAAATTTTGAATTCCCTTGTTGTCCCATAATTTGTTTTAGAGCCATATATGAGATTATTGCTTATTGTCTAATTCAAATCTGGAACGTGAAAAATTATTTTGATTGTTTCCAATAACAAGTGATTTTGGGATGATGAGTATGATAGTGAAAAGGAATTGATGAGGAGAATTAGGAATTAACTGAATTGGAGAAGCTAGCCTAAACCCAGGTGAGCAGAGTACCACAAACAGATAAATTGAGTGTCAACACTTTGTGATGATAACTGATATTGGTTGATTCTTTGATGTGATTACATGTTGGCAAGACTTGAAAATGATAAAAGCATTTTTTTCTTTGTAGTAGATATAACCTAGAGTCAAATAGCCAACCATGCATTAATTATAGGACATCCATTTGAACCCCTTCTAAGCCAAAAATAATATTGTTTCTTAAACATAACCCTAAGCCTAAACACTATTTATCTACCTTCCTATATTTGAGAAAGGAAATGAGTATGAATGTCACTATTTTTCTTATTGTTGGGGATTGCTATTGTTGTCCTACAGGTATTGTTGGGGTGTTATTGTTAAAAAAAAAAGTGTAAAGAAAAAGGAAAAGCAAAGCTTAAAATTTTGCACAGCCAATATTTTTTTTAATCAAGAATCATTCATATGAGTTGAATTTCTCAAATATTTTTGTATATCCTAGAAAAACCAATAATTCTTTCTTAGCCCAACCCCATTACAAGCCTTAAAAGACCTTTTGATTTAAGTCTTGTTTAACAATTGTGGATTGCTTGAAGATGATTATCAATATTGGATTGTCTAAATGAAGTGATTGAATGAGATAAACACTTACCTGTGAGAATTAGAGATGAGTATATATAACTCTATTTGAGAGATCATGCTTCTCTGAGGATAGTTGAGGACTAATTATTCTTTGTTGGTTTCTATAACTTGTATGCTTATGTGTTCTATTTTCATTTGGAGTTGTGAGCATCACCCCTGAAAATTTTTATGTTGTGGTTCTAGAAGAGAAAGAGATAATAGGTGATGATTTTGTTTTGGAAAAACTACTTTGCTTGGGACAAGCAAGATTCTAGGTTGGGGGGAGTTGTTAAGTGGTAAAAAGTTGATATAATTATGCCTTGAATTGTTATGAAACTACTTAACTTAGGTTAATTCTAATATATTTTTCTCCCAATATAGGATGAATTCGAGAATACCTTGATACAAAAGTAAGGAGCATAATTTTCAGCATAATTGGAGTAAAATTTAAAGAAAGAAGAGCGTTTAAGCGAACGAATGATACGAGGGCCGACCCAAATTCTCTTATAAAAAGATAAGTTGTGTTTTGAAAAAAGCGAGCAGTCTTGGAGGAGAGGAGGCACGACTACTGTTAGGGTTTTGTCTAATCTTCATCAATTCTTCACTTCTTCATCAATTAGAGCATTGTAATGGCCAACATGAGTGGCTAACTTCATTCTCTTAGGATTCGGTGCACTTCCTTTGAACTCCTTTGTATCATGGTGATATTTTGAGATATTAATCTATGCTTTGATGTTGTTATTCTTATCCTTTATGCTTTGGAATGATTTATTCTTGATTGTTTGAGGTATGATTGGAAAATATATCTTGAACCCTAGATTACGGTAAGAATATTTGTTACGTTAATTGTCAGGAATGGAATGAATGTATCAATTGCTTAAACACCCTAAATCTAATGCTGGAAAATCTCTTAATTGTGTGAGGAATCAACATTTATTAGGTTTTCTTATGAATTTCATGTGTGAGGAATCAACATGGATGATTTGAGTAGGTGGCATCAACATTGTTAGGCTAATTGATGTTCTTAATTGACACAAAAGAGGGATAAGGAAGGAAGTCAATCCTAAGTACCTTTAATTGATATTTTCTCAACAATTTACAGTTCTTTGTCATTTAATTTCAATTCAACTCTTTATGCAAAACTCATTCTGTTTTAATATACTTAGTAAGCATAAAATTGGGAATTTCCATTGAAACTATTCCTCGTGGGATCGACTTTTATTTTATCGAAATACTATATTGCAATTGATAATTTTGGTACGCTTGCCAATAATTCAACAATACTAGGCACTAGTAGTGGTGGGGGTGGGGGTGGCTGGATTCTTGTTATATTTCAGGAACTTTTGTCAATTTTGGGAATGCAGAGGGTGGTGGGACTTTGGTGACAAGGGATATACAAGCCAGTGCAAGGCTTCAACCTCTAACCCTAACCTGGGTAAATAATTTATATGCACCAAGCTTGGAGCATGCAAATTGAATTCTAGTTCCTCTTAGAGGTATAGTAAAAATGTTGATAAGTTCGTCAAATCCTTGGACAACAATTGGATTGTATCCAGTATGAAGATTTATGTGATTGTCTCAATACAACCTCATCTATGCAGTAGAAAAATATTCTTTAGTATAATTACTTCTGAGGATTTTAATTATCTTCCAAAATTGATTCCTTGAGAAAAAGACATAAATTTGGATACGAGTTTAGTTTTGTCTTTCATTAAGTAAACCTATGTACATTTGAAAAATTCATCAACGAGACTTACAAAATATCGAGAACAAAATAAGGTGACACGACTCAGTCCCAAAATATGAAAAAGTAAAATTACATTGAGTTTCATATTGTTTAGGAAATGTAGACTCAACATGTTTTCATAAAATAACGACAATAATGGAGTCAAAATGCGATTACAAAAACAAAGGAAAGTGACATTGCATGTGAGACACACACCTAGGATAGGTCTGTTAGAATCGTGCAGTGGAATGTTTGCGTGAACGGACAAAAACCAAGACGGGGGGTGAATTGGTTTCTTAACAAAAATTAGGTTTTAAAAATTTTCCTCAAGTTTTACCGATTAAAATGTTGCGTAAATGTAAATAGGATAAGGATAGAGTCGTACACAGAAGATTTATCAAAAGACCCTACGTCCAATTGCTACTCACTCAAACAGAGGATTAACGCTGTCACTATAATCAAAGTTATATAAGCAGATTACAAATGAAAAGATAGGGTAACGAAAACACCTCTCTTGAGTCACACAAGAGATGAAGAACAACTTTCCCTAGAGACGGAACTGCACACAATCCACCAAGAACTCCACTTAGTGATTCTTATCGCTTCTAGCCCACACTAGGTTCCAAAAGCCCCTTTTTCCTCCAACAAACAGTTATCTGACAATCACAGCTCTCAACTTTTGTTTGAAAAAGGTTGTTCTTTTTGCAGAGAGCATTAGCGAACCTTAAGTAGATGAATTAGGGTTTGGGAATTGGGGATTTTCGAAACTTGGTGTATTGGGACTAGGGTTTTCAAAACTTGGTTTAATTTGAAGTTCAAATGCATATATGACTGAAATAATCGATTATCTCAAGTGTTAATCGATTATTACAGAGCCAAAATCAACAGGAACCCATAATGCATTGTCTTAATCGATTATTTGGGCTGTTAATCGATTAATAGCTTTGTTAATCGATTATTCCAAAGAGCTGATACAGAAAATGGTTTTTCTCTCTGTAATAATCAATTATTTAGCCTCCTAATCGATTAAAACAGTGTGTTTTTGATAAAAATGAGTTTTTGAAGCTTCTAAAGAGTAGACTATGTGCTGGCTATCTTAGACTCTAATATTATAGACTCAAAATCATCAAAACAAAGTTATTACACAATAATACAAGTCTTCAACTCTCTAAGTCCCTTGTTCTTGAATCATCATCAAAATCAACAAGCTTCATGTCCATGTAACTTCAACATTCATGTCCTTGTATGTTTCAACAATCTCCCACGTTTTGATGATGATCAAAATTTTCTTTTAAAGCCTTGTAATAGCCTATTCTATCTATCATACTAACAAAAATATTAAACATACCAGATAATATTTAAATTTAATCATAAGAGGCTTTAAATATTTCTCCCCCTATTTTGATTATGATCAAAAAATTAAGAGCTCCCCCTCAAAATATGCATAACTTGGAAATAACTCCCCCTCAAACAAAGCAATAAAAGAATACAAATTTTATTTCATAAGTGAAAGTAATTTACAACACAAGAAATGAAAACAATATTAAAATTCTTCACTATCGTTATGTAAGTGAGCATCAAATTTATTCTCTAAGTGACACACTTTATCATCTACGTTAGAGATACGACGAATGATTTTCTCATGTCATACCCAGAGAGAGTGAAGAATGCCTGCATCCTCTGGTTCATATCAGATAACATGTCTTCCACAGATTGACGGGTTTCAGGAGGAGCAGAAGATGTTCCAGCACTTTGAATCTGATCAGAGGGAAACTCAGCAGCAGGAGGCATTTCTTCGTCAGAATCTTCATCATCTGCATCTATGTTTGGAACGTCATCCTTGTGAACATAAATATTATTGACACGCACCTTTTGAAGTTGGGTTAATGTGCAGTCCAGCATTCGGTTTAAGTTTGTCATTCGTACAGTTTGTTCCCCTTCAACATTCACTCCTTTGTATTCAAGAATGCGAGAGATAAGGAGAGCATAGGGGATTTTGAAAGTTGGATGACGTTTGGCCTTTAGCATAGTCATTGTGACAAGGTTGCCCCAATATATTGGCTCATTATTCATTATTGCATGAATAATACGAAGATCTATTGAAGAGCATTGGGCATGGTTGGTTGCCCGGGGACATAAGATCTAGACGAGTAGATGTAGGAGCAGGCGTTCCTCCTTCTTTAGTGGTCCGGCTAGAAGAAGATGCCCAATCTCCATGGAAGGGTTACGAATAAAAGAACAATAAGCCATGATCCTGTCAAAATCATCTAACTCGGTAAAAATGTTAATAACATGATCTCTTATAGGAAAATGTGCAACGTTTTCCCATATATCGTCATCAAGAATAATGGTTACTCCCTTAACACGAGAGGTAGCTACTTGATCTCTAAATTTAAAGCGAGAGTAAAATACCCTAACTAAGTCAGGATAGTATGTATCTTGCATTTGGATAAAAGGGAGAACTCCTTGAATTTCAAGAAGATTAGGAAAATTAAATCCCCTATTGATGAATTGATCACCAAGAAGGAATTTTGGAGTAATAATACCTCATTCCTTCCAAAAAGTGAGAAATTCTTGTCGGCCCTCAACATCGGAGATCCATCTTTCGACAAAATTAGGACGTGGATGAGAGGCAGGTGCAGATCTTCTTCTGGTGGGAATTTTAGCACGAGAAGATGAGGTCATTTTAGATTTAGAAGAATAACAAGAGAGTTTAGGAAGACAAGTGATGTTAGAAGAAGGCAAGAAGGCTTGAATGATGCTAGAATGCTTGGATTCAAGAGTTTGAGGTGTGGAGGAGTGAAATGAAAGCTTCCTATTTATAAATAACATCTCCAACATTCATAAACGGTCATTTGGGAGTGCATAGGGGCCAAAAGAGTCATTTAATCGATTAAATCTTGAAATAATCGATTAAACCAGTAACAGACCCATTTAATCGATTAAATCAGGCTGTTAATCGATTAAAGCTTTAGTTAATCGATTATTTGATGAAATAATCAATTAATCCAGTGAGTAATTTCGTATTTCGGACATCTTAGGTGCAAATAATTGATTATAACTTCAAATGATCGATTATTCCAAAGAGTTCATCAAATTTTTGAGGTTTAGACACATGATAATCTATTAATACCCTACATAATTGATTATAACATTACAACCATCCAAAAACTGTTTAATTAAGCAGAATTTAAGCTATTTCTAATATCCCTAAGTCTCTTCTAAGATCATAGAATCTATCCTTGGGAAGAGGCTTAGTAAAAATATCCGCTAATTAATGCTTTGTATCAATATACTCAATTTTACAGTTTCCTTTACTTATATGATCTCTCAAGAAATGATGTCTAATTTCTATATGTTTAGTTCTTGAGTGCATTACTGGATTCTTAGTAAGATTGATTGCACTTGTATTATCACACATCAAAGGAATATCATTTAGAAATATACTATAATCTTCTAGTTGTTGCTTCATCCATAAAATTTGAGCACAACAATTACCAGCAACAATATATTTGTTAGAATCGCGCAGTGGAATGTTCGCATGGTCGGACAAAAACCAAGAGGGGGGGTGAATTGTTTCTTAACAAAAATTAGGTTTTCAAAATTTTCCCCAAATTTTACCAATTACAAACTGTGTAAATGTAAATAGAGTAGAGATAGAATCTTACACAGGAGATTTATACTGGTTCGGATCAAAAGACCCTACGTCCAGTTGCTAATCACTCAAACAGAGGATTAACGCTATCACTATAATCATAGTTGTTACAAACAGATTATAATGGAAAAGATAAAGTAAAGAAAACACCTCACTTGAAATCCACAAGAGATGAAGAACAACTTTCTCTAGAGACGGCACAACACACAATCCACTAAGAACTCCACTTAGTGATTCTTATCACTTCTAGCCCACACCAGGTTCCAAAAGCCCCTTTTTCTTGCAACAAATAGTTCTCTGGCACTCACAGCACTTAACTTTTGTATGAAAAAGGTTGTTCTTTTTTTTTAGTGAAATAGAGAAGCTTAAGTAGAGAAATTAGGGTTTGGGAATTGGGATTTTCGAAACTAGGAGTCTTGGAATTAGGGTTTTCGAAAATAGGGTTGATTTGAAGTTAAAAATCAAAATCTGACTGAAATAATCAATTAAATGAAGTGTTAATCGATTATTACAGAGCTAAAATCAACAGAACCCCAAAACTCTCTATTTTAATCGATTAAAAGACCTGTTAATCGATTAACAGGCCTATTAATCGATTAACAAGTGTGTTAATCGATTAAACCAGTGAGCAGATACAAAAAATGGTTTTTCTCACTGTTTTAATCGATTATTTCACCATTTAATCGATTAAAGCCGAGGCACTTTGATAAAATTGAGCTTTTTGAAGCTTCTAAGGTGCAGACTATGTATCGGCTATCTCAAACTCTAATATTACAGACTAAATCTAATCAAAATAGAGTTATTACACTATAAAACAAGTCTTCAACTCTCTACGTTCTTGAGTTCTTGAATCATCATCAAAATCAACAAGCTTCATGTCCATCAAGTCTAACATCAAGTCCTTGAATGGTCAACAATCTCCCCCTTTTTTATGATGATCAAAATTTTCTTTTAAAGCCTTGTAATAACTTGTTTTATCTGTCATACTAACAAACACATTAAACATACCAGATAATATTTAAAAACAATAATATTAGGCTTTAAATATTTCTCCCCCTATTTTGATTATAATAAAAAATTGAAAGCATGCTTCAATAACAATCATAAGGGCTCCCCCTCAAAATATGCATAACTTGGAGATAACTCCCCCTCAATCAAAGCAATAAAAGAATACCACATTTTATTTCAGAAATAATCATTCATTACAATATAAGAAGAAAATAACAATCAAATTTAAAATTCTTCACCATCATCACTATGAAAGTGTGCATCAAATCTATTTTCTAAATGGCACACTTTATCATCTACATCAGATATACGGCGAATTATTTCCTCATGCCGTACGCTAGAAAGAGTGAAGAATGCCTGCATCCTCTGATTCATATCATACAACATGTCTTCCATAGATTGTCGGGTTTCATGATGAGCAGAGGAAGTTTCAACACTTTAGATTTGATTAGAGGGAAGCTCAGCAGCAGAAGGCATATCTTCATCAGAATCTTCATTATCGTCACCTTGGTTTGGAACGTCATCCTTGTGAACATAAATATCGTTGACGCGCGCCATTTGTAGTTGGATTAATGTGCTGTCTAGCATACGATTCAAGTTATTTGTTCGTACTGTTTGTTCACCTTTGACATTTACTCCTTTGTATTCAAGGATGCGAGAGACAAGGAGAGCACATGGAATTTTGAAGGTGGGATGACGTTTGGCTTTTAACATAGTCATGGTGACAAGAACGCCCCAATCTAAAGGCTCATTATTCATTATGGCATGAATAATACGAAGATCAATTGAAGAACATTGAGCATGATTCGTAGCCCAGGGACATAGGATCCAGACAAGTAGATGTAAAATCATGCGTTCCTCCTTCTTCAAAGGTCCAGCTAGAAGGAGACGCCCAATCTCCATGGAGGGGTTTCGTAGAAAAGAACGGTACGCCATGATCCTATCAAAATCATCTAACTCACCATACACGTTAATAGCATCTTCTCTAATAGGAATGTGGACAATGTTTTCCCAAATATCATCATCAAGAATAATTGTGACACCCTTTACTCGAGAGGTAGCAATTTGATCTCTAAATTTGAACCTAGAGTAAAATACCCTAACTAAGTCAGGATAATATGTACCTTGCATTTGGATGAAAGGGAGAACTCCTTGAATTTAAGGGAGATTAGGAAAGTTGAATCCCCTATTGATGAACTGCTCACCAATAAGGAACTTAGGAGAAATAATACCACGTTCCTTCCAATAGGACAAAAATTCTTGTCGGCCATCTGCATCAGAGATCCATCCTTCTACAGAATTAGGACGGGGATGAGATGAGGGTGCAGATCTTCTTCTAGTGGGGATTTTTGTAGGAGAAGATGAGGCAATTGAAGGATTAGGAGAGTAACAAGAAGATTTTAAGAGGACAAGTTAAGTGAGAAGAAGGCAAGATTGATAGAATGAGGCAAGAAGGCTTGATTTCAAGAGATAGAAGTGAGTAGAAGTGAAATGGAGGTCCCTATTTATAACCAAGCATGTCTAACGGTTATATGGAAGTGAATAAGGGTCAAGATAGCCGTTGGCAACGGCTAGGAATCCAAACTTGCCAGGTTTAATCGATTAAAACTCAAATTAATCGATTAAACCACTTCCAGACCCATTTAATCGATTAATTTCAGCTGTTAATCGATTAACACTGGTTTTAATCGATTAATGGACGAATTAATCGATTAATCCAGAGAGGAATGTCATGTTTGGGTGTTTTGGATGCAAATAATCGATTATAACTCCAATTAATCGATTATTCCAGAGAGTACATCAAATTTTTGAGGTTTTTACACATGATAAACTATTAACATCCTGTATAATGAATTATATCCTTACAATCATCCAAAAAACTGTCTGATTAAGCAGAGTTTAGGCTATTTCTAGTATCCCTAAGTCTCTTCTAAGATCATAGAATCTATCCTTGGGGAGAGGTTTAGTAAAAATATCTGCTAATTGATGCTTTGCATCAACGTACTCTATTTTACAGTTTCCTTTGCTGATATGATCTCTCAAAAAGTGATGTCTAATTTCTATGTGCTTAGTCCTAGAGTGCATTACTGGATTCTTAGTAAGATTGATTGCACTCGTATTATCACACATCAAAGGTATGTCATTTAAAAATATACTATAATCTTCTAACTGTTGTTTCATCCACAGAATTTGAGCACAACAATTACCAACTGTAATATATTCAGCTTCAGTGGTAGATAAAGCAACACAAGCTTGTTTCTTAGAATGCCAAGATACTAAGGATGAACCTAACAAATGACATGTCCCACTAGTACTCTTTCTATCAATTTTGCATCCACCATAATCAGCATTAGAATATCCTATTAAACTAGTACAAGCATCAGATGGATACCATAAACCAAAACCAGTAGTTCCTTTTAAATATTTTAAAATATGTTTTACTACAATTAGGTGAGATTCTTTTGGACAAGCCTGAAATCTAGCACACACACAGACAGAATGCATAATATCGGGTCTACTAGCGGTTAAGTATAACAGTGAACCTATCATACCTCTATACATAGATTGATTAACTTCCAAACCTGATTCATCCTTGTCTAGATAGCATGAAGTTCCCATGGGTGTGTTAGATTCCTTTGAGGTGTCCATTCCAAACTTTTTAAGGATCTCTTTGCAGTATTTGGTTTGAGAGATGAAAATGCCATCTTTAAGTTGCTTGATTTGTAGTCCAAGGAAGAATGTCAATTCTCCCATCATAGACATTTCAAATTCTCCCTGCATTATCTTAGCAAATCCTACACAACGAATTATCAGTTGATCCAAAAATAATATCATCAACATATACCTGGACCAATAAGATATGTTCTTTAACTTTCTTTATAAACAGAGTAGAATCAAATTTTCCTCTAGAAAAATCATTTGAAGTTAGGAAACTACTTAGCCTTTCATACCAAGATCTAGGAGCTTGTTTCAACCCATATAATGCTTTCTTTAATTTAAAAATATGATTAGGATAACTAAAATCCTCAAATCTAGGGGGTTGCTCCACATAAGCTTCTTCTTTAATAAAACCATTCAAAAATGCACTCTTAACATCCATTTGATATAATTTAAATTTCATCAAAGATGCATAAGCAAGAAGTAGGCGTATAGCCTCTAACCTGGCAACAGGAGCATAAGTTTCATCATAATCTATACCTTCCTCCTGACAATAGCCTTTGGCAACAAGTCTGGCTTTATTCTTTGTTATGTTTCCATCTTCATCAAGTTTATTTCTAAACACCCATTTGGTTCCAATAACTTGATGTGATTCTTCCCTTGGGATTAATTCTCAGACTTCATTCCTTTCAAATTGGTTAAGTTCTTCTTGTATTGCTATGCACCATTGTTCATGTTTAAGTGCTTCCTCAACATTTTTGGGTTCTATCTGAGACACAAAAGCTATAGACATGCAGAAGTTAGTCATATTTCTAGTTCTTACCCCATTTGAGATATCACCAATGATATTGTCCATTGAGAGTCCTCTTGGTGATGGCCATTCTTTTGCTAATTCAGGTGTTTGAGAAGGCTCATTTTCTTCCAAATACAATTCATCAAGAGCCTCTCTTATATATTCATTGTCGCCACCGTCCGTTCCGACGTCCAGGGACATCTCGAACGTTTAATGCGAGCGGTCGCAAAAAGATGGTTTAGACTCGCGTTTTGTATTTAAAATATGTTCATTGCTTCCGAGGTGCTCAAAAACTGAACTATCCTCTATTAGAAGCAAGGTTTTCGAAAAAGGGGTTCTTTTGGAGTCGCCACCAATGTTTTGACCTTAAACATTGGAAAAGGAAAAAATGTTGATTTTAAGAAAAACCGCACTTGGCCATTATAACCAGAGTTGGGTAAGGGAGTTAGTTACGTGTGGGGAAGGTATTAGCACCCCACAACGCCCCTTCTGGGTTCCCTATGACGGATTAATTCATTTAAGTAGAGATTACAAGAAATTATGCTAGTACCCTATTTTATTCGTACAATAAATATGGCTATCTACATGATTTTATTTACATTTCATAAAGCAATAAATAAAGCAGTAAAAGAGAAGAGATTTGAGAAGAACCTCCGTAGCAAGCTTTATATAGCAACTCTTTTACAAAAAGGACGCGTTTCGGCAGTCCCTCGCTCTACAATGACTCTCCTCACGACAAAACTCGACTCAACTAAAATTTTCTAGAAGAATCGAATGCCGGGATATAATTCCTTAACTGATTGTTACCTCTTTAAGGAAATCAGAAATATCATTCGAAAGAGAGAGAGAAGTAGACAAGTGCTCTGAGTTGTCTGGAGTGTTGAAATGAGCAAATGAGCCTCCTATTTATAGTTTTCGCTGCCTGGCACATCTGGGAAGGCCGTCTGGGCCGGGACGGCCGTCCCACTTGCAATTTTAACACAGAGCCAACCCGCCTGGGACTTGGGACGGCCGTCCCACATGTGGGACGCGCGTCTCACTTGTCCTAGGTTAGTTGGGACGGCCGTCCCAACTCTGGGATGGGGGTCTCGACCTGTTTTGTCCAGTTTTTGCGTTTTGGGACCCTGGGAAGCTTTCCTTGCTTTTTTCGGACGTTGGTTGATGCCGGTAGGTGTCCGTTGAAGCTTGATCTTCTTATAGGAAGTCTTCTTGACCCTTATTGAGATGTCAGACGAACTTTTATCATTGTTATAGGAGGTCTCTTTGGCCTTTGTCGAGAAATTGGATGAACTCCGTGTGGTGGTGGGAGGTCTTCTTAGTGTTTATTGATTAGCTGGGCGATCTTTATCTTCGTGTGAAGTTTCCCTAGCTTTTATTGAGAGGCCGGGCAAAATTAGGGGTCTACAGCTGCCCCCCCTTCACCTGCCTAGCTAATTTGTTGGCTTGATATGCCGAAAAAATTAGTTGGTAGGGGAAGGAGTTAACCCTTTTGCCCGGTCATCCTTCGGATGCTGCTCCTTGCTGATCCTCCGGATGATAAATATTTTGATAGGTACCAACCCCTATCTGGTTTGAGCCTTCTTTATAAGGCTCTCGTGAGTACTTACCCTCACCCGGTACAAGTCTGTGTTTCACTAGACTCTTGCAGGTACCTACCCCCACTAGGTATAAACCTTGTTTTGCAAGGCTTTGGTGAGTACCTACCCTCACCCGGTACGAGTTCGCATTTTGCTAAACTCTTGTGGGTACTTACTTCCGAGGTGCTCAACACTGAACTATCCTCTAATAGAAGTAAGGTCTTTGCAACCCGTTTTTGTAATGATTAGGCAAGTATTTTACTCCACCTAATGCATTCTTCTTAAGTTTTGATGAGTACATACCCTCATCTGGTACAAACCTTATTTTATAAGGCTTTAGTGGGTACCTACCCCCACCCGGTACGAATCTGCATTTTTGCTAGATTCTGATGAGTACCTACCCTCATCCGGTATAAACCTTATTTTATAAGGCTTTGGTGAGTACCTACCCTCACCTGGTACAAATATGCATTTTGACAGACTCTTGTGGGTACTTACCCCCACCTGGTACGAATCTGCATTTTGACAGACTCTTGTGGGTACCTACCCCCACCTGGTACGAATCTGCATTTTGACAGACTCTTGTGGGTACCTACCCCCACCTGGTACGAATCTGCATTTTGACAGACTCTTGTGGGTACCTACCCCCACCTGGTGTGAATTTGCATTTTGACAAATTCTGATGGGTACCTACCCCCACCTGGTACGAATCTGCATTTTGACAGATTCTAGTGGTTTTTACACCCCCACTTGGTGTGAATTTGCATTTTGACAAATTCTGATGGGTACCTACCCCCACCTGGTACGAATCTGCATTTTGACAGATTCTAGTGGTTTTTACACCCCCACTTGGTGTGAATTTGCATTTTGACAAATTCTGATGGGTACCTACCCCCACCTGGTACGAATCTGCATTTTGACAGATTCTAGTGGTTTTTACACCCCCACTTGGTGTGAATTTTCATTTTGACAAATTCTGATGGGTACCTACCCCCACCTGGTACGAATCTACATTTTGACAGATTCTAGTGGTTTTTACACCCCCACTTGGTGTGAACCCTATTTTATAGGTCTTTTTGAGATGTTCTCAAAAAATCCTTTATCGGATTTTTTGGGGAAGTGTTGGCGGCTTACTGTCTTTGATCATGCGCCTATTCCATGGGGAACATTTGTTTTGACTTTTCTGTTAGTCATCCGGTTTTACCGGGGATTTTTGTTTCTGGCTTATTTCTTTTTTAGCCATCCGGTCTTGCCGGGGAGTCTTTGATTTCGGCTTTTCTTTTTTGCCATCCGGTCTTGCCGGGGATTTTTGTTGATTGCCTCTTTTTTAGGCAGGAATCCTCTAGGGATTTGGACTTTCTATTGATTGTGCCTCTTGAGTAGGTGGAAATCCATTTGGGAGATTTTGTTGATTTTTGTTGGTTGTGCCTCTTGATTAGGCGGATGCTTCACTAGTGATGAAGACTTTTATGTTTTGGGCTTGTATTGCCTCTTGCATAGGTTTTTTTCCCGTTCCCTGGGGATATAAGCTCTTTGCTCATCTTTAGAGCATGCAGATGCTTTTTTGGAAGTGAAGGCTTTGCGTTTCACTGGGGATATCCGTCTTTGGGCGTTATGAGCGATTAACTCCCTGTGGATATAATTTGATAGTTTGCCTTTGTCGTAGGCTCACTGGGGTAGTTTTCTTGTTGATGATCCACTGGGGAATCGATTTCATTCCAGAGATCTATTTTGAATTGCCCCCTGGTGATATGGAGGGCTTGACTTCGTATTTTCTTTGATGGACTCTTGTGTAGTCCTTATTCTCCTTTGGGGGAATAAAGCGGAGACTCTTGCATGAGTGTGCTTGATGACTCATGTGATGATGAAGCTGAGTCGCAAGGTAGTCTTTTTGTTTTGCCTCTGGAATAGGCAAGGATCCTCTTGGGGATGATCAAGCCTTTTCATTGACTTTTCTATTTTGATGGTTTCCTTCTTTCTTGGATGAAAGGATGTTGAATAGAGCTATTTTCTTTGAAGCTCTTTATTTTGCTGAAATGGTTTTGATTCCGCCTTTTTCTTTCGCGATTTTATCGCGAATTATTTGAAATCCGGCTTTTTAATATATCACGTGTGCCTTTTTAATTTTGTACACGTGGGCTTTTTGGAATGTAAACAGAAATAACAACTTTTATTTATTACTTTGCTTTTTGTGGTACATTCAAGCATTTTTTTTTTAAATACTAAAAGCTATTAAAAAACTACTCCTAGTCCTCTGCCTCGGGGCTGGAATGGGATGATGGTGCTGGTGAAGGAATGCGACGGAGCAAGCGGCGCTGGAACCTCGCCTGAGTCTGGACCAAGCCTTCTATCTGGCGGTCCGTCCTGTCTTGCCTCATAGTCAGCTAGCTAAACTGCTGACGTATGAACTGGAATTCTCCTTCCATATAGGCGTGCTCATCATCCAGGTGTCGGTACAAGCCGGTGAAGTCAGGATCATAGGACTGTTGATGGGACTCCGAAGTTGTAGGGATGTCCTGCGGTGTATCGAAGTCACGCATATCCACCGAAAATGAGATGATGGGGTTTAAGATAAACCCCGTTCCTTGCCTACTGAGGATGTTCATGTGGGCCAACATCGCGCCATTGATCGGCTCTGGTTGGAGGCTAGCCGGGATGTCTTCTCCATCGGTACAACCCCAATATTCAGCTAGAGGGGTTAGAAAAGGAGCTATTATGATGGCTCCTGCCGGACCACGAGTTCCATAGTCCTTAATGGCTTTCAGAAAAGCATAGCTGGGGTTGCACCTATGCCCCTGATGCATGCAGTAGATGATAAAAAGGTTGGCTAATGTTACCTTCCCTTGGCTCTCTTTCCTGCTATGTATGGTCCCGGCTAGCAGCTTATGGCATATGCGAAGCGGGGGAGAGAAGGATGCCCCTTTCAAGTGTGTTGGCAGGTTGTGAGCTCTAGTGATCTCTTTCCACATGTTGGTGGTGGTGAGGGTAGCTGGCTTCTCGAGATACACCGCCCTATACTCCGGCATCCTGGTGTCTGCCCTCTGACAGAAGCCCATGATGACATTGAAGTCATCTAGGAAAGTGGTTCGGTAGGCGCCATCCATCCAGTAAGAGACGGCTTGAGTGGGCGGTACTCCGGGCATAGTAGAAGGCATTTCGGCCAAACTGACCGAGGCAAGGAATTCCATCGTAGCAGTACGATGGATCCGGGTAGGTGGCTCGCGGAGCAGAAAGCCCCATCCTATGTTGTGGATGAACCTTCTAACGTCTTGATCCCATCCGAACATAGCCAGGATTTCAAAATCCAGACGCAGCATGGGATACCAGGAGGATTGCTGGATATTCGCCAATCTTTGTTGGTGTGGCTCTGCCAGCAAATTGTTGGTAGCAGTAGTTCCTCCGGCAGCGGGTCTGGTGCGTTTTCTCCTGGATGAGGCTTCTCCTCGTTCCATTGTCAATTCTACTTGCTTAAGAGTGCTAGGAGAGTGTAGAAAGGGAGGAAGAGCAAGATATGAAGCTTGGAATGGGGTTCTAGAGCCAAAACCCACGCCCCACATATATAGGCCGCGCATGGAGGTTTGGGACGGCCGTCTGGGTTGGGACGGCCGTCTCAATTGAATTTTCTGCACATGGGTCACCAGCTGAAACGTGGGACGACCGTCTCGCCTGGGACGCGCGTCCCAATTGAACTTGGGCCACTTGGGACGGCCGTCTCGACTTTGGGACGGCCGTCTCGAGCTTCCTGGACTGGTTTTTTGTTTTTTTGAGTTAATTTTGTGTTTTTTGATGAAACTGAAGATAGGATTCCCTTCATTTATGCTTTAATGCATGTAATGTTTCATGATATGCATCCTATGATCTATTTCAGTTAATATTTCGAAAGTTTTAACTGATGTGCTTTGACTTCGAGCGCATTCTTGCTGTTGTGCCTTCATGTCATCTTGTTTCTTGATCAACAAGCTAAGCTGTACTGATTTACCGTCACAGACTTTTTCTTGCTATTTGCCGAAGAGCAATCTTTTGTTCGTAGGACAACTGCCATATCAATGCCCTCCTTCCTTTCCTTAGGGATTTCAACCTTCCTATTGATCACTATGTTTCCACATTCCCCTTTATTACTTGAATGCTTTATAGTGAAATGGTCAAGAGAAGAGAAAGAAAAGGATTTACAACAAAGGCTTGTGTTTTAGAGGGATATTTTTTTGTAATAGAGGTTTTTGTAAGAATGGCTAGCCAGGGTTAGTCTGTGTTTAGGCTAGTTTAGATAAACGTTTCATTCTTATGATGTGGCGTCGTTGTTTACTGATTTATGGCGCCTTTTTGTGATTAACTAACTTCCCTAGTCCGCCCTTTCGGGTTTTCAGCCTAGGATGCTGTGCTTATGTCCTAATTTTTGTCTAGGTTTCCTTTTTGTATTTATTTTTTAGGAATACCTAGCGGACTTTTCGTAACCCTAACTTTTTCCCAGGCTACCCTTTATTATTGTTCGGGTTTCCTGTCGGGTTTACCCTAACTTTTGTGCAGCCCCCTTTGTGGGTTTCCCGCCGGGTATTTTGCCCTTTTATTTTCTTGTCTTGGCCTTTGGCCTTGACGGGCATTGCTTTTTTGTATACATATATTATTTTTTTTGCACAACATTGTTGAAACTTGATTTTATTGAGATAAATTTTATCCGTGTTTCTAGTTAATCAATCATACTTGTCTTTGCTTTATGACGCGTTGATTGTTCTGATGCATTTTGGAACAAAACGTTTTTCTAAACCTTTTTTATTAAACAGGGTATAAACATATTTAGCAAGAAAAGAAAGAGATAGTAAGAATAGCATTCTTTTGTAATTTCGGGAGAAATGTGTGCCCTAGAGATGCTCGGGGGCCGGGCATACCCCGAGGAGTGATCTCTAATAGTCACTAGGTTTACATCCCTTAGAATTGGAAGAAGGACACCTAATAACTAACGCTACCCTTTGCGCTAATATCCCTCCTTTTCGGAATATCGTCTTCGAGGGATAAGACTTCCCTGTTTTCCGTATGGTTTGATCTTTCGTGGGGTCATACCCTAAACCATATTTTAAAGGGTTATCTTTGAACTCCGGTGGCTCTTTTATTCCTTGAGTATTCTTTCTGAGCCCCTGTCCTGGGCAATATCCATATTTTTTCATTATATGGGCCACCTTTGTATTGCTAGGGAGTCTTTCTATGTTAGCAATTTCGAGCGCTTGAAAAGATGTTTCAAGAGCCTCTTCAGCCGCATCCACATATGGTTGGACAGACGGTTTACTGATTAGAAAGTCTTCTTCAGCTTGAACTGTGACTAGTTTATCATTTGTCACAAACTTGACTTTCTGGTGAAGCGTTGAAGGTATTGCCTTAGCGCTGTGAATCCAAGGTCTATCAAGGAGACAACTATACGCCGGCGTGATATCCATCACGTGGAAGTCTATGTTAAAAATAGTAGGACCAATTTGGATTGGTAGACTGGTCTCTCCTACTACTTCTCGTCTTGAGTCGTCAAAGGCTCGAACAATTGTATTGCTTGGACGCATGTGGGTTCCTTGTACTGTGATCTTGTCGAGTGTGCCTTTAGGCATGACGTTTAAGGATGACCCATTATCCACAAAAACTTTGGAAATGAGATATTCCTTGCATTTGACGGAGATATGCAAGGGCTTGTTATGATTTGACCCTTCCAAAGGAAGTTCTTCATTGGTGAAGGTAAGATGATTATTGGCTGTAATATTACCAACAATTCCTTCAAACTTGTCTTGGGATATTGCATGCGGAACTAATGATTCATTCAAAACCTTTAACAGTGCGTTTCGGTGCGGTTCCGAACTCATTATGAGTGATAACAAGGTTATCTTTGCAGGAGTGCGATTGAGTTGATCTATGATGGAGTACTCGCTTTGTCTTATGTACTGGAGTAACTCGTTTGTCTCCTCCTTGGATTCCTTTTCTTCTTCGGCTTTATTTTTCATTTTATCTTTAGGAATGTTATCTTGTAATTCCTTGGGGGAGTATATTCTTCCGCTTCTTGTCATGCCCCCAATACCAGCTATGTTGGAGATGTCTTGATTAACTGGCGATTCTTCTAAGTATCTCCAAGGTACAGCTTTATTTGATTCATAAGGGAAAGGTCGAGGCACGAATAATCGTAAAGGTGTTATTGCCTCTTCCCTTTTATCGACTGGAATAACCAACGGTGCTTGTTTATTATCATCTTTGGGTCTATCGACCGTTGTAGAGATTTTGATGACGAAAGGCTTCTTTTCCATTTATTCTGATTTGTGGAAAGCACATCAATTAATCCTTCCTTTTTATTATCTTTGTTATTAAAGTGAGGAGGGATGTATGAATGTATGCAACTTATGAATGCAATAGACAGTTTAAGGAAAACAACTTTTTATTTCAACTAGAAAGTGTTTATCCTTCTATACAATGCTTTGAAGCAAGTGTTGACAAAAACGGAGAAGCTTGAAGAATCCTATAGGCAAATTAGGCTTTCTTCGTAATTCGTCTTCAGCTATTCTCACATGGCTTCTGAGCGTCTTGATTTGCTCATGTACCGCTTGGCTCATATCTTCATTATATCGACGAGCCTCTTTTATCTTTCCTTCTTGATGTACGATCAAGGCTTGCTGTTGGTCAGACCTCTCTATTACTTGGTCTCTTTCACGAAGCAATTGACCGTATTGAGCTAATCCATCTCTTTCTTTATCATGTAGCTCCTCTAGGTCTTCTCTATATTTTTCAGCAGTTTCCCACCACTTTTGTGCTTCTGACCGAGTTTCTGCTAGGTCATCCTGTATTAACTTGATCGTTTTTGCCTGTTCTGCAAGTGCACTCTCAAGATGTGCTATTTCATCATTCATGTCCCGGAATAGACTATCTTGTTCAAGCCTTGGAATTTTCATTGCTTGTTTAGTCTCTTCTTGATAGTCAGCACAATCATTCTTAAGGCGCTCTATTTCATGGTCCTTCTTTTTACATTGCCTTTTTAGACCGTCTATTATAAGGGTTGCTTCTTGCTCTTTTTCTTCGAAGACCCTTAGCTGAGCTTCCATGATTTCTACCCTTTTATTTAAGGCATTGACCTGCAATTGTAGCTCTTCATTTACTAATGTCGTAGTGATTGTAGCAGATGGTTGGGGTATCCCTCTACTTTTCCTCCATTCTTCGTATTCATGTGATGTGGATACCTGAACCTTTCCGAGTTCTTTATCCCCCATATAGACTGGTCTTTCCCATACTTTCCGAACAGCGGATACTTCTTCAAAGCTATGGGAGTAATGGCATAGACTCAGCCCTCTGAGCTCTTCTTGAGTTGGCACAGTCTGGGTCCTCATGAGTTGTCTCATAGCTATTTTAGGGGAGTAAGCTATACAACCCCTGAGGCCTAGTAATGGTATGCTCAGGTAATCTCCGCATCGTACAAGAATATAACCGGGTCGGAACCAAGGGCAAACCCATGATACATGCTCTATGTTCCAATTTTCTAACTCGGTTTTCCACTCTAAAGCTTGACGATGTTGAAGAGGGATCTTTGAAAAACTCCTTAAAGGATCGGGGAATACACCCATGTGACTTGAAGCGTAGAAGTGAGTGACGCCCCATACGTATAGCAATGAAGTGCAGCATATAAGTGTTTTCCCCTGTTTCTGTCGGCAGAAGTTTACTGAAAGTAGGGTATCAGCAAGAATTGCAGGTATAGGACTCTTAGAATATACATCCCAGGCAAAGAATGCATCTATTGCAGCATGATCCACAATGTTCACATGAAATGGGAATAGCATGATTCCGAACATTGCTAATGCTAGAGTTTTGTTGAAAGTAGACCAATCTTTCTTTTCAGCCAAAGAGATTAAGTGGTCTTCTATTATAGCCATTTTCCAACCTCGGATGTTCCCTTTCCCCTCTAGGGTGGATTGATGAGGAGGCAGTTGTATAATAGTAGCAACCTTACTCACGGCTACATATACTCCTGAGTAAATATAGATCCCAGCTGACTGAGGCCATCTAACCATGAGTTCATATTCTTCTAAGGTTGGTACTAAGTTAAACTGCGAAAACTCAAAGCAAGTGCAGATTGGGATTCCGAAGTGGACCAATGCTCTAACAAAGATCGGATCGATGCTGATTTTCAGGAGGTCAAGAATTCTTCCATAAGATTTCTCAAAATTAGCAATGACCTCTGGCGGCATATATGTACTCAACTGCCTTAACTTCTCTACACGACATAGAAGGATTTCCACTTTCTTTAACTGTCTATTACCGGATCCCTCCATTATCTAGAAGAAATGAGAAATGCATGATATGAGGATGAGCTCTTGTAAATGCATGCATGTAAGTGTTTGTTTTTCTAAGTATTATCATGTTTTATTCCTAATATGATACATGGTAATACTTGGTTTTTTCTTTGGAAACAAACTATCTATATGGATGTTTATGGATTTTGATGAAGAGAGTCTTATTTTCTTCTCTTATTATTTTGATGAACAAAGTTGTTTTAATTGTAAGACTTATATCTAGAATCTTTTTATTTTGTATAAGGTATTTTTATGGCTTTATATTGTTTTTATGTTTTTTGTGACCCTTTATCTCTTCTGTCGGTCAACATGGCTACTTAGCTTGCAAAGAACCTGAAACCAGGCTAGCTTAACTGAAGACTGTCCGAGATAAAGGTGGTTATCTTATCACTTTTTGATTTTTAGGGTTTTTCATTTTTTGTTTGTTATATGATTACACTATGCTAATGCATCAATACAAATGCAGCAAACGAATGCACACACAATTCATACATCCACGAGCAGAGCCACGCTTATTTAATCACGAGGTAGGGTTTTCCTGCAGAAACGTGCTTGGTTTAGGTGGTTCTAAACTGTTCTCACCAAGGCCAAAGGTCCCCAAGGTGCCCCCATTATAGGGACCTCTCAATCTCTCAGTCCTCGGGTCATGCACGGAACTCTGTGTCGACATCCTTAGACCAAAAGAAGAGAGTTATCACCTTGATTTGGTGGTTTCCGACAACGGTTGTAGCCCCGTGTGCCAACAAGCCTGTCGTATCTGCCACCCACTCCCTATAGGTATTCACTCTTGCCCCCGGGTATAGAGGGACTGTTGTGTGCAAGGGTTTTTTGTGTGCAATTTATATTTCAAACAATTTGCAGAAAATAATCATACAGCAATTATTAAAGCCATACAATAAAATATACGGAAAAGGGTAAAGGCGTAATTTCAAATCTTTACTTAGTTTGCATTTATCC
The DNA here is from genome assembly GCA_963425845.1 of Sphenostylis stenocarpa. Classification (NCBI taxonomy): domain Eukaryota; kingdom Viridiplantae; phylum Streptophyta; class Magnoliopsida; order Fabales; family Fabaceae; genus Sphenostylis; species Sphenostylis stenocarpa. The sequence goes on from OY731403.1 coordinate 77,514,524, forward strand.
GTCACTAAATGGGATCAACTCTCTAGCTTCCCCAGTGGAGTCGCCATCTGTCGCCGCCGTCCGTTCTGACGTCCAGGGACATCTCGAACGTTTAATGCGAGCGGTCGCGAAAAGATGGTTTAGACTCGCGTTTTGTATTTAAAATATGTTCATTGCTTCCGAGGTGCTCAACAACTGAACTATCCTCTAATAGAAGCAAGGTTTTCGAAAAAGGGGTTCTTTTGGAGTCTTCACCAATGTTTTGACCTTAAACATTGGAAAAGGAAAAAATGTTGATTTTAAGAAAAACTGCACTTGGCCATTATAACCAGAGTTGGGTAAGGGAGTTAGTTACATGTGGGGAAGGTATTAGCACCCCACAACGCCCCTTTTGGGTTCCCTATGACGGATTAATTCATTTAAGTAGAGATTACAAGAAATTACGCTAGTACACTATTTTATTCGTACAATAAATATGGCTATCTACATGATTTTATTTACATTTCATAAAGCAATAAATAAAGCAGTAAAAGAGAAGATATTTGAGAAGAACCTCCGTAGCAAGCTTTATATAGCAACTCTTTTACAAAAAGGACGCGTTTTGGCAGTCCCTCGCTCTACAACGACTCTCCTCACGACAAAACTCGACTCAACTAAAATTTTCTAGAAGAATCGAATGCCGGAATATAATTCCTTAACTGATTGTTACCTCTTTAAGGCAATCAGAAAGATCATTCGAAAGAGAGAGAGAAGTAGACAAGTGCTCTGAGTTGTTTGGAGTGTGGAAATGAGCAAATGAGCCTCCTATTTATAGTTTTCGCTGCCTGGCACATCTGGGACGGCCGTCTGGGCCGGGACGGCCGTCTGGGGTGGGACGGTCGTCCCACTTGCAATTTTAACACAGAGCCAACCCCACTGGGACTTGGGACGGCCGTCCCACATGTGGGATGCGCGTCTCACTTGTCCTAGGTTAGTTGGGACGGCCGTCCCAACTCTGGGACGGGGGTCTCGACCTGTTTTGTCCAATTTTTTCGTTCTGGGACCCTGGGCAGCTTTCCTTGCTTTTTTCGGACATTGGTTGATGCCGGTAGGTGTCCGTTGAAGCTTGATCTTCTTATAGGAAGTCTTCTTGACCCTTATTGAGATGTCAGACGAACTTTTATCATTGTTATAGGATGTCTCTTTGGCCTTTGTCGAGAAATTGGATGAACTCCGTGTGGTGGTGGGAGGTCTTCTTAGTGTTTATTGATTAGCTGGGCGATCTTTATCTTCGTGTGAAGTTTCCCTAGCTTTTATTGAGAGGCCGGGCAAAATTAGGGGTCTACATTCATCATCACGTGCAAGTTCTTTATTTGACTCAAGAGGATTTCCCCCAAGGTCTACAATTTCATCAAATGTAACATGAATAGATTCTTCAATATTTAAGGTTCTTCTATTAAACACCCTGTAAGCCTTGCTAGTTAATGAATAACCTAAGAAAAGGCCCTCATCGTCTTTTGAGACAAATTTTCCTAAGTTGTCCTTTCCATTATTTAACACAAAACACTTACATCCAAATATTTTTAAATGAGCAACATTGGGCTTTCTACCATTTAACAATTCATAGGGAGTTGATTTTATAATTGACCTAATGAGCATTCTATTTAAAACATAACAAGCAGTACTAACCGCATCATCCCAAAAATATTTAGGAACATTAGATTCATTTAACATAGTTCTAGCAAGTTCCTCTAATGACCTATTTTTCCTTTCAACTACACCATTTTGTTGGGGAGTCATAGGAGCAGAAAAGTTATATAATATTCTGTTTTCTTCACAATAACTTTCAAACTTTTCATTTTGAAACTCACCACCATGGTCACTTCTTAAAACTTTAATTCTTAAGTCTTTCTCATTTTGAATTTGTTTTGCAAATTTTCTAAAGACTTTAAAGGCTTCACTTTTCATAGTTAGGAAAAATGTCCAAGTATATCTAGAGTAATCATCAACAATCACAAGGCCATAATAATTTCCACCAAAGCTTTTTATCCTAGAGGGTCCAAATAAATCGAGATGTAATAATTCTAGGGGTTTTGAAGTGGAAATAACATTCTTTGATTTAAATGATGATTTTACTTGTTTACCTTTTTGACATGCATCACACAAACTATCTTTTTCAAATTTTAACTTAGGCAAACCAATAACTAAGTCTTTTGAAATCAATTTGTTCAAATGATGCATATTTATATGAGCCGCTCTCTTATGCCATAACCAAGGGTTCTCTTCCATAGCAACTAAACATGTTATGCTAGAATCATGTAAACAATCCAAATCAATCAAGTATATGTTGTTATGCCTAATGCCTTTTAATTCTACATTTTCGGAACCTATCAAATGTATGGTGCAAAATTTACTTTCAAAGATTACCTTAAATCCTTTGTCACATAGTTGACTTATGCTAAGGAGATTATGCTTTAGTCCATCAACGAGAAGCACATCCTTAATCTCCAATGTGTTTGCACATCCTTAATCTCCAATGTGTTTGCACCACCTATATTTCCAATTCCAAGGATTTTCCCTTTGTTGTTGTCCCCATAAGTTACATATCCTTGTTCTTTAACTTTGACACTCACAAATTTCGTTTTATCACCGGTCATATGCTTTGAGCATCCACTATCAAGATACCACATAGACTTCTTTGATTTGGAAGTTTCCTACAAAACAAGAACATAGTAAACTTAGGTCCCTATAACTTTTGGGTCCTTGGGGTTAGAGACAAATAAATTATTTAACAATAGGAACCCAAATGTATTTACCTTTAGGAACACCAAAATGTTTTATTTTACATTTATTTGAAGTGTGACCTTGTTTCATACAGTAAAAACATGCATTAGATGTAGCTTTAGGATAAGATGCATTTCTAACAATAGATGCTCTAGTTCCTTTTTCTACCCATACTCTTTTATTTTTCTTTTTAGACTTTTTCAAAGGAACTTGATGATTTATACTATTTTGAGTTACAACAATTTTATCCTTCTTCAAATCACTTATCTCCTTTTCGGCTTTGTCTAGCAAATGGTTAAGAATATCTATGTCATATTCATGCTCTTTACAAGTTGCACATGCTAAGTTCTTATCATCATTCTAATCTAAACATACAATTTTCGTTTCTAAGGATTCCTTTTCTTCTAAACATGTGATTTTCGTTTTTAATGAGTCAATTTCCTTTTCGGATCTACTTAAACTCTTCTTCACAACTTTATATTCATTTTTCAAGTTCTTAAAGGCACTAAATAATTCATTATATGCATTTTGCAGTTCATCATAATTAGTTTCATCATCACTTGAAGATGAGTCGGAATCACTAACCTCAAAGTCGGAAGATATATTGTCTTTTGCCAACAAGCAAATGTTAGCTTCTATTTCTGAGTCACTTGATTCCGAAATCGAGTCACTATCATTGGTTCCTTCATAGGTTACTCTTAGTTTTTCCCACATCTCTTGAGCAGTTTTACAAACAGAGATCCTGTAAAATTCGTCAAGGGTTAAAGTAGATGAAATTATATTTCTATCCCTAACGTCAAATTGTGCTTTTCTGTTTTCCTCTGTTGTCCATCTAGAAAAAGGTTTAGAAATATCTACACCGTTCTCAGTAACTTTAGGAATATAGGAACCGTTTAAAATAGCATCCTAAATGCCTCTATCAACAGACTCTAAAAAGATTTGCATTCTTACTTTCCAGAAGGGATAATTTTGACCCGCAAAAAGTGGGGGTCTATTGATAGATGCACCTTCAGCAAAAGTTTGATTTTGTCCGGCCATTTTCGAAAAGTTTGAATGACTATCAAAGCAAGCTCTGATACCACTTGTTAGAATCGCGCAGCGGAATGTTCGCGTGGTCGGACAAAAACCAAGAGGGGGGGTGAATTGGTTTCTTAACAAAAATTAGGTTTTCAAAATTTTCCCCAAATTTTACCGATTAAAAACTGTGTAAATGTAAATAGAGTAGAGATAGAATCTTACACAGGAGATTTATACTGGTTCGGATCAAAAGACCCTATGTCCAGTTGCTAATCACTCAAACAGAGGATTAACGCTATCACTATAATCACAGTTGTTACAAACAGATTACAATGGAAAAGATAAAGTAAAGAAAACACCTCTCTTGAAATCCACAAGAGATGAAGAACAGCTTTCCCTAGAGACGGCACAACACACAATCCACTAAGAACTCCACTTAGTGATTCTTATCGCTTCTAGCCCACACCAGGTTCCAAAAGCCCCTTTTTCTTGCAACAAAAAGTTCTCTGGAACTCACAGCACTTAACTTTTGTATGAAAAAGGTTGTTCTTTTTTTTTTTAGTGCCTTAAAGAAGCTTAAGTAGAGAAATTAGGGTTTGGGAATTGGGATTTTCGAAACTAGGAGTCTTGGAATTAGGGTTTTCGAAAATAGGGTTGATTTGAAGTTAAAAATCAAAATCTGACTGAAATAATCGATTAAATGAAATGTTAATCGATTATTACAGAGCCAAAATCAACAGAACCCCAAAACTCTCTGTTTTAATCGATTAAAAGACCTGTTAATCGATTAACAGGCCTGTTAATCGATTAAACCAGTGAGCAGATATAGAAAATGGTTTTTCTCACTGTTTTAATCAATTATTTCACCATTTAATCGATTAAAGCCAAGGCACTTTGATAAAATTGAGCTTGTTGAAGCTTCTAAGGTGCAAACTATGTTCCGGCTATCTCAAACTCTAATATTACAGACTCAATCTAATCAAAATAGAGTTATTACACTATAAAACAAGTCTTCAACTCTCTACATTCTTGAGTTCTTGAATCATCATCAAAATCAACAAGCTTCATGTCCATCAAGTCTAACATCAAGTCCTTGAATGTTCAACAATATTCAGCTTCAGTAGTGGATAAAGCAACACATGTTTGTTTCTTAGAATGCCAAGAAACTAATGATGATCCTAACAAATGACAAGTTCCACTAGTACTCTTTCTATCTATTTTTCATCCACCATAATCAACATCAGAATAACCTATTAAACTAGTACAAGCTTCAGATGGATACCATAAACCAAAACCAGTATTTCCTTTTAAATATTTTAAAATACGTTTAACTGCAGTTAGGTGACATTCTTTTGGACATGATTGAAATCTAGCACACACATAGACAAAATGCATAATATCAGGTCTACTTGCAGTGAAGTATAACAGTGAACCTATCATACCTCTATACATAGATTGATTAATTTCCAAACCTGATTCATCCTTGTCTAAATAGCATGAAGTTCCCATGGGTGTGTTAGCTTCCTTTGAAGTGTCCATTCCAAATTTCTTGAGAATCTCTCTGCAGTATTTGGTTTGAGAGACAAAAATGCCATCTTTAAGTTGTTTGATTTGAAGTCCTAGGAAGAATGTTAATTCTCCCATCATAGACATTTCAAATTCTCCCTGCATTATCTTAGCAAATTCTACACACAGAGAATTATCAGTTGATCCAAAAATGATATCATCAACATATACTTGAACAAATAAGATATGTTATTTTCTTTCTTTATAAACAAAGTAGAATCAATTTTTCCTCTAGAAAAATAATTTGAAGTTAGAAAACTACTTAATCTTTCATACCAAGACCTAGGAGCTTGTTTCAAACCGTATAATGCTTTCTTCAATTTAAAAATATGATTAGGATAACTAAAATCTTCAAATCCAGGGGGTTGCTCCACATATACTTCTTCCTTAATAAACCCATTAAAAAAATGCACTTTTAACATCCATTTGATATAATTTAAATTTCATCAATGATGCATAAGCAAGAAGTAGGCCTATAGCCTCTAACCTGGCAATAGGAACATAAGTTTCATCATAATCAATACCTTCCTCTTGACAGTAACCTTTGGCAACAAGTCTGGCTTTATTCTTTGTTATATTTCCATCTTCATCAAGTTTGTTTCTAAATACCCATTTAGTTCCAATTACTTGATGTGATTCTTCTCTTGGAATTAATTCCCAAACTTGATTCCTTTCAAATTGATTAAGTTCCTCTTGCATTGTTATGCACCATTGGTCATCTTTAAGCGCTTCCTCCACATTTTTAGGTTCTATCTGTGACACAAAAGCTATAGACATGCAGAAATTAGTCATATTTCTAGTTCTTACCCATTTTGAGATATCACCAATAATATTGTCCATTGAAAGTCCTCTTGGTGATTGTCATTCTTTTGCTAATTCAGGTGTTTGAGAAGGCTCATTTTCTTCCAAATACAATTCATCAAGAGTCTCTCTTATGTACTCATCATCACCTGCAAGTTCTCTATTTGACTCAAGAGGATTTCCCCCAAGGTCTACAATTTCATCAAAAATAACATGTATAGATTCTTCAACATTTAAGGTTCTTCTATTAAACACTCTATAAGCTTTGCTAGTTAATGAATAACCTAAGAAAATGCCCTCATCGGCTTTTGAGTCAAATTTTCCTAAGTTGTCCTTTCCATTATTTAACACAAAGCACTTACATCCAAATATTTTCAAATGAGCAACATTAGGCTTTCTACCATTTAACAATTCATAGGGAGTTGCTTTTATAATTGGCCTAATGATCATTATATTCAAAACATAACATGCAGTACTTACAGCATCAGCCCAAAAATATTTAGGAACATTTGATTCATTTAACATTGTTCTAGCAAGTTCCTCTAGTGACCTACTTTTTCTTTCAACTACATCATTTTGCTGGGGAGTCCTAGGTGCAGAAAAATTATGCAATATACCATTTTCCTCACAATAATTTTCAAACCTTTCATTTTGAAACTCTCCACCATGGTCACTTCTTAATACCTTAATTCTTAAGTCTTTTTCATTTTGAATTTTCTTTGCAAACTTCCTAAGGACCTTAAAAGATTCACTTTTCAATGTTAAGAAAAATGTCCAAGTATATCTAGAAAAGTCATCAACAATCACAAGAGCATAATAATTTCCACCAAAGATTTTTATCCTAGAAGGACCAAATAAATCTAAATGTAATAATTCTAAAGGTTTTGATGTAGAAATAACATTCTTTGATTTAAATGATGATTTTACTTGTTTACCTTTTTGACATGCATCACATAATCTATCTTTTTCAAATTTTAACTTAGGCAAACCAATAACTAAGTCCTTTGATATCAACTTATTTAAATGATGCATATTTATATGAGCCACTCTCTTATGTCATAACCATGGATTCTCTTCCTTAGCAACTAAGCATGTTATACTAGTATCATGTATACAATCCAAATTAATCAAATATATATTATTATGCCTAATGCCTTTCAATGCTACATTTTCAGAATCTATCAAATGTATGGTACAAAACTTACTTTCAAAGATTACCTTGAATCCTTTGTCACAAAGTTGAATTATGCTAAGGAGATTATGCTTTAACCATCAACAAGAAGCACATCCTTAATCTCCAAAGTGTTTGCACCATCTATATTTCCAATTCCAAGAATCTTTCCTTTGTTGTTGTCCCCATAAGTTACATATCCTTGTTCTTTAGGTTTGAAACTCACAAATTTCGTTTTGTCTCCGGTCATATGTTTAGAGCATTCACTATCAAGATACCACATAGACTTCTTTGATTTGGAAGTTTCCTACAAAACAAGAACATAGTAAACTTAGGTCCCAATAACTTTTGGGTCCTTGGGGTTAGAGACAAACAATTCATTTAACTAAAGGAACCCAAATATATTTTCCTTTAGGAACACCAAAATGTTTGATTTTACATCTATTTGAAGTATGACCATGTTTCATACAATAAAAACATGCTTTAGATGTAGCTTTTGAATATGATGCATTTCTAACAATAGAGGCTCTAGTTCCTTTTTCAAACCATACTCTTTTAATTTTAGGCTTTTTCAAAGGAACATGATGATTTACTCTATTTTGAGAAATAACAACTTTATCCTTATTATTATTACTTAATTCCTTCTCGGCTTTATCAAGCAAATGATTAAGTATATCAATGTCATATTCATACTCTTTACAAGATGCACATGCTATATTCTTATCATCTTTTTCATCTATACATACAATTTTCGTTTCTATGGTTTCCTTTTCCTCTAAACATGCAATTTTCGTTTTTAAGGACTCTACCTCCTTTTCGAATCTACTTAAACTCTTTTTCATAACTTTGTATTTATTTTTCAAGTCCTTAAAAGCATTAAACAATTCATTATATGCATTTTGAAATTCATCAAAATTATTTTCATCATCACTTGAAGATGAGTCGGAATCACTTACCTCAAAATCGGAAGATATATTGTCATTTTCCATTAAGCAAATATTAGCTTCTATTTCTGAATCACTTCACTCCGAACTCAAATCACTATTGTCCCAAGCGATGTAGGCTTTCTTCTTGAAGAAATTTTTGCCGTTGTTATCTTCATTTTTCTTATTTGGACATTCGGTCTTCACATGTCTTGTTTCACCACAACGATAGCATTTTTTATTTAAGGAAGTATTTTCTCTTACCTTTTCCTTACCTTTGAATGGATGCATTCCTTTGGCTTTCATGAATTTGGTAAATTTCTTAATCATGAGACTCAATTCTTCTTCATCATTCTCTGAGTCTTCTTCTTCCTTTTTACTCTTACCTTTGGAAATTTCAGTTTTGAAGGCTAAGTTCCTCTTTTGATGTTGTCCTTCCTCATCATTTAGCCTTCCTAGTTCAAGCTCATGCTCTCTCAACTTTCCAAAGAGCGCCGCCATAGACATTGTGGCAAGGTTTTGTGACTCCGAGATGGCCGTCACCTTAGGTTGCCATTTCCTACCCAAAGATTTCAATATTTTCACATTTAATTCATCAACATCAAAAATTTTACCTAATCCAGTGAGATGGTTCACAATGTGTGTGAAACGCTTTTGAACGTCAAATATCGTTTCTCCTTGTTGCATTCAGAACATCTCATATTCTTGGATTAAATAATTTTTTCATGCTCTTTTAACGTCGTCGGTACCTTCGTGGGTCACTCTCAACATTTCCCACATCTCTTGAGAACTTTTACATACGGAAATCTTGTAAAATTGATCAACAGTTAACGCAGATGAAATAATATTTCTAGCCCTAACGTCAAATTGAGCTTTTCTATTTTCCTTCGTCGTCCATCTACAAAATGGTTTAGGAACATGTACTCCATTTTCAGAAACTTTAGGAATATAGGGACCGTTTAAAATAGCGTCCCAAACACCTCTACCAATAGACTCTAAAAAGATTTGCATTCTAACTTTCCACAAAGGATAATTTTGACCTGCAAAAAGTGGGGGTCTGTTGATAGAAGCACCTTCGACAAAAGTTTGATTTTGTCCGGCCATTTTCGAAAAATTTGAATGACTATCAAAGCAAGCTCTGATACCACTTGTTAGAATCGCGCAGCGGAATGTTTGCATGAACGGACAAAAACCAAGAGGGGGGGTGAATTGGTTTCTTAACAAAAATTAGGTTTCAAAAATTTTCCTCAAATTTTACCGATTAAAATGTTGTGTAAATGTAAATAGGATAAGGATAGAGTCTTACACAGAAGATTTATACTGGTTCAGATCAAAAGACCCTACGTCCAGTTGCTAATCACTCAAACAGAGGATTAACGATGTCACTATAATCAAAATTATACAAGCAGATTACAAATGAAAAGATAGGGTAACGAAAACACCTCTCTTGAGTCACACAAGAGATGAAGAACAACTTTCCCTAGAGACGGCACTGCACACAATCCACCAAGAACTCCACTTAGTGATTCTTATCGCTTCTAGACCACACTAGGTTCCAAAAGCCCCTTTTTCCTCCAACAAATAGTTATCTGGCAATCACAGCTCTCAACTTTTGTTTGAAAAAGGTTGTTCTTTTTGCAAAGAGCATTAGAGAACCTTAAGTAGATGAATTAGGGTTTGGGAATTGGGGATTTTCGAAACTTGGTGTATTGGGACTAGGGTTTTCGAAACTTGGTTTAATTTGAAGTTCAAAATGTATATATGACTGAAATAATCGATTATCTCAAGTGTTAATCGATTATTACAGAGCCAAAATCAATAGGAACCCATAATGCACTGTCTTAATCGATTATTTGGGTTGATAGTCAATTAACAACCCTGTTAATCGATTATTCTAGAGAGCTGATACAGAAAATGGTTTTTCTCTCTGTAATAATTGATTATTTAGCCTGTTAATCGATTAAACCAGTGTGTTTTTGATAAAAATGAGTTTTTGAAGCTTCTAAAGAGTAGACTATGTGCTAGCTATCTTAGACTCTAATATTATAGACTCAAAATCATCAAAACAGAGTTATTACACAAGAAAACAAGTCTTCAACTCTCTAAGTCCATTGTTCTTGAATCATCATCAAAATCAACAAGCTTCATGTCCATGTAACTTCAACATTCATGTCCTTGTATGTTTCAACAAGGTCGTGCTTCGATCAACACCTGAGAGCATGTGTGGTGGTAGATGGCATTGCAGTTGGTGCAGTTGGTTTGCACTCCTTATGTCGCACTTAACCCTAGCTTCATCGATGTGAAAGGTGTTGGTTGACGATTACAACGGATGGTAGCACTTGATGGTCAGATATGACTAGTTAAAAAATAAAATCAAGGTGGGATCTCATTCGCTTTAATATCAATTGGAGAAAAATATTTAGGGTCGAAAAGACAATGTTAAGTGACATTGGTATTTTCTATTTATATATGAGAGTGAATACAAAGAAAGGTTGGGCTTCAACCCAAACCCTAACTTTTAATCTAGGAACAAACAAAAGAGAAACTAAAAATAAAACATATTTTAACCACAAGATTTATAACTAACATGCTACCATTGATGAAGTCTAGTGACTAAAGTATTCATCAAAGGGAATGTATCATGTACATGTACAAAGTCTAAATGTAGCCTGTAGACCCCTAATCTTGTCCGGCCTCATAATAAAGATCAGAAGACCTTCTATTCGAAGATGGATGAAGCCTAAGAAGCCACTAGGAGAGACTATTAGGCCCCATACTAGGATAGGAGGGATTTTTGGCCCAAAAAATAAGGATTTTCGCCTTTTAAGGTCGAGATTGCCGTCTCGCCTTGCGCGAATGGCGAGATCGCCGTATCGCCTTGCGCGAATGGCGAGATCGCCGTCTCGTTTGGCGAGACAACCATCTTGACCTTGTCAGACAAGACGACCCGTCTCGACCTGACAGGCGTGAATCCCTATAAATAGGAGCGCCATTCCCCTCATTTCACACAGTTCTTCCATTCTCTCTCTAGGCTTTTCATCAAATTCTCTTTCTAGAACCCCTCCGAAGCATTTCCAGAGTTTTTGAGAGTTTTCTAGAGTGTTTTAAGAGCGTTTTTAGAGATTTGGGCGCTGTAAAGAGTGAAGGGCTGCCAAAAAGCACCCTATTTTTGCAAAGAATTAAATAGAAAGCTTGCTTCAGAGGTTCATACTCTCTCTCTCTACTTTACCGCTTTAATTTTAATTACGCAATAGAAACTAGGGTCATGTAGTCATAACTTTAAATTCTGCAAAATAAAGGGTAAAAGCGTATTTGTCATCGGTTTATTTATCCAAAGTAGCTAGCCATCATAGGGAACCCGAAAGGGGCGTCGTAAGGGACCTAACACTTCCCTTACACGTAACTAACTCCCTTACCCAACTCTAGTTCTAATGACCAAAGTTGGTTTTTCGAAAACCAACGCCTTTTAACTCCTTTTCCGATGTTTCCGGTAAAAACGTCGGTGGCGACTCCAGAAGAACCCTTCAAAAAAATAGTTCTTGGTTTAGCCCGGTTATCGGACAATCCAAGAATGCCCTTTCGAAAACCTCGCCCCTAGGTTCAACCCGTTTATCGGACAACCTAAAGGCGTTGTAACCACCAATAAAAATGTGAAAAATGGAAAGTTGGAACCATCGCGTCGCTCCGACCGCCCTCGTTTTGACGGCAGCGACAGATGGCGACTCCACTGGGGAAGCCTAGAGAGTTGATCCCATTTAGTGATGGGCCAGCTAAAAATAAATAAACCAAGAAAATAATGCTTTTACCCTACCTTGTATTATAACATGTTTTAATGATTGGATTTAATAACTGTTGTTTGTTTATATTTATGCAATTGTTTGAAATACAAACTGTACACAAACCCTTGCACACAACAGTTCCCTCTATACCCTGGGGCAAGTGAGAAATCCATAGGGAGTGGGTGGCAGGTATGGTTCGTTGTAGTGATGGCCTTGTGCCCACCAGTGTGATCAGAAACCACCACTCAAGGCGATATCCTTCCTCTTTTGGCACAAAGGCTGACTATGGCCTTAGTGCTAAGCATGGTCGGAAGGCTGGAGAGTGGGGACCCTATAATGGGGGCACCTTGGGGGCCTTAAACCTTGGTGAGAACAGTTAGAACCTACTTTCGTCAATGCACTTTTCTGCAGGAAAACCCTACCTCGTGATTAAAACGACTTCTCGCCTGTTCGTGGATGTTCGAATTGTGTGTGCATCTGTTTGTTGCATTTGTCTGTTGCATAGCATAACCAAACAACAAAAAAATCACAAAAATCAAAAAATCCTTTTGCAATAAACACCCTTATCTCGGACAGTCTGCCTTTTAGCTAGCCTGGTTTCAAATTCTTTGTAAGCTAAGTAGCCACGCAATCCGACAGAAGAGATAAGGGACGTTAACTATTCTTTCGCATAAAGCCATTTTTTATCTCGGACAGTCTGCCTTTTAGCTAGCCTAGTTTCAGGTTCTTTGTAAGCTAAGTAGCCACGCAGTCTGACAGAAGAGATAAAAGGCTATAAAATAAAAATAAAAATAAAAATAAAAATCCGATTCCAAAACAATAAATGGGACCCGATTCAAAAATATTACCCCCATATAAGTAGTTTATTTCTCAAAAAAAATGCATCATACAAAACATGATAAATAAAAATAAACACTCGCATTCATTCAATAAGCATCATTTTCATAAAACCTGCATTTTGGTTTTAGAAAATGGAGGGGACTAGTAGACAATTGAAGAAGGTGGACAATCCCCGATACCGTGCTGAAAAATTGGAACGGCTTTGCACGGTAATGCCACCAGAGGTTCGCTCTGACTTCAAAAAATCCTATGAACGGATTCTCGACCTGCTAAAGATCTGTGTCAACCAAATTTTCGTCAGGGTATTAGTTCATTTCTAGAACTCCAGTCTGCGTTGCTTCGAATTTCCGCAGTTTGATATGGTGCCCACCTTAGAGGAGTACGAAATCATGCTAAAATGGCCCAAATCAGCAGGGGTCCATATATGCCACAGGGCATATACTCCTGCAGCACAAGTCGCTGCCATCATTCAACTACCGTTCCAACAGACTACCCTGATAGGAAAAGGGAACATCCAGGGTTGGAAGGTCTCAATGTTAGAAGACCACCTGTCCGATTTGGCTGAAAGGACAGAATGGGTCGCTTTCAACAAAATCCTGGCCTTAATAATATTTGAAACAATCTTGTTTCCCTTCCACCTCGACACAGTGGATCAAGCCGTCATGGACGCCTTCTTCGCCTGGGACGTGCACTCGAAAAGTCCCTTTCCTGCAATTCTTGCCGACACCTTGCTCTCGGTGGATTTCTGTCACCAGAAGTAAGGAAAAACACTTCGTTGCTGCTCTTCACTACTCTTTGTGTGGGGCATTACACATTTTTACGCCTCTAGTCATATGGGGATGTTCCCCAACCCTTTAAGGAGCTTCTGCAAAATCCCTCTCCAACGACGCTTAACTTCAGAATGGTGGGACGAGTTGGAACAACGGGACGCCAACAGTTTATCCTGGGTCTGCCCTTGGTTCCGACCCGGTCCAGTCCTCATCAGATGTGGAGATTATCCGAACGTACCCTTGATAGGACTCAGGGGTTGCATAGCCTACTCACCTAGAGTAGCTATGAGGCAGCTCATGAGAACCCAAACTACCATTTCTCAAGGGGAACTCGGAGGACTGTGTTTCTTCGGAGACCCATGCACAATTGCCAACTCACTAGCCGTGAGAAAAGCATGGGAGAAACCTTTCTTCATGGGAGATAGAGAGCTAGGAAAAGCTCGAGTGGCTGTCTCCAGTGACTATGAGGTGTGGAGAAAAAGAAGAGGGATGTCTCAACCATCCACCTCACTCATTACAAGCGCCAGTAGTGAAGAGTTGCAGGCTCAAGTCGATGCCTTGACCCAGAGGATAGAAATCATGGGAGCCCAGATGAGGACCCTTGAAGAGAGAGAGCAGGAATCTATCCTCACCATTGATGGTCTGCAAAGGCAATGCAAGAAAAAAGATCATGAAATAGAGCGCCTCAAGGACCAGTGTGCTGACTCTAATGAGCAAGCTATCCAAGCATCCAAAACTGCCAGAACCAGCTCGGATAGCCAACTTCAGGAGATAACTGCCAAGACAGCACGCCTTGAGGCCGAATCAGCAAAACAGGCTCAAACGATGAAGGAGTTGTCGCAAGAACTCACCAAGACTCGGTCAGAAATACGCCGAGAGCGGGAGGCCAATCGGAGACTCAACGGAAGTCTCACTGAGCTACGCTGTAAAGAAAGAGACGGGCTAGCTCAGTACGGCCAAGTACTACAAGATAAGGACCGAGCCCTTGCAAAACTCGATGAACTACAAGCCTTGGTCGTCCATCAAGAGGTGAAGATCAAAGAGGCTCAAAAGTACAGTGAAGATATGAGCCAGGCAGTCCAGAAGCAAAGCGAAGCACTCGCTCGTCACGTCCGGGAAGCCGAAAGAGAATTACATAGAGATCAAGACCCGCCTGTGGGTTTCTTTAGGCTTTTCCATTTTTTCCAAAAGTTGCTTCGTAGTATGGAATAGGGGAATGTACACCTTCTAACGGATAAATGAAATTTTCCTTTATTCAACAATTGTCTACTTGCATGCATATCATTCATCTGCATATTTAATTTCCCCTCCTTTCATGCTTAATAAATAAGATAATAAAAAGGAAGGATTAACTGACACGTCTTCCAAATCAGAAGAATGGAGAGAAAGCCACTCCTAATTAAGCTTTCTCCAACGTCGACTCATCAAGAGAGGAAAATAAGCCTCGACCGTTGGTCCTCAAGAATAAGGAAGAGGGGGCAAGGACACCAGTGCGACTATTTATGCCACGTCCTTTCCCCTACGAATCAAATAAAGTTGTACCGTGGAGATATGGGAAACTTCACCAATAAAAGAGGATATCACGAATATAGCCGCCATTGGGGGCATGACTAGAAGTGGAAGAATTTACTCCCCCAAGGACTCACAAGAGGATGTCCCCAAAAATAAAGGAAAAAATAAAAATACCGAAGAGGAAAATAAGGAATCCAAGGAGGAGATAGAGGAATTACTTCAGTTCATAAGGCAAAGCGAGTGTTCCATTATAGACCAGATCAATCGTACACCTGCAAAGATAACATTGTTATCTCTAATAATGAGCTCGGAACCGCACAGAAACGCCCTGCTGAAGGTCTTGAGCGAAGCGCATGTACCTCACACTATTTCCCAAGAAAAAGTTGAGAGGATCGTCGGTCACATTACGGCAAGCGATCACCTCACCTTTACAGAGGAAGAACTACCTCTCGAGGGATCGAACCACAATAAGCCCTTACACATCTCGATCAAATGCAAGGAGTACCTCATCGCCAAAAATCTTGTGGATAACGGGTCATCCTTGAACGTGATGCCCAAGTGCACACTAGAAAAGTTGACTATCCAAGGAACCCGTCTGCACCCAAGCAGCACTATCGTTCGAGCCTTCGACGGATCAAAGTGAGAAGTGGTAGGAGAAGTTAATTTGCCAATCCAAGTTGGACCCACTATCTTCAACGTCTATTTCCATGTAATGGATATTACTCCAGCATACAGTTGTCTTCTCGGCAGGACTTGGATTCATGATGCTAAGGAAGTACCTTCAACGCTCCACCAGAAAGTCAAGTTCATAGTGGACGACAAATTGGTCACGGTCCAAGCAGAAGATGATATCCTGATCAATGGACCGTCCACCCAACCTTATGTGGATGCAACTGAAGAGGCCCTTGAAACATCTTTTCAAGCGCTCAAAATTGCCAGTATAGAAAGACTTCCCAAAAACACAAAGGTATCTCGCATGATGATGAAGCATGGCTACCATCCTGGCCAAGGACTGGGGGAAGACTCCCAAGGCATAAGGGAACCCCCAGAATTCCAAGATAATCCTTTCAAGCATGGCCTAGGATATGACCCTGTCGCCGCCGTCCGTTCCGACGTCTAGGGACATCTCGAACGTTTATGCGAGCGGTTGCGGAAAGATGGTTTAGACTCGCATTTTATGTTTAAAATATGTTCATTGCTCCCGAGGTGCTCAACAACTGAACTATCCTCTAATAGAAGCAAGGTTTTCGAAAAAAGGGGTTCTTTTGGAGTCGCCACCAATGTTTTGACCTTAAACATTGGAAAAGGAAAAAGATGTTGATTTTAATAAAAACCGAACTTGGCCATTATAACCAGAGTTGGGTAACGGAGTTAGTTACGTGTGGGGAAGGTGTTAGCACCCCACAACGCCCCTTTCGGGTTCCCTATGACGGATTAATTCATTTGAGTAAAGATTACAAGAAATTACGCTATTACCCTATTTTATTCATACAATATTTAAATATGACTATCTACATGATTTTATTTACTTTTCATATATAAAGCAGTAAATAAAGTAGTAAAAAAAAGAAGAGAATTGGAAAGAACCTCCGTAGCAAGCTTTGTATTGCAACTCTTTTACAATAAGGACGCGTTTCGGCAGTCCCTCGCTCTACAACGACTTTCCTCACGAATAAACTCGACTTGACTAAAATTTTACAGAAGAATCGAATGCCGGAATATAATTCCTTAACTGATTGTTACCTATTTAAGGCAATCAGAAAGATCATTCGAAGGAGGGAGAGAAGTAGACAAGTGCTCTGAGTTGTCTGGAGTGTGGAAAATGAGCAAATGAGCCTCCTATTTATAGTTTTCGCAGCC
This sequence comes from Sphenostylis stenocarpa, assembly GCA_963425845.1. NCBI lineage: Eukaryota > Viridiplantae > Streptophyta > Magnoliopsida > Fabales > Fabaceae > Sphenostylis > Sphenostylis stenocarpa. The sequence goes on from OY731403.1 coordinate 77,531,505, forward strand.
TGGCACCTCGGGACGACCGTCCGGGACTCAGAAAACAAGGATGAGCGTCTCAGGGAGTTGGGACGACCGTCTGGACTTTGGGACGGCCGTCCCATTTGAATTTCTGGCTTGGGACGGGCGTACCACCTTTGGGACGGGCGTCTCACTTGTCCTAGGAAGTTTGGGACGGCCGTCCCACATTTGGGACGGCTGTCTCAACTTGTTCTGGCCTGTTTTTGTGTTCTGGGACCCCCGGGAAGCTTTCCTTGCTATTTTTGGACGTTGGTTGATGCCGATAGATGTCCATTGAATCTTTATCTTCATATAGGAAGTCTTCTTAACCCTTATTGAGATGTCGGACAAACTTTTATCTTCGTTATAGGAGGTCTCTTTGGCCTTTATCGAGAAATTAGATGAACTCTGTGTTGTTGTAGGAGGTCTTCTTGGTTTTTATTGAGAAGTTGGGCGAAATTTATCTTCGTGTGAAGTTTCCCTAGCTTTTATTTGAGAGACCAGGCAAAATTAGGGGTCTACAGCTGCCCCCCTTTCACCTGTCTGACTAATTTGTTGGTTTGATATACCAACAAAATTAGTTGGCAGGGGAAGGAGTTAACCCTTTTGCCCGGTTATCCTTCGGATGCTGCTCTTTTGCTAGATTCTTGAGGATGGTTACTTCTGAGGTGTTCAACACTGAACTATCCTCTAATAGAAGCAAGGTCTTTGCAACCCATTTTTTTGAAATGCTCTGGTGAGTATCTTACTCTACCTGATGCATTTTGCTAGGTTTTCTTATGAGTATCTTCCCTCATCTGGTATAAACCTTATTTTATAAGGCTTTGGTGGGTTTCTATCCCCACTTGATACGAATCTGCATCTTGACAGACTCTAGTGGTTTTTACACCCCCACTTGGTGCGAATCTGCATCTTGACAGACTCCATTGGTTTTTACACCCCCACTTTGGTGTGAATCTGCATCTTGACAGACTCTAGTGGTTTTTACACCCCCACTTGGTGCGAATCTGCATCTTGACAGACTCTAGTGGTTTTTACACCCCCACTTTGGTGCGAATCTGCATCTTGACAGACTCTAGTGGTTTTTACACCCCCACTTGGTGCGAATCTGCATCTTGACAGACTCTAGTGGTTTTTACACCCCCACTTGGTGCGAATCTGCATCTTGACAGACTCTAGTGGTTTTTACACCCCCACTTGGTGCGAATCTGCATCTTGACAGACTCTAGTGGTTTTTACACCCCCACTTGGTGCGAATCTGCATCTTGACAGACTCTAGTGGTTTTTACACCCCCACTTGGTGCGAATCTGCATCTTGACAGACTCTAGTGGATGTACTCTTTGGTAGTCCATCCTATGGTCATCTGGTTTTGGAGATGTGTTTGGCGGCTTATTGTCTTTGATCATGCGCCTATTCCATGGGGAATGATTTGATTTTTCTTTTTGACTTTTCTGTTTTTAGTCATCCGGTTTTTACTGGGGATTTTATTGTTTTGGCTTTTTAGCCATCCGACTTTGCCGGGGATTTCATTGTTTTGGCTTTTTCTTTTAGCCATTCGGTCTTGGCCGGGGATTCTTTGTTTTTGGCTTTTTAGCCATCCGGTCTTGGCCGGGGATTCTTTGTTTTTGGCTTTTTAGCCTTCGGTCTTGTCCGGGGATTCTTTGTTTTTGGCTTTTTAGCCCTCCGGTCTTGGCCGGGGATTCTTTGTTTTTGGCTTTTTAGCCATCCGGTCTTGGCCGGGGATTCTTTGTTAATTGCCTCTTTTTTAGGCGGGAATCCACTGGGGATTTGTTGATTTTTGTCGATTGTGCCTCTTGATTAGGCGGATGCTTCACTAGTGGTGAAGGCTTTATACCTTGTTGTTTTTCGCCTCTGCGTAGGCTGATGTTCCACTTAAGGATATTTGCTCTTGATAATACCTCTGGGTAGGAAGGTGCTTTATTGAAAGCTTTGTGCTTTGGACTTGTATTACCTCTTGCATAGGTTGACTTCCCATGTCTTGGGGATGTGATGGAGTCCTGGCTCCTGGCTTTGTGAGGCTCTTCATTGAGCGGGGTGAAGATATTTTCTTCTTTTTCTTTCTTTTTGTAGACTTTTCTTGATATACTCTTTTTGGGGATTTTCACGCGGCCTTTCTCTGTAGTGGCCTCCGTTAGGGGATGAAAAGTTTTTTCTTTCTTTTATCTTTTTGTTGCCCCCTGGTGATGTGGAGGATTTGACTCCGTATTTTCTTTGATGGACTCTTGTGTAGTCCTTATTCTCCTTTGGGGAAGTGGCGGAGATTCTGGATGAGTTTGCTTGATGACTCATGTGGCGATGAAGCTGAGTCGTGAGGTAATCTTTTTGTCTTGCCTCTGGAGTAAGCAAGGATCCTCTTGGGGATGATCAAGCCTTTCCGTTGGCTTTTCTACGTTGATGGCTTCCTTCTTTTTAGATGGAAGGATGTTGATTGAGGCTTCAAATGACAGTGGTTGACGACTCATGTGATGATGATGCTGAGTCGTGGAGTAATTTTTGTTTTGCCTCTAGAGTAGGCAAGGATCCGCTTGGGGATCATCAAGCCTTTCCGTTGGCCTTTTCCTGGTGCACCTTCTTTTATTGGGATAGAAGGTTAGAGCTAGTTTCCTTGAAGCTCTTTATTCTGCTGAAATGGTTTTTTGATTTTGTCTTTCGCGATTTTGATTTTCATATGGAGACTGGATTTTGGCGCCTCCTGTTTTCAATCACAAGCATGGAGACTATCCTCCTTATATGCATGTTTTTATTCTTGTTTGAAGAAAATTATTTTTCTTGATTTTGACAAAGTCGTATTATGCAACTACTTTGTGTGTGAATGTCCTAAATGCAATCTATTGTTTATTTATTTTTGATGCATTTAGAAAGTAACTGGCCTTCTCCCGTTGGTTTCTTATGAATACGCCGATGGACTCTTCCTTTATGACCATGATGATGGGCTCATCTTTTACTCATCTTTTGGTTTTAGCCCTATCTTTTGCCTAGACCGCCCTTTACGGGTTTTCGATCTAGCGGGCTGCCTTAATTTTTGCCTAGAATATCTTAGGGGGCTTTTGCCTTATCTTTTGCCAAGACCGTTCTTTTGGGATTTTCGATCTAGCAGGCTACCCTGATTTTTACCTAAAAATATCCTAGCAGGCATTTGTTATTTTTATTTTTATTTTTTATATGCTTCCCTCTTTTTTAGATGCATGCTTGATCTTTGATTAAGGGTCTTTAAACATATTTATGATTTATCAATAAAGAGGCATTTCCATAATATTTGGTCAAGAGAAAGGAAATGAAAGGAAATGAGCAAAAGTTTATTTCTTTTATAGAAGGATTTCAAGAGATATTTAGAAGAATGGGTGGTCAAGGTTGGCTATACGGTATAGGCTTAAACAGTCATGTCTATGATATCTGCCCCTGGTTCTCCTAATCGCTTCAGTTGAGATGCTTGAGCTCAGAGTGAAGACTATGCAGACTGCTTACTTCTGGAAGAATGTTACTTTAGCCGCCTTTTCGGTTTTCGACTAAAGTAACCATTGCTCTTAGTTAGTTTTTTTTTTTTTTTTTTTTTACCTCTACTTTTTGCCTAGGATGTATCCTAGCGAGGAATATGGACCCTATCTTTTGCCCAGGAATGCCCTTTACGGGTTTTCATTCCTGACGGGTCTTGAACAATGTCTTCAAGCATAATACTTTTTCACTGCATCAGAATTGATTGGGTGTCGAAGTTCTTCTCCATCCATATTGGTAAGGATAAGTGCCCCTCCTGAGAAAGCTCTTTTGACCACAAAGGGTCCTTCGTAATTTGCTACCCATTTTCCAATTTTATCCTTCTGGGACGGAAGCAGTTTCTTTATTACTAGATCCCCTTCTTGATAAGTATGAGGGTGGACCTTTTTATCATAAGCCTTTTTTATCTTCCTTTGATAGGCTTGTCCATGGCATATAGCATTCAACTGCTTTTCATCGATAAGGTTTAACTGATCGTATCGACTTTGAACCCATTCAGCTTCTGTTAATTTTGCTTCCATTATGATTCGCAAGGAAGGTATTTCGACCTCTATTGGTAATACAGCCTCCATTCCATATACAAGGGAGAATGGAGTAGCTCCTGTTGAGGTTCGCACAGATGTTCGATAACCATGAAGAGCAAAAGGCAACATTTCATGCCAATCCCTATAAGTCTTGACCATCTTTTGAACAATCCTTTTGATGTTTTTATTAGCCGCTTCGACCGCACCATTCATTTTGGGCCGGTAGGGAGAGGAATTATGATGTTGAATTTTGAAGTCCTGGCATAGTTCCTCCATCATCTTATTATTCAGGTTGGTTCCATTATTAGTAATAAGACGATGTGGGATGCCATATCTACATATGATGTTCTTCTTAACAAAGGTGACCACTACCTTTTTAGTCACATGTGCATAAGATGCAGCTTCTACCCACTTAGTGAAGTAGTCAATAGCTACCAAAATGAATTGATGGCCATTGGATGCCTTAGGTTCAATAGGTCTGATAACGTCCATGCCCCACATAGCGAATGGCCAAGGGATAGCCATAACATTGAGTGGTACTGGTGGAACATGTATATTGTCCGCGTGTACCTGACACTTGTGACATTTTCTGGCGTACTGATAACAATCTTTTTCCATTGTGGACCAAAAATATCCTGCCCTGAGGATTTTCCTAGCCATGATATGCCCTGGTGCATGAGTCCCGAAGGCTCCTTCATGTGTTTCTTTAATTAATGCCTGAGCTTCTGCAAGATTGACGCATCTTAGCAAAGTAGAGTCAAAGTTCTTTATATAAAGGGTTTCTCCTATTAACATAAACCCTATGGCCCTTTTTCGAATGATCCTTTTATCATTGTCACTGATTCCCTCGGGATATTCACCCTTTGTCAAGTATCGCCTTATGTCATGATACCAAGGGGTTTTATCTTTTTCATTGTCTATCATCATACAAAAGGCTTGTTTGTCGTGCCTTTTGACTTGGATGATGGGCATCTCATGTTCTTGTCCTAATGCAAACATGGATGATAATGTTGCCAATGCATCTGCGATCTGATTATCTTCCCGAGGGATATATTTGAAACTGATGTTTTCCATTTTGGAAGTCATGCTACAGATGTGCTCCAGATAAGGGATTAATTTGGAATTTCTAGTTTCCCATTCGCCCTTGAGTTGGTAAATAACAAGGGATGAGTCACCGAATACTTTGAGTTTAGTCACCCCATGGTCCAAAGCTGCTTGAATACCTAGAGCACAAGCTTCGTATTCTGCCATATTATTTGTGCAATCAAAGTTTAATCTGGCTGTTACTGGGATATACTTCTTTTCGGGAGATATTAAAATAGCTCTGATCCCATGTCCCATTAAGTTCGAAGCTCCATTGAAAAACATGATCCACTCATCATTTTCAAGTTCTTCGTGTTGGATGTGCATTATATGCTCATCTGGAAAATCATCTTGGACGGATTGATATTCGTCAGTTGGCCCTTGTGCCAAATAGTCTGCTAAAGGACTATCTTTGATAGCTTTCTGAGTGACATGAACAATATCGAATTCTGAGAGGAGTACTTGCCACCTGGCTATCCTTCCGGTCAAGATGGGTTTTTCAAACAGATATTTGATTGGGTCCATTTTGGAAATTAACCAAGTTGTATGTTTGACCATATATTGTCGAAGACGTTGAGTTGCCCACACCAATGCACAACATGTTTTTTCAAGTGGTGTATAACGGGTCTCATAGTTTAGAAATTTCTTACTGAGGTAATATATGGCTTGTTCTTTTTTACCCGTATCATCTTGCTGACCGAGCACACATCCCATGGACTCGTCGAGTACTGAAAGGTAAAGAATTAGGGGCTTTCCTTCCACAGGTGGTACCAATATTGGGGGATTGGTTAGGCACATTTTGATTTTTTCGAAAGCTTGTTGACATTCGTCGTTCCAAACTTTCGGTTGGTTTTTACGCAATAACTTGAAGATAGGCGTACACTTGTCCGTTAATTGCGCGATGAACCGTGCGATGTAGTTTATTCGGCCTAAGAACCCTCTGACTTCTTTTTCTGTTCTTGGTGGGGGCATTTCTACGATTGCCTTTGTTTTATCAGGGTCTACCTCAATTCCTCTTTTACTGACAATAAACCCAAGGAGTTTTCTTGATCGTACTCCGAATGTGCATTTAGCCGGATTGAGCTTAATATGGTATTTTTGAAGCCGATTGAATAACTTCTTTAAGTGTTGGAGGTGATCTATTTCGTTTTTGGACTTAGCGATCATGTCATCCACATATACTTCAATTTCTTTGTGGATCATATCATGAAATAATGTAACCATAGCCCTTTGATAAGTAGCCCCTGCATTCTTAAGTCCAAAAGGCATTACTCTATAACAGAATGTACCCCACGGTGTAATGAAGGAAGTTTTTTCTCTATCTTCAACGGCCAATTTAATTTGGTTATACCCTACATATCCATCCATGAAAGAATAGAGAGTATTTGTAGCGGTGTGATCTACCAGCATATCAATATGCGGTAAGGGAAAATCATCTTTTGGACTTGCACGGTTTAAATCCCTGTAATCTACGCATACTCTGATTTTTCCATTTTTCTTTACAACTGGCACAATGTTGGCCAACCATTCAGGGTATTTTGACACAATCAGAAAATTGGCGTCCAACTGTTTTTCTACTTCTTCCTTAATTTTTAAGGACCATTCTGGTTTTACTCTCCTGAGTTTTTGCTTAACGGGCCGAAATCCCTCTTTTAGTGGCCAAGGGACCATTCAAGGAATTGATGAACATGGATGTAGTTCCCTTATCAGATAGAGGAGGTTCTACTTGAGCTGCTAATTCCCTCCATCTTTGAGCATATGCCTTGAAGGTTTCGTCGTCTTTCTTGCTTAGTAATTGTAGATCTGCTCTTTCAGGGGTCAGATCGATATTGTACTTATAGCGACGAAGAAAAGCGTCCGCCAGATGTCTCCAGGTTTTGATTTGCCCTCCTTCCATTTGCATATACCAATTTAGGGCTGATTCAGCTAAGCTTTCCTAAAAATAGTGGATCAGGAGCTTTTCATTATCCGCATATGCAGCCATCTTACGGCAGTACATTGTAAGATGGCTTTTGGGGCAGGTCATTCCCATGTATTTTGGGAAGTCCGGAGTTTTGAACTTGTTAGGGAATTGGATATTTTTGACGAGGCACATATCAGCTGCCTCTTTAACATCAAAATTATGCCCTTCCATGGGTCTCAATCTCTCTTCAAGGGCAGTCAGCTGTTGTTTTGATACTTCCGGAGCATGAATATGTACTTCCCTTGTACCAGATTGGTCATGCTCATCATTGGGTTACTCCTCTTCTTTTTGGTGGGAGGCTTGTCCACTTTGAGGACCTTCCTTATGGAGATTTTGCTGGCGCATCATTTCCAGCATTTGAGCCATTTGCTCTTTCAGCGTGTTGAGCTCAGTGGTGAGCTTTCGGTTTTGCTCCTCTAGTTGTTCCATCTTTTTAGCTTTCTGGGCGCGAGTGAGGACGGGCGGAAGACCACCACTTTCTAAATGATTTTAACGATTTTTATTATAGCTTTTTATTTTAAATGATTGATGTGAAATAGATATGCCTTAGACAATAGCTTTGGTATCTTCTTGAAAGCCTATGTTTTAAGGATACCATACCCGCCTTAGTATGATAACTTCCTTTTTCAAAGGTTGCTAAAATACCTTAGCGCACTTATCTCTTCTAAGAAGGTGATAAACGCACTTGGGTCTCTTTTGCTATTGTCTAAAGATATCTAATACATCCTAGAACGAATGTGTTTATGTATGAGAGATTTATTATGATGATGTTTATGCACACTTTTCTTAGTGCGTTTATTTTCTCTCTGGGTTTTACCACTTATTGGATGAAGTGGTATGAATGATACGACTTTGCCAAGAATCTTTTTATTACAAAAGGTATTTTTATGGCTTTTATTTTTATATTTTTTATGACCCTTTATCTCTTCTGTCGGTCAACGTGGCTACTTAGCTTGCAAAGAACCTGAAACCAGGCTAGCTTAACTGAAGACTGTCCGAGATAAAGGTGGTTATCTTCTCACTTTTTGATTTTTAGGGTTTTTCATTTTTGTTTGTTATATGATTACCCTATGCTAATGCATCAATACAAATGCAGCAAATGAATGCACACACAATTCATTCACCCCCCGAGCAGAGCCACGCTTATTTAATCACGAGGTAGGGTTTTCCTACAGAAACGTGCTTAGTTTAGGTGGTTCTAAACTGTTCTCGCCAAGGCCAAAGGTCCCCAAGGTGCCCCCATTATAGGGACCTCTCAATCTCTCAATCCTCGGGTCGTGCACGGAACTCCGTGTCGACATCCTTAGACCAAAAGAAGAGAGTTATCACCTTGAGTTGGTGGTTTCCGACAACGGTTGTAGCCCCGTGTGCCAACAAGCCGGTCGTATCTGCCACCCACTCCCTATAGGTATTCACTCTTGCCCCCGGGTATAGAGGGACTGTTGTGTGCAAGGGCTTTTGTGTGCAATTTATATTTCAAACAATTTGCAGAAATAATCATACAACAATTATTAAAGCCATACAATAAAAATACTGAAAAGGGTAAAGGCGTAATTTCAAATCTTTACTTAGTTTGAATTTATCCGTCACTAAATGGGATCAACTCTCTAGCTTCCCCAGTGGAGTCGCCATCTGTCGCCGCCGTCCGTTCCGACGTCTAGGGACATCTCGAACGTTTATGCGAGCGGCTGCGGAAAGATGGTTTAGACTCGCATTTTATGTTTAAAATATGTTCATTGCTCCCGAGGTGCTCAACAACTGAACTATCCTCTAATAGAAGCAAGGTTTTCGAAAAAAGGGGTTCTTTTGGAGTCACCACCAATGTTTTGACCTTAAACATTGGAAAAGGAAAAAGATGTTGATTTTAATAAAAACCGCACTTGGCCATTATAACCAGAGTTGGGTAAGGGAGTTAGTTACGTGTGGGGAAGGTGTTAGCACCCCACAACGCCCCTTTCGGGTTCCCTATGACGGATTAATTCATTTGAGTAAAGATTACAAGAAATTACGCTATTACCCTATTTTATTCATACAATAGTTAAATATGACTATCTACATGATTTTATTTACATTTCATATATAAAGCAGTAAATAAAGTAGTAAAAAAAAGAAGAGAATTGGAAAGAACCTCCGTAGCAAGCTTTGTATTGCAACTCTTTTACAATAAAGACGCGTTTCGGCAGTCCCTCGCTCTACAACGACTTTCCTCACGAATAAACTCGACTTGACTAAAATTTTACAGAAGAATCGAATGCCGGAATATAATTCCTTAACTGATTGTTACCTATTTAAGGCAATCAGAAAGATCAGTCGAAGGGTGGAGAGAAGTAGACAAGTGCTCTAAGTTGTCTGGAGTGTGGAAAATGAGCAAATGAGCCTCCTATTTATAGTTTTCGCAGCCTGGCACCTCGGGACGGTCGTTCGGGACTCAGAAAACAGGGATGAGCGTCTCAGGGAGTTGGGACGGCCGTCTGGACTTTGGGACGGCCGTCCCATTTGAATTTCTGGCTTGGGACGGGCGTCCCACCTTTGGGACGGGCGTCTCACTTGTCCTAGGAAGTTTGGGACGGCCGTCCCACATTTGGGACGGCTGTCTCAACTTGTTCTGGCCTATTTTTGTGTTCTGGGACCCCCGGGAAGCTTTCCTTTCTATTTTTGGACGTTGGTTGATGCCGATAGATGTCCATTGAAGCTTTATCTTCATATAGGAAGTCTTCTTGACCCTTATTGAGATGCCGGACGAACTTTTATCTTCGTTATAGGAGGTCTCTTTGGCCTTTATCGAGAAATTAGATGAACTCCGTGTTGTTGTAGGAGGTCTTCTTCGTTTTTATTGAGAAGCTGGGCGAACTTTATCTTCGTGTGAAGTTTCCCTAGCTTTTATTTGAGAGACTGGGCAAAATTAGGGGTCTACAGACCCTACTAAGGGCCGAGCAGAAAGAGGGAAAGGGAAGTCTCCCCTCCGCACACTCAAGCAAATTTTCCGAAGTGGAGGGGTGCAAGCGTCAAGAGCCACCCTAGTCATTAGAAAGTCTTTTTCTTCATTTAAGGGATGTAAACCCCATGATTGTTAGAGATTATCCCCCGGGGCTAGCCCGACCCCCGAGCATTTTAGGGCACATATTCCCTTATTAATTAATAAAGAATGCTTCTTACTATATGCTTCTTTTCTCACTATTTCTGACTAGACCTCACAATAACCCTGTCTAAGTAAACGGAAAAGAAAAAGAAGAATAAAAAGCGCATCCAAATAACCAAAAATTCACCATTGCCATTACAGTCAAGCTAGTTGATTAGGAGCACCAAATAAGACTTTACTTCACCATAAAGAAAAGTCCTGTTTCGCCAATATTGTGAACAAAAAATAAATACACAAAAAAAAAGAGAAAAAAACCATAGAAGCCGAAGGCAATACCCGGTAGGAAACCCACCAAGGGGGCTACGCAAAAGATAGGGTCAACCCGGTAGGATACCCAAACAAAAAATAAAGGGTAGCCTAGGCAAAAGTTAGGAAATAAGGTCCGCTAGGATTCCCTAAAAACAAAAAAATAACCTAGACAAAAGATAGGGCCAAAACACAATATCCTAGTTCGAAAACCCAAAGGGCGATCTAGGGAAATCAATTAGCCATAGAAAGGCAATGGAAATAAAACTAAGGCGCGGATAAAAAAAAAGGGGGAAAACACTTGCTTAGACGAAAAGCTTAAACATCTAAGCCTAACCCTGACCATCCGTTCTTACAAAACCTCTTTCTAAATAAAATTAACCTTCTAAAACACAAGCCATTGAATTTACCCCTTTAATTCTCTTCTCTTAACCCTCACAACAATATTCTAATAATTAATTTGGGAATATGGAGGCGTATAGTCAACAAGAGGATTAAAACCCCTAGAATGGAGAAAAAGGGACACCGCATGACAAAGAGTGCTCTATAAAAGAGAAAAAGGAAAAACAAGCTACCCTTCGGTCATAAGAAGTCCGGCATGGTACAGCCAAACGCAAAAACCCATATTAGAGGACATTCGACGCTACAAAGACACGTCATATAAATCCTTCTGAAAAACTAATTGAAATAGGCATTATAGGACATCAAACATAAAAACATTGCATGCATAAAATGTTTTTGAACCAAGTCCTATTTGCTTTTAACAAAAAAAAAAACCCCGAAATTCGAGACGGCCGTCCGGAAATCCCAGACCGTCGTCTCGGTCTCCAAGCAAAACGAGACTGCCATCTCGACTTAGCTAAAAACGAGACCGCCGTCCCGCTTGGCGAGACGACCGTCTCGTTTAAGGCCAAAGTCGAGACTGCCGTCTCGACTTCCCAGACGGCCATCTCGACTTGCGAAAAAATGAGACCACCGTCTCGACTTCCCAGACGGCGGTCCCGAATCCAAATTTTCCCATATAAATAGGGGAGGCGTCCTGGAGCTCCTCACAACTCTCTGACACTCCAACTCTCAAATCTATCACTTCCAAGCACCTTCTTGACAAAATGTTCTGTGGAAGTCAGTCAAGGAAGAGAAGAGGACCTGCTGGCCCTAGCAGTTCCTCAGCGCCTGCTCCTCAAGACCCCGCACGGCTCTCACCGCTACACCAGGCTCGCCTAGAGCACATCAGGGGGTACACATGGCACCCTATGCTCAAACTGGACTTCTCCATCCTAGCCGAATTTGGATGGGAGGACGACGTCCGGGCCAACATCGACAACATCGGATGGGGCTTCCTCCTGCAGACTCCTCCCACCCATGTGTACCCTCAAGCAGTGATGGAGTTCCTGGCCTCCATCTCCTACGCCGAAACTCCCACCATGATCCCAGGCCTGTCACGACAAAGATGGTGACATACTTTATGGGTGGGATGTATCGGACCACCACCTTGGACGAATTCAACGTGTCCATTGGATTCGTCCGGCCCAAAGACGTGCTAACCCGGGAGTACCAGGAGGCCATCTGCGCACGCCCCACCAACCTCACTGCCGGCGAGATGTGGGAGGAACTCACCAGGGCCCCCACTCTGCCGACGCTAATGAAGGGCTCAGCACTCCCCTCGGCCCTCCGCATTTGCCAAAAGCTGCTGGCGGGGACCATCCACGGCAGGAAGGAGAGTCAGGGAAAGGTAACACTCCCCGACCTCTTTGTCCTTTACTGCATGTGCCAGAGGCGCCGATGCAACCCTGGCTACTTCTTCCTGAAGGCCCTCAAGGACTTCGGGAGTAGGCCAGTGGGAGTTGTCCTCATAGCCCCCCTCATCACCCCCCTGGCAAAAAAATGGGGGTGCAGTGGCCGGGAAGAACTGGCCTCCAGTCAACGGCCCGAATCTATCAACGGGTCGATACTGGTCAGGATGGGGATGCTCATGCGCCGCGGAACCCAGTTGGTCCTCCACCCATCGCTGGATTTCGCCTTGGACCTCCAGGACATCGTGGCAATGCACGATCTCCCTACACCTCCTGATTTCCAACAGCAACAACAACAGCAGCATCAACACCAACAACAGTACACAGACGACTTTGTTGGCGTAAACCACAACATCCACGATCTGCGCCAGCAATTCGAACAGATGTCTGTGAGGCAGGAGCAGATGTCCCTAAGACAAGAAGCGTTCGACACCAGACTGGAGACGATATACCAGTATCAGGAAGGGATGAGGCAAGACTGGGCAACATTCCAGCAAGAGTACCGCGATGAAGCCTGGGACCAAGCAAAGTTCCGGAGGCACATGTACCAGCAATTCCCCTCCTACGGATCGTCTTCAGATGATAGCCCATAGTCTTAGAGATAACACTCACATAATAGGGCTGCTGTAATAAAATATTTTATAAATAAAATTTTATTCCATGCATCTTTTTATCCCTTCCAAAAGTCAGCATAATCAAAAGAAAATAAAGAGTAAAAAGACTTACGCTCAATAAAAAAGCCAAAATCCAGAATCGCGAGAAAAAAGAGATAAAACCACGAAAAAAGGCAGGATTGAAACAAAGTCAACCACCTTGACCAACAAAACTTCGACAACCAAGAGTCGAACACAAACAAAGCCCACCCGACCAAACTAGCAAGAGTCAGGTGATCACCACCAAAAGACCAAAAATAAAGAATCCCCAGCAACCAACAAGGCTGGATGAATACTAACAAAATCCCTGGCGCAGACCGGATGAACAAATTAAAGACAAAGAAAACACATCTCAACAAATGGCGCATGAGCCACCTGAGCAGTAAGACGCCACTACCACCAGTCCTACACAACGGACTGTACCAGCCTGATTGGGGGTTCATACCCATCCAGTCCAACACACAGCGGACTGCAACTACCAGCCTGATGGGGGGTTTATACCCATCAACCGAAGGATCGACTACCGTCAGAAGGAGTATCCTGAGGTTCTACCATGTGCCAACCAAAGGGATCGGCTACCGTCAAAAGGAGTATCCTGGAGGTGCACAACACAAACTTTCCCCAGAAGATCAACCGCCGCAAGACGGAACATCTGAGGGGTAACCGGGCAAGAGGGTCAACTCCTTTACCTGCCAGTCGTTCTTCTTGGCACAACAGGCCAACACCCGACTGGTCAGTAAAGGGGGGGCAACTGTAGACCCCTAATCTTGCCCGGCCTCATAATAAAGATCAGAAGACCTTCTATTCGAAGATGGATGAAGCCTAAGAAGCCACTAGGAGAGACTATTAGGCCACATACTAGGATAGGAGGGATTTTTGGCCCAAAAATAAGGATTTTCGCCTTTTAAGGGGATTCGAGACCGTCGTCTCGCCTTGCACGAATGGCGAGACCGCAGTCTCGTTTGGCGATACGGCCGTCTCGCCATTCCTGCAAGGCGAGATCGTCGTCTCGACCTTGTCAGACGAGACGACCCGTCTCGACCTGACAGGCGCGAATCCCTATAAATAGGAGCGCCATTCCCCTCATTCCACACAGTTCTTCCATTCTCTCTCTAGACTTTTCATCAAATTCTCTTTCTAGAACCCCTCTGAAGCATTTCTGGAGTTTCTGAGAGTTTTCTAGAGTGTTTTAAGAGCGTTTTTGAGAGATTTCGGCGCTGTAAAGAGTGAAGGGCTACCAAAAAGCACCCTATTTTTGCAAATAATTAAATAGAAAGCTTGCTTCGGAGGTTCATACTCTCTCTCTCTACTTTACCGCTTTAATTTTAATTACGCAACAGAAACTAGGGCCATGTAGTCATAACTTTAAATTCCGCAAAATAAAGGGTAAAAGCGTATTTTTCATCGGTTTATTTATCCAAAGTAGCTAGCCATCATAGGGAACCCGAAAGGGGCGTCGTAAGGGAACTAACACTTCCCTTACACGTAACTAACTCCCTTACCCAACTCTGGTTCTAATGACCAAAGTTGGTTTTTCGAAAACCAATGCCTTTTAACTCCTTTTCCGATGTTTCTGGTAAAAACGTCAGTGGCGACTCCAGAAGAACCCTTCAAAAAAAACTAGTTCTTGGTTTAGCCCAGTTATCGGACAATCCAAGAACGCCCTTTCAAAAACCTCGCCCCTAGGTTCAACCCGGTTATCAGACAACCTAAAGGCTTTGTAACCACCAATAAAAACGCAAAAAATGGAAAGTCAGAACCATCGCATCGCTCCGAGCGCCCTCGTTTTGACGTCGGCAACATAGCCTTCTTAGAATCAAGACCATATATAATTTTATCTAGATTCTTGTTAACATCCTCTAATGTGTTAGTCCCTATAATTCTCTTAACTTCTTCTATTGCACCTTGAGCTTTTGCAACATTCGATACCATATCATAGTTGGTATATGTGAGGGAAGCTACTCTTTCGATTGTATCATGGTTGTTATCTTGCATTTTCTTCTAAAAGATACATAGTCTTGGATGATCTAAGTATTTATAAAAACATCATGCTCAACTAATTACCATAAAATAGCTTGACAATTTATCTCTTTTGCCACTAAGATTTATTTACATCAGGAATAAAATTGGCTTTAGTTTCTGAATGGTTATTATATCCTTAATCATGGAACTAGACAGGAAGGTGGACTAAGTCGTGAGGAGAGAGACTTGTCTCAGATGAAGAAGGTATTAATTAAAAAACAAGGGTAGAAACATGCTTAAATGATGTTGAGGAGATGAATGATGACATTCTAGTGTGATTTTGATTGAAGGATTAGACGTGAGCTCGTAGAGGATTGCACATTATTACACGAATGGAGGTTGTTGTTCATGCAACTGTCATGGTTGGGTTGCACTCTCGAGGTGCACATGATCTTAACTTTGCTCGATGAAACGATGTTGAATGGTGACCTAGCTTCGCTTAACAAAATGATGTTGGATGGTGGCTTAATATAGTAGACAATGGTTGTGCAACAATGTGAAGACAAAGTTGGATCGTACCCTTTGATACCAACTTGAATACGAAGAGTGACTAAAAATTAGTGTGTTCAACACCAAAGAAGTATATTGTATTTATGAGGAGAGTACAAGTACAAACCAAAAGGGTAAGCTTCAGCCTCTAATCCTAACTCTGGAAAATTAGATTAAATAAAATATGATTTATTATTTTAATACAAAGAGATCATACAAGATATATACATGAGACCTAATCTATTTTAGGAAATGTAATAACTCTATTTTATTCTAGGATCCCTTGATTTATGGGATTGTTCCTAATTGTTCAAATTTGTACAGATTACAAATTTCCTAATTTATTCTTTCCTAAAATACTATTTGATTTCCCACACTCCCCCTCAAGCTGGTGAATAGGTGTTTTCCATTCCCAGCTTGGATACAATCTTCCTAAAATTGTGGCAGCCCATTCCCTTGGCAAGAATGTCTTCAATTTGGTCGTGAGAGGACACATATGGAGTGCATATCAAGCCACTATCAAGCTTTTCTTTGATGAAGTGTCTGTCTACTTCAATATGCTTTGTTCTATTATGCTGCATTGGGTTGTGGACTATGCTGATTGCTGGCTTATTATCACAATAGAGCTTCATAGGTTCTTCCCATTTTATCCTCAAGTCTTCTAAGATTATTTTAAGCCATAACAACTCACATATACCTTGTGTCATGGCTAAGAATTCTGCTTCAGCACTTGACCTGAGCAGTTACACCCTGTTTTTTGCTTCTCTGAGTCACAAGATTTCCTCTAAGAAAGGTGCAATATCCTGTAGTTGACCTCCTATCCACAATTGACCCTGCATAATCAGCATCAGTATAGGCTTCAAGCTTCACATTACCATTCCTTTTTAATAGAATCCCTCTTCCTGGAGTTCCTTTAAGGTACTATAAAATTCTATGGGCAGCTTGTAAATGGGTCTCCTTTGGGTTATGCATAAATTGGCTAATTAAACTCACTGCATAGGCAATATCTGGCTTGGTATACAACAAATATATAAGTTTGTCCACTAATCGCTGGTACATATCTTTTTCAACAACAACATCTTCTGCATTTACAAGCTTTAGGTTTGGTTCTAATGGGGTACTAGCAGGTTTGCAAGCTGTCTTGCTAGTTTCCTTGAGCAAATTAGTGATGCATTTCTGCTGGGATATAAATATCCCTTTCTTGGAGTGGGCAACTTCAATTCCCAAAAAATATTTTAGTTTTCCCAAGGTCTTGATCTCAAATTCCTTGCATACGCATTGGCTCAACAATTGTTGCTTTTCTTTATTATCTCCAGTTAATATTTTGTCATCCACATACACCAATAATATTGTTACTCCCCCTGACTTGGAATGTTTAAAGAACAAAGTATGGTCCCCTTGGCTTTGTTTGTAACCCAGACCTGTCATAACTTTAGTAAACTTGCCAAACCATGCACGGGGGGACTATTTTAGTCCATATAATGCCTTTTTCAATTTGCAAACAGTGTTGGCAGCAACATCTCTACCATCCCGGAGGTATCTCCATATAAATTTCTTCTTCAAAGTCTCCATGTTGGAAAGCATTCTTAACATCAAATTGTTCCAAGTTCCAACCATAATTGGTAGCAAGGGACAATATCACCCTAACTGTGTTCATTTTGGCAACCAGAGCAAAGGTCTCCAAATAATCAACTCCATAGGTTTGGGTGAACCCTTTGGCAACTAGTCTTGCCTTATATTTCTCAATTGATCCATCAGCCTTGTATTTCACTATATATACCCATTTATATCCAACGGGCTTCTTTCCTATTGGTAAGGTGACTAACTTCCAGGTGTTGTTCTTCTCCAATGCCTCCATATCTACATCCATGGCTTGCTTCCATTTTTTGTCAGACAATGCCTTAGACAGGGTATTAGATAGAAGTGCAGTGTTTAGGTTTACTAGGAAGGTTTTATGGGTAGGAGAGAAATTTTTAAAGGACAGGTAATTTGAGAGAGGGTAGAGTGATTGTTTAGTGTATTTTCTTGTCCCTTTTCTAATGGCAATTGGGAGGTCATGATCATTTTGGGTTTCAATTTCAACCTGTACAGCTGGAGAAAATATTATTACCTCTTTTTGTGGAGTCAAGTTGGATTCTTGGACATGACTTGATCCTGGAATGACCTTAGTCTTTGTTGAGTACACCAACTTCTTACCACATTTTCCAGCTTCAACATCTCCTTGATCAGCTTCACAATTAATTTTACTTTCTTGATCAATTTCCTTTTCTTGACCAATTCCTTGACTTGTTTCACTTATTACAGTTTCAATTTGATCTCGATTAGGTTCAAATATCAAGTCTGGAAGAATGGTAAAACCAGAATTACTACTTCCAATTTGATCTCGTTCAAATATCAAGTTTGAAAGAATGGGAAAACCAGAATTACTACTTTCCTTATCTTCCTTGAAACTCTCCCCCTGAAGATAAGGTTGATGGAAATAACCCTCTTGTTCATTGAAGGTAACATCCCTAGACACAAAGAATTTTTTGGATGGGGGGTGGTAGCATTTATACCCTTTCTGAGTGGGTGAGTAACCAACAAAGACACACTTTAAGGCTCTAGGATCAAGTTTCCTCCTATTTGTACTATGAATATGGACATATAATATGTACCCAAAAAATCTTGGTTTAAGATTATTTGCAGTGGACAGGTTTCGATAGAAAGACAACGAAGTTGTTGAACATTCAAGGACTTGATGTTGCACTTGATGGACATGAAGATTGTTGCTTTTGATGATGATTCAAGAACTCAAGAACTTAGAGAGTTGAAGACTTGTTTTGTAGTGTAATAACTCTGTTTTAATTAGATTGAGTCTGTAATTTTAGTGTTTGAGATAGCCGGTACATAGTCTGAACCTTAGAAGCTTCAAAAAGCTCAAGTTTATCATCCAGGCTCGGCTTTAATCGATTAAATAGGGAAATAATCGATTAAAACAGTGAGAAAAATCATTTCTGTAACAACTCACTGGTTTAATCGATTAAACCAATTTTTAATCGATTATCAGGTGGTTTAATCGATTAAATCACCTTTTAATCGATTAAAATAGAGAGATTTGGGTTCTGTTGATTTTTGGCTCTGGTTTAATCGATTAACACTTCTTTTAATCGATTAAACCAGTTAGATTTTGAGTTTTAATTTCAAATCAAACCTATTTTCGAAAATCCTATTCCCAAGAACCCTAGTCTCGAAATCCCTAATTCCTAAACCCTAATTTCTCTACTTAAACTCTTCTATGGCACTCAGAAAAGCAGAACAACCTTTTTCATACCAAAGTTAAGTGTTGTAGTGCCAGAGAACTATTTGTTGCAAGAAAAAGGGGCTTTTGGAACCTGGTGTGGGCTAGAAGCGATAAGAATCACTAAGTGGAGTTCTTAGTGGATTGTGTGCTGTGCCGTCTCTGGGGAAAGTTGTTCTTCATCTCTTGTGGGTTTCAAGAGAGGTGTTATCTTTAACTTTATCTTTTCCATTGTAATTTGTATTGTAACAATTTGATTATAGTGACAGCGTTAATCCTCTGTTTGAGTGATTAGCAACTGGACGTAGGGTCTTTTGATCCGAACCAGTATAAATTTCCTGTGTAAGACTCTATCCCTTTCTCTATTTACATTTACACAGTTTTTAATCGGTAAAATTTGGGGAAAATTTTGAAAACCTAATTTTTATTAAGAAACCAATTCACCCCCCCTCTTGGTTTTTGTCCGACCACGCGAACATTCCGCTACGCGATTCTAACAGAAGCTTCCATAGGCCTTTTTGATCCTAAGACTCTAGAGAGTAGTCTATTGATAAGGTATGTTGTTGTAAGGACATCTTCCCCCCAGTAATTTTTTGGGACACTTTTTTGGAACAACAATGCCCGAGTCTGATTTAATAGATGTCTATTTTTCCTCTCTACAACCCCATTCTACTGTGGTGTTTTGACCCAAGAGGACTCATGAATTATACCTTCTTTTTGACAAAAAGAATTAAGGACGTGATTTAAGTAATCTTTGGCATTATCTGACCTAAGCCTCTTAATATTAACACCAAACTGAGTTTTTATAAAGGAGTGGAAGTTTAGGAAGACAGAACTGACTTCTGATTTTTGTTTAAGTAGGAAAATCCAAGTGACCCTTGTACAGTCGTTTATAAAGGTGACAAACCATCAAGCACCAGACACATTTGGAACATTAGAAGGTCCCCATACATCAGTATGAACAAGATAAAAAGGGAAATTACTAATTCTATTACTTATTGGAAAAGATACACGCTTGTGCTTAGTAAGTTCACACACCTCAAAATGAAGACTCTCAACATCTAACTTGGTAAACAGAGAGAGAAACAATTTTGATCACTCCAAAAGAGGGATGTCGCAACCGACAATGATAAAGCATGATTTTTTCTCTGTTGGTCATTAAGGATTCAGATATAAAGAAGTGAGAGATTCTGTTCTTGCTGGACAGACTTGGATCTTCAAAATAATAAAGGTCATTCCATTCTCTAGCATGTCCAATCATCCTCCCTAAATCCTTGTCCTGAAATACACAATGATCGTTGAAAAAAACTTTACATAACAAATCCTTTATAAGTTTTTTGTATAGAGACTAGGTTGGTGGACAACTTTGGGACATGGAGAACATGTTTTAAGGTTATTAAAATATTGATTTGGATATTTCCTTGATCAGCTGCAGTTATAAGGGTTCCATCTGTTGTGGCAATTTTCTTGTTACTGGGACATGGGGAATATGTGGAGAAGTGTTTGGCTAATGGTGTCATGTGGTCTGTGGCTCCAGAGTCCAATATCCAATTACGGTTAAAAGGTGTATCTGAAACATTTAATCCAAAAGAAAGTGGAAACTTACTCAAAAGAACACACACATGTAGGTTTTTCCAGCTTACTAAGAAAGGTTCTCACCCTTTCTATCTCCTCTTAGTTAATATGGGCAACAACTTCAGGATTATTTCATTCATTGTTTCATCATCAACATAAACTTGTCCTCCTTTCCTTGAGGAGCCTCCTCTGTATCCCCCTTCTCGATCTCGATTTAAAGGCTTCCCATGTGACTTCTAGCACTTCTCTCGGGTATGACGAGTCTTATTGTAGTAGGTACACCAGAGACCATCACATTTCTTCTCCACATTTGTCGATCCTCCTTTCTTATGTTCGACTACCCCCTTTCTATTTAACACTGTACAAACAAGTTGTTGGGAATGTTACTTTATTATCTTTTATTTAAATTAGGTATTAAGAGATTTTATTATATTTTAAGAGAGAAGATAAAAAGATATTATGTTATTATTTTGATTTAGGCAGTTATGATTGAGATATTATGAATATTTGATATTTTGTAATATTTTTACTCTATATATACATAGAGTACATGAATAAAAATATACCCACATGATATAATAGAAATACACATATACAAAACCCTAAAAAATTCTTAGCAAATTGATATCTGAGCTTTGGTTCAATATAATGGAAGGAGAAAGAAATTTTTCACAAGTTGTTATTCCATTTTTTGATGGCGAAAGTTATGACTTATGGACTGTGAGAATGCAATCCTATCTTGAAGGATTGGATGTATGGGAAGTTGTAGAAGAAGATTATATTGTTGATCCATTACCTGAAAATCCCACCATAGCTGAATTGAAATTTCACAGAGAAAAAAAAACAAGGAAGGAAAAAGCTAAATCATGTTTGTTTGCTGGTGTTTCACAAATGATCCTCACTAGAATCATGACGCTAAAGTCACCTAAAGAAATTTGGGATTATTTGAAAAATCAATATGAAGGGGATGAGAAAATTCGAGGTATGAAAGTTCTAAACTTGATAAGGGAATTTGAGATACAAAAGATTCAAGAGTCTCAAACAATTAATGAATACTTAAACAAATTGATAGGTATTACTAACAAAATAAAATTGTTAGGCAAAGAATTTCCTGATTCCAAAATAGTTGAGAAAATTTTGGTAACTGTGCCAGAGAGATATGAAACATCTATTGCTTCATTGAAAAATACAAAGGATTTGTCTAATATTACTTTGGCAGAAGTGTGTTGAATTATTGGCAAGCGTACCAAAATTATCAATCGCAGTATAGTATTTCAATTAAATAGAAGTCGATCCCATGAGGAACAATTTCAATGGAAATTCCCAATTATGCTTACTAAGTAGATTTAACAGATTGGGTTTTGGAAATAAGGGTTGAATTGAAATTAAATGACAAAGAACTGTAAATTGTTGAGAAAATATCAATTAAAGGTACTTAGGATTGACTTCCTTCCTTATCCCTCTTTTGTAATGACTATGTCAATTAAGAACGTCAATTAACCTAACAATGTTGATGCCACCTACTCAAATCATCCATGTTGATTCCTCACACATGAAATTCATAAGAAAACCTAATAAATGTTGATTCCTCACACAATTAAGAGATTTTCCAGCAATTGATACATTAATTCCATTTCTGGCAATTAACGTAAAAAATATTCTTATCGTGGTCTAGGGTTCAAGATATATTTTCCAATCATACCCCAAACATCAAGAATAAATCATTCCAAAGCATAAAGGATAAGAATAACAACATCAAAGCATAGATTAATATCTCAAAATATCACCATGATACAAAAGAGTTCGAAGGAAGTGCACCGAATCCTCAGAGAATGAAGTTAGCCACTCATGTTGGCCATTACAATGCTCCAATTGATGAAGAAGTGAAGAATTGATGAAGATTAGATGAAACCCTAATAGTAGTCGTGCCTCCTCTTCTCCAAGACTACTTCCTTTTCTCAAAACACAACTTATCTTTTTATAAGAGAATTTGGGTCGGGCCTCGCATCTTTCATTCGCTTAAGCGTTCTTCTTTCTTTTAATTTTACTCTAATTATGCTGACAATTGTGCTCCTTACTCTTGTATCAAGGTATTATTGAATTCATCCTATATTGGGATAAAAATATATTAGAATTAACATAAGTTAAGTGGTTTCATAACAATTCAAGACATAATTATATCAACTTTTTACCACTTAACAACTCCCCCCAACCTAGAATCTTGCTTGTCCCAAGCAAAGTAATTTTTCCAAAACAAAACCATCGCCTATTATCACTTTCTCTTCCAGAACCACACATAAAAAATTTTAGAGGTGATGCTCACAACTCCAAATGAAAATAGAACACATAAGCATTTAAGTTATAGAAACCAACAAAGAATAATTAGTCATCAACTATCCTCAGAGAAGCATGATCTCTCAAATAGAGTTACATATACTCATCTCTAATTCTCACAGGTAAGTGTTTATCTCATTCAATCACTTCATTTAGACAATCCAATATTGATAATCATCTTAAAGCAATCAACAATTGTTAAACAAGACTTAAATCAAAAGGTCTTTTGAGGCTTGTAATGGGGCTGGGCTAAGAAAGAATTATTGGTTTTTCTGGGATGTACAAAAATATTTGAGAAATTCAACCCATATGAATGATTCTTGATTAACAATTCCTCAAGTCAGGTTTCAAACTTCATGCTTTTGTCCCTAACACGATGACAATGAGTTAAATAATCTCACAAGTTATTATTTCCCCCTTGAACTACTTTTCTATTATATTTTTTTTTCTCATGCTTTTGCATGTATTCTTTTTGGCTTTGCCAATTTTTAAGCTTTGTTTTTCCTTTTTCTTTACACTTTTTTTTAACAATAACACCCCAATAATACCTGTAGGACAACAATAGCAATACCCAACAATAGGAAAAATATTGACATTTATACTCGTTTCCTTTCTCAAATATAGGAAGGTAGATAAATAGTGTTTAGTCTTAAGGGTTCTGTTTAAGAAACAATATTATTTTTGGCTCAGAAGGGGTTCAAATGGATGTCCTAAAATTAATGCAGGATTGACTATTTGGCTCTGAGTTATATCTACTACAAAGAAAAAAATGCCTTTATCATTTTCAAGTCTTGCCAACATGTAATCACATCAAAGAATCAACCAATATCAGTTATCAATCACAAAGTGTTGACACTCAATTTATCTATTTTTGATACTCTACTCACCTGGGTTTTGGCTAGCTTCTCTAATTCAGTTAATTAATAATTCTCTTCATGAATTCCTTTTCACTATCATACTCATCATCCCAAAATCACTTGTTATTGGAAACAATCAAAATGATTTTTCACGTTCTAGATTTAAATTAGATAATAAACAATAATCTCATATATGACTCTAAAGCAAATTATGGGACAGCAGAGGAATTCAAAATTTAAAATAAAGCAATTAAAAACATTAAATTAAAAACAAAGGAATTAAAACATGAAAAACAAAGGAAGTTTCCTCTCTCATTTTCTTCACTTGTCATCTCCTCCTATCTTGTGCCTCATCCTTAGCTGCAGACTTTCTCACCCCCTCCCGGAAAAGTTGGACTGTCCCTAGTCCATTGAAGTAAGATTTCAAAGTCTTCAGGAGAAGTGCACTGTGTACCTGGAGCAATCTTGCAAAGAAAGAACCTAAGGAAGAAAAAAATGCACAAAAAACTTAAACTGCAAAAAGAAAAACAACAAATTCAAAACATTGGGTTGCCTCCCAGGAACGCTTGTTTAACGTCTTCAGCTCGACGCCTATTTTCTTTAGGGCTCATGTAGGTGAGTGATCAAGGTGATTTATACGCATTCTCCATCCCTTGACTATCCTTGTGGGAATGAATTTATTCTTTTCATTGCGAATAACCTTACGACTGTCAGAGATTGGATAAATCATACCTGCTTCAGGAGGTTTCAGTACCTCTCTTTGAACAACTTCCTTCATAGTCAGATTGAGATGTCTTTGGGGTTGCACAATAGGCTTGTAATCTTGCTTTTCAGTTCAGATGGGTAATTCCTCCAAAGTATCTATTCTGAGGCAATCTTTCTTGTCTTCCAGTTGTTGTACAGTTTCAAACAGATTGAAATTAACTTCATCATCTCCACTTCTAATTTTCAACTTGCTCATGTCAACATCTACAATTACTTTGGCAGTCTTCATAAATGGCCTTCCCAGGATCAGTGGGACTTCCTCATTTTCCTCCATGTCCATAATCACAAAATCAACCAGAAATATGAATTTATCCACTCTAACTAGAACATCTTCTGCTACTCCATAAGGAATCTTTAGAGATCTGTCAGCTAGCTGCAATGTCATTCTTGTAAGCTTTACTTCCAAGTCTCCTATTCTTTTAAGCATAGACAAAGGCATTAGATTTATACTAGCACCCAAATCGAGTAATGTTTTACCTACTTGTAATGTCCCAATTGCGACTGGTATAGTGAAACTGCCAGGATCCTTGGACTTTTAAGGCAATGATTTCTGAATTATAGCATTGCATCTTGCTTCTAGCTCCACTGTTTCTATAGTAAATCTCTTTTTCTTAGTTAACAACTCTTTCATGAATTTTGCATAAGTCGGCATCTGCTCCATAGCTTCCATAAATGGAATATTAATCTGTAAATGCTTGAAAATATCCATGAATCTTGCAAACTGTCTTTCTTTATCTTTCTTGGAAGGATGACGAGGATATGATAAATCCTTTAATTGTGGTATTTGACTATCATCTTTCTCCCTCTTTTTCTTACTCTTTTTATTTTTCTTTTCTTTTTCAGTATTTTTTTCTTTTTCTATACTCTCACTTTTATTTTTCTCTTTTTCTCCTTCACACTCATCTTCTTTTTCTTGTAGGATTTCCTTCTCTACAGCCAGATTGTCACCAATACCTTCTCCTATAACCTTACCACTCCATGTAGTTATTGAATTGCATTGCTTCCTGGGGTTGGTTTGTGTGTTAGCTGAAAACTGTCCTCCTTGTTGCTGCTCAGATAATTGCTTAGCTAGTTGGCCTATCTGGATCTCTATATTTCTGAATGAAGCCTCAGTATTTTTTTGATTAGCCATAGTGCCTTGCATGAATTTTTCTAAAGTATCCTCCAATTTAATTATTCTTTCAGGCACTGAAGGATAATGTTGTTGTTGTTGTTGATATGGGGGTTGCTGATATGACTGTTGTTGAAATGCAGGTTGTATAGTAGATGAGCTAACACCTTGGTTCCACCCAAAATTCTGATTCTGATTTTGATTCCCTCTCCATCCTTGTGCAAAATTATTCTAATAATTATTGGGATTAGGAAAATTGCCTTGTCTGCCTTGACTACTACCTTAGGCCCCCATATAATTAGCTTCTTCTTGCTGAATGTTGCCTTGATAAGAGCATTGTTCATTTGAATGATCACCTCCACACATGTCACAACTCATCTGTTGATTAGGAATAGATTGTACTGTGTGCATTTGTTAAGGTAATTTCTCTATTTTCTGGTTCAATGCTTCAATTTGTTGGGTCAAAATTTTATTCTGGGCTAAGAGAGCATCTATGGTGTTAAGTTTAAGGACTCCCTTCCTTTGAATTGGATGTCTATCATGTTGAGCCTGTTGGTCTGTAAAAGCTAGTGCATCAATAATTCTTGTGGCATGATCAATTTCTACATCCAATATGGACCCTCCTGCTGTAGCCTCTAATAACATATTTGCATCATGTCACAACCCAGTATAAAAATATTCAACTAAGAAACGTCATCAAATCCATGATTTGGGTATCTTCTCAACAATGATTTAAATTTCTCCCATGTTTCACAAAGAAGTGATGTCAGATTTTGCTTTGATGTAACGGGATGGTGGGAAAAATCTATTCAGAAACTTTTCTTCTATACTACTCCAATTAGTCAAACTCTGATTAGGATGTGCTTTCAGCCACTCCTTTGCCCCTACCTGCCAAAGAAAAAGGAAATAATATCAAATATGTAGATTCAAGATTTGCTGCTCTAAATCCCATGGTATTAATCAACTCATAAAAAGTAGACAAATGAATATAAGGATCTTCATGATCCAATCCAGTGAATTGATGAGCACTAATCAAGCTTAAGAAGGATGGATTCATCTGCAATGTATGATCATCCGGAATGACAATGCTGGAAAAATGCCTTGGACCTTGTTGCATAGCACAATTTCTAAGAGTTCTTCTAGGTGGATTTGAATTTGGGTTTTGATTTGGATTTATATTTGGATATGGGTTCGAATTCAGATTTGCTCCTTCTTCCGCCATATCTTCTATAATTGGGTCTGGTAAATCAAGTGTGAAAGAAGAATTAGCAGATTCTCTTGTAGCTTGTTCTTGAGTTTCCCTTCTTCTTCTACCCCGATTCCTCCAAGCTGTTTTTTCAATCTCTGGATTAAATTCTAACTACTCTGAATATACCTGTCCTCTTAAACGTATAAATCAAAAGAGTAACTCAAGTAAATATTAGCACAAACTACAAACTAAATAATAATAATAAAAAACAAAAACAAAAATAAAAATAAAATACTCATTAAGCTAAACAAAGAATTCTCAAAGAACATCGTTCACCGGCAACGGCACCATAAATACTTGTTGACTTATTGGCAAGCGTACCAAAATTATCAATCGCAGTATAGTATTTCAATTAAATAGAAGTCGATCCCACGAGAAACAGTTTCAATGAAAATTCCCAATTATGCTTACTAAGTAGATTAAACAGATTGGGTTTTGCAAATAAGAGTTGAATTGAAATTAAATAACAAAGAACTATAAATTGTTGAGAAAATATCAATTAAAGGTACTTAGGATTGACTTCCTTCCTTATCCCCCTTTTGTAATGGCTATGTCAATTAAGAACGTCAATTAACCTAACAATGTTGATGCCACCTACTCAAATCATCCATGTTGATTCCTCACACATGAAATTCATACGAAAACCTAATAAATGTTGATTCCTCACACAATTAAGAGATTTTCCAGCATTAGGGTTAGGGTGTTAAGCAATTGATACATTCATTCCATTCCTGGAAATTAATGTAACAAATATTCTTACCGTGATCTAGGGTTCAAGATATATTTTCCAATCATACCCCAAACATCAAGAATAAATCATTTCAAAGCATAAAAGATAAGAATAACAACATCAAATCATAGATTAATATCTCAAAATATCACCACGATACAAAAGAGTTCAAAGGAAGTGCACCGAATCCTCAGAGAATGAAGTTAGTCACTCATGTTGGCCATTACAATGCTCCAATTGATGAAGAAGTGAAGAATTGATGAAGATTAGACGAAACCCTAACAGTAGTCGTGCCTCCTCTTCTCCAAAACTGCTTCTTTTTCTCAAAATACAACTTATCTTTTTATAAGAGAATTTGGGTCGGGCCTCACATATTTCATTCACTTAAGCGTTCTTCTTTCTTTTAATTTTACTCCAATTATGCTGACAATTGTGCTCCTTACTCTTGTATCAAGGTATTCTCGAATTCATCCTATATTGGGAGAAAAATATATTAGAATTAACATAAGTTAAGTGATTTCATAACAATTCAAGACATAATTATATCAACTTTTTACCACTTAACAAAGTGTTTCATGCTTTACAAGCGCAAGAGCAACGAAGATTGATGAGAGGAGAACATGCTGCTGGTGAAGGTTATTTACTATATCATGATGGAGGTTCTCTCCAAGCCAAGAATAATAAAGGTACAAAATCACAAGTCTTTTCTATTTGTCCTTATTGCAAGAAAAATAATCACACACTCAACAAGTGTTGGTGGACACCTGATGTGAAATGTCACAAATGTGGTCAATTGGGACATATAGAAAAGATATGCAAATCACAATCAGAGG
This sequence comes from Sphenostylis stenocarpa, assembly GCA_963425845.1. Lineage (NCBI taxonomy): Eukaryota > Viridiplantae > Streptophyta > Magnoliopsida > Fabales > Fabaceae > Sphenostylis > Sphenostylis stenocarpa. The sequence goes on from OY731403.1 coordinate 77,559,653, forward strand.
AAGTCGTTCAAGTTATAGAGGATAGAGTAGAAAGGGTACTTCCCCTTGCATCAACATGCTCTACAAATAACAAATCCACAAGTTGGCTTATAGACAGTGGTTGTACAAACCACATGACTCATGATTGAGAACTTTTCAAAGAGTTCAACGAATCAGGTATTTCTAAAGTGAGAATCGGTAATGGAGAACAAATGGATGTGAAAGGTACGAGAACAATTGCAGTTAAAAGTAATTTGTTTATCAAATTGATTTTTGATGTTTTATATGTTCCTGATATTAATCATAATTTGTTAAGTGTTGCTCAATTACTGGGGAAAAATTATAAGGTGTCTTTTGAACACAAACTTTGTGTGATTAAAGATACAAATAAATTGGAAATATTTAAAGTTCACATGAAAGGAAAAAGTGTCACTTTAGATTTGATGAAAGAAGAGTTGATTACAAACGACGATATAAAAGAAAAGTAAAAAAAAAATCATGAAGAAGATTTCTTGAAGGAACGTGATGTTAAGGAGGAAAATAAAGAGTTAGATGAAGAAACAATTTTCAACGTCCATCAAAGATCAACGGTACTACCACGAAGAAGTTTGAAAGAAACAAAGGAGATGAAGTTGATAAAGGAAGAAATATGTTGATGAAGAAAGTGAAGTTGAATGAAGATGTGATCTCATACAAGAAATACAAACAAAAAAGGAGGAAAAATTATAAGAAAAATAAAAGAAAAAGAAAAAATTATCAAATTCAAATAAATAGATATTAAAGTAAGGAAGAAAGTTGAGAATGTTACTTTATTATCTTTTATTTAAATTAGGTATTAAGAGATTTTATTATCTTTTAAGGAAGAAGCTAAACAAATATTATGTTAACATTTTGATTTAGGCGAGTTATGATTGAGATATTATGAATATTTGATATTTTGTAATATTTTTACTCTATATATACATAGAGTACATGAATAAAAATATACCCACATGATATATCGAAATACATATATACAAAATCCTAAAAAATTCTCAACACAAGTTGGGCTCACTTCAAATAGTTTCTTCCATTTAGCCTATATGCAGAATGAATATTTTGCCGTTCTCCAAATTGTTGGGATTGGGTATTCCCTATTTCTGGGGTTGGGTTCACAACTTCCTCTTCCCTTGACATTATAGTAAGAAAGTGTGATGCAGCAGCAACGCAGACTGTCGTCTTAGGGTTTTTAGTGCGCAGACAGAACTTCCTAGATCGGAAGCTCTGATACCATTTAGAAAATTAGATAAATAAAAATCTGATTTTATTATTTTAATACAAAGAGATCATACAAGATATGTACCTAATCTATTTTAGGAAATATAATAACTCTATTTTATTCTAGAATTTATTGATTTATGGGATTGTTACTAATTATTCGAATTTGTACCAATTATAAATTTCCTAATTTATTCTTTCCTAAAATACTATTTGATTTCTGACACTAACCATTAAAGTTGAGTGCATACAAAAGAAAAAAAAAAACTCTTAATTTTAGCAAATTATGGCAGACAATTGCCTATTCTGGTGATGGGAACAGGTGATGCCTCCTTCAGTGGTAAGTGGCATGGAGTTGCCAAGATGTGGCAATCGAGAATGCGTAAGAAGGTCAAATGTTTTTGGACAACTTTATTGTAAAAATTATTGTCTGGCCTCCTTCGGAATGAAATCTAGTATGAGAATAATCATTGAAAAGATTCCGGCCAATCATGTTTGTTTCGGAATGTTTATAGTAATGTTTTGAAGCTCGTTGTAGTCCACTATTCCATGCAATGATTGCCACATTGAAAAGCCAGATTAATCAATTTTGTTTATTAGTTTATAATCTATTTTTTGAAGCTGGAAGATGGTGATATCATATGCTTTCAGAAGGCTTCTTCTTTGGACACTGAGGAAAATATCCGTTATCCGGATGTGCCCTCATATTTAGAATATGTGCATAATCGCCAGGTACATCCTTGTTTTAGGTTACTTCATGCAAATTTGTTTGGTTTTTGGTGATGCGGACATGAAACTTTCCAAAATGCAGTCATGTTTTAGGTAGATTTCTCTTGCCCTCTTTTCACTACATGCTGGTGCTTGTGCATATCTGTTTATGCAATTAATTAATCTAGCAAATTTCATGATAATATTTAAATAAGACCTAAAGTTGCTTGTATATTTTTTATATTCTAAGGTGGTTCACTTTCAATCTCTCGATAGACCTAAAGAAGATGACTTTTTCTTGGAGATGTAAGCATCCTGGCAGCTTATTGGGTCAAATTGTAAAGTTATATAATATTTTTCTATTTTATTGAAGTGCGGATGAAGTTATTTATATTGTTATGCATTAATGCTCTTGCATTTACTATTTCTAGGTCAAGGCTTTATACTTACGATGATGTAGTGGAGAGAGTAGCCCAACAACTTGGTTTGGATGACCCGTCCAAAATACGGCTGACACCACACAACTGCTACTCTCAACAACCCAAACCCAGCCTATTAAATACAGAGGAGTAGAACATTTGTCTGATATGTTAGTTCATTACAATCAGGTAGTTATTGTTAAATTAATCATAATATTTGTTCTTGAAAACACAATAGATCTTATTCCGTTCTTTTATGTCAGACGTCAGATATATTATACTATGAAGTACTTGACATCCCTCTACCAGAATTACAAGGGTTGAAAACTCTGAAAGTTGCATTTGCCACTAAGGATGAAGTGAGTATGCTGAACAGATTTCTCTTCCCTTTTTAAGTAGTTTTTCCTTCCTCTCACAGCAGTTTATATATTTTTGTCAGGTGTTCAGTCATACTATCCGACTTCCAAAGCAGAGTACTGTTGGGGATGTCCTTGATGATCTTAAAACAAAGGTGAAATTTTTAAGCTTTGATTCAATTACTTGGCTATGTACAGAAGATTATGGTCATAATTCACAAATGCACACAACTATCACATGTGGCTTCTTCTAAAGTCGAAAGGGAAATAGGTTGGTCAACTGAATCAATATTGGATATTCCACATCACAACCATATATAGTAAGGGGGCCAACCATATACGTTGGGACTAGTGTTGTTAAGCCAGCATAGTTGTTGATCCGGTTGAGACACTGGGTTTATGGTCGAGGTGCTGGGTTAGTTGTCAGATTACTAGGTCTTGGATATATATATCTATCTATATCGATATATATGCTTAACATAATTTGACAATTCTACTCCATGTTTAACATCAACAATATATTTGATGTTTTTCTTTTTGAAAAATAACCTCCATCAACTTGACCTGGTCATTGTTTTCGTAAATGCATTCTGATCTAGCCACTGATCTTGGTCGGTTTGCTTTTCACAACTTTGGTTTGGACTGCAATGTAGGGCAAATACCGAGTTTTCCTAATAAAGCTGCCAACTTTTCATCCATCAATAACTCATAGATGACATTATACTTTATTTCTATTTATCAAGCCTACTTATTACAATTGTGCTCAGGTAGAGTTATCTGATCCTGAAGCTGAACTTCGCTTACTTGAAGTCTTTTATCACAAAATATACAAGGTATGAAATTACGAGCATTGATGACTTGTGGATTGCTATATTTTATTATTGTTTCCCAAAAAAATCATCTGGGAATCTTGATTAAATTTACCATTCAGTACGATCCTACTATTGCCTGTCTGCAGGTCTTCCCTCCAAATGAAAAGCTTGAAAACATTAATGATCAATACTGGACATTACGAGCTGAGGAGGTACGAATCTGAAACAACGGAGATAGTGTTGATTTACAAGTGCTAGCATTTAGTGTCATGAAGTATTCTGCTTTTATTGTTCAAATGATGACACGACCTGGCTCTTATACATATACCATAATATTATATTTTTGTTCAATTTCTCTCCCAAAATAATTGTAACAGTTGTATGGTCGATCATTTTCAAATATAATAGATTCCAGAAGAAGAGAAAAATCTTGGTCCTCATGATCGTCTAATTCATGTGTACCATTTCAACAAAGACACAGCTCAAAACCAAATGGTAATTAGTTTTAATTGATATTTTTATTTTATTATAATTGTATATGACACAAGTATTGTATTTTTCGTTTTTCCTTCAAAATTCAGCAAATTCAAAACTTCGGGGAACCTTTTTTTCTGGTTATACATGAAGGAGAAACTCTATCTGAAATTAAAGTGCGAATACAGAAGAAACTTCAAGTTCCTGATGATGAGTTTGCCAAGGTATTACCTCTTGTCCAGCTATTTGAGTAATTAGTTTGTTTGGTGGTTTCGTTGACATAAAGTTGAGTATATCATCTGATTTCAGTTCACCTAACTGCTTTTTTTTTTTTTTCTTAATCTATTTCTCGTTTGTCCAGTGGAAGTTTGCATTTTCTATCACTAGGGCGTCCGGAATACCTTCAAGATTCTGACATTGTATCCAGTCGTTTTCAGGTGCGTTGATTGAATTTTCATTGTAATTATTTTTCTTACATAAATTTCTACCACTGTATTCATGTTTAAATATGTTTTGATAGAGAAGAGATGTTTATGGTGCTTGGGAGCAATATCTTGGCTTGGAGCATACTGACAATGCTCCTAAAAGATCATATGCTGTCAACCAGGTTAGTGAATTTTTTTACGAGCAAGCCTTCCTCAGGTACTATTTGGTTTTGAGGGTATAAAACTTCGTTTTATTTACTCTATTCAAAATTACGTGGGTTTTGTTTTCAGAATCGTCACACGTTTGAGAAGCCAGTAAAGATTTATAATTAGGAACCTGCAATTGATGAGTTCATCATGTATGAATTCCGCATTATTATATATCTATGGGCTTGTACACTTGGGGAAGATGGCAAGAGGCTACTATGTATAGGACTAATGAAATCAGCAATGCAGGTGGTGTCTGCAGACTTTAAGTTAGTCATGTGGTATGTAATTCTTTCTGTCAATGGAGTAATATTTCACTCAACATCTTGTATCTGCCAACCACAGTGACTTGAGCTTTTTACTACTTCCGCTTTTGTATGGAGGTTCATTAAGTTGAGGTCATTGATTATCATCTCTGAAACTGTATCAGTACATAAGATTTTTGGATTAGTGAGTGTATACAGGGTATAGTTGGTTGACTTTCGTCATTTTTCTTGATTGCTACCAGATTTTGTCCAGTTAGAATCGTTAATCTAAGTTAAGTGAGAGCTGTAGCAGAAACAGCTTTTTTATGTAATGTAAAAGATTTACCAGCCTCCATATATCTCTGGTCTGCGTAAAATTCACCATTTCATATGGTTGTTTCTCCTATTCCCCAGTCTCATCTACCTATGAACAGAAACATCAAATAGGTATAAATGAATTCTCACTTTAAGTCTTATTTACATTGATTGTTGACATTCCTTTCTGTTGGCAAAAATGGTATTTAACATCTGGCCCCCCAAAATAATAATGGACTCTAATATTATGTTGGATAGAAAATTTCATGGGCAATTTATTGTTAAAAAGAATTCGCAAATACTTTATAAAAAAAAATAAAAAAGATGTTTGAAAAGGGAATTTGAAATATTTTATATAAAAAATGAAATTTTAGTAATTTAGAATAGTTTATTACATTTAAATTTTACGTAAAAAAAAAATATATATATATATATATATATATATATAAAATATTTTTCTTAAATTATATATTCTTTTTATATTTTTAATTCGTTCTCGGTTTGATATCACTTTCTATTGATTTTTTTTATGGTTCTTTTACTTAATATTCTTCATTGTTATTTTTAGTTACAGTTGGAAAGGTTATTTTATTGACGTTTACATGATTGTTTTTCAGTCAATATAAATATTTTAGTCAATTTTGATAAAGGTTATTTTTGTATTAATATTTTTTGGATTATTTATTTCTAAATCTGATTGATTTTTAAGAGATTTTATAATTTTTCTTTGATGATGTGAAATAATATATATATATATATATATATATATATATATATATATATATATATATATATAAAAAGTTTCATTTGGTATTGTTTTTGCCAATGGCTATTAGGATTTGTTTTTAATTAAATAATGTTTTGGAAAAAAATTTATCGATTAGGATATTTTTTAATGTCAGCTAGATTTTTTTTTTTTTTAACTATAATTGATTGAGTTGAAAAAAAAAATCCAAACTTTGAGAAAATAAATATAGTTAGGGAATATTGAGCTTAATTAGAGAATTTGAGATGCCTCATTTCGTTGCAGTCGTTCAAATGTATCATTTATTGACCCCTAAGATACTTCATTTCAATAGTAGAATCCGTGTTGCTTTCTTGGTACTAAAAACGTCAAGTGAGAAGAGTTACCAACACTGTTTATAGTTGAGAATTCCTTATCACAAAATTATGGGTAGTGAAACACAATCGAAAATTATACTGTAATTACACTTATACCGAATAACTTTTACATTTTTTTTAATTTTAAAAATATATCATACTTTTAATAAAATGCTATTTACATTCTTCCTAAATTTTGAATAGATTTACATCTTTGAAGTGTTTTAATAATCTAAGCTTTTTTATATTTTAAAAAAATTATATTTTTTCATTTAAAAAAATTATGAAAATATAAAATTAATATTAATACAAAATTGTATAATTTAATTATTTTATCAGGATTTTTTTAAATTATTATTAAAAGATAAATTAAGTAGACTAAAAATCAAGATAACAAAATGTAATACTTATTCTTCACTAATTTATTCTATTTTAACTATGACAAGTTTTTGTTTAATAAATTATGGGGGTTCTATTATAACCAATTATAGTATAATAAGATATTATTTATTATCACTTTTAACTTAGAACGAGTAGAAAACAATATTTCTAGCAAACTTTTAACTATCATAGGGATAAAGCATGAGTTTCTTTTTTATTGCTAGCTATTCTTAGCTCTTTATGTTTATTATGTTTCTTTAGGCTTTACCAATAAAAGTTTGAAGAGATTAGAAGAGTTTTACCCTCATATAAAGGATAGAAGATAGTTTCTTGTCCTACAAGAAAATTAGCTTTTTACTAATGTCCAAAATCCGTTGGTAATAGGATATATCTATTGGTTAATGAGTATTTTTGATAATTAATAATTCTCAGTCACAATACTTATCTAAATCAATCAAATAATGCACAACAACTGAAAAAAAATAGTTGAACAATGACAAATTCATATATTAATTAACTTAAAAATTTAGGTAACATAATCAATTAATATCATAAGGAACATAGTGTGCTTAAGAACACAATGAATGTATATAGTAATCAACAACAAATAATTTGAATAGTTTGGAGAAATGTGGTTATAAGTTGTCCTATAGTTGATCATCATCATATTTTGCACTTATGAGTTATCATCTACTTGTTGAGAGGGATGTCTTCTTCTTCTTCTTACCAACCAAGATTCCAAAATGTTGGATATGAGACATAATACATTTGTCTTATATTATTTTTAAGGATGAATGTAAAAATCATTTTCACCACCTTTTGTTAGGCTGCAATTTAAGTAGAGAAATTAAAAGAGAGAAGAGGAAACATAAAGAGGAAGTTAAGCAATTAAAGGAAAAAATTGATAAAATGGAAGAGAAGAGAAAAAAGAAAACTTATGGAAGGTGTTCACGTCACTTGGAAGAAACTCCAAGATAAGTGAAGGATGGTGATCGCCACTTGCTTCATGACAAGATAAGATCACAAAATTTCAACTAAGAGATAATCTCTATCTCAAGAGTTTTTAAAAGGCAAAAATTAATTCTTATTCAATTTCAAGTGTGTCCATACAAGAGTAGTAGGGACTTTATTCATAGGTTTGGGAGCACAAGCAGTGAGAATGAGCTAGGAAATGTGGCACTTTGGAGCAACCAAGGGGGAAGGCCCACATCTCCCCACTACTTGTTCTCCCAAGTGTTTATAAACCCAAAAAACACTAAGACAACAAAAACTAATCTAAGGTGAACTAAACAAGCTAGAACATGTAAATAGGCCAAGAATACAAGCCCAAAATCCTATACTACTCTTTTTAGGAGAAGGAGTAAAGAAGCAAGGAGATGGTCTTGGTCATGCTTCGTGTTACCCTTCTATTTTCTTCTTTTTGTGCCCCATCTATGATCACATCATCCCCCTTGGGATGGAGAGGATTCGACCACGAATCAGGAAGACCTGCAAAAGGAGAAAGATTAGCCACATTAAAGGAAGTACTCACATGATAAGAATCGGGCAAATCAATCTCATATGCATTGTCATTTATTTTACGAAGGACTTGAAAGGGACCATCTCCTCTTGGATTGAGTTTGGATTTCCTTTGGGAAGGAAATCTATCCTTCCTTAGGTGAATCCAAACCCAATCACCAGGAGAAAAGGTGACTTTCTTCCTATATTTATTTGCATGAGAAGCATATTTTTCATTTTTCTTTTCAATTTTGATTTTGACTCGACTATGCAAATCTTTAATAAATTGGGCTCTTGAAATACCATCCATGCACATAAAGTCAAAGTCATGAAGGGGGAGGAGGTCCAATGGAGTGAGGGGGTTGAAACCATAGACAATATGAAATGGAGAATATGATGAAGTGGAGTTAACTACCCTATTATATGCAAACTCAACGTGGGGTAGTAATGCCTCCGACTGTCAAGGGTTTCCCTCAATACATCATCGTAATAATTTACCTAAAGTTCTATTGGTAACTTCTGTCTGACCATCAGTTTGTGGATGACAAGTGGTAGAAAATAAAAGTTTAGTGCCAAGTCTATTCCACAAAGATCTCCAGAAGTGACTAAGGAACTTAGAGTCTCTATCAGACACTATAGTTTTGGGTAACCCATGCAAGTGAAAATATCTCTAAATAATAAGTTAGCAATGTTTAGAACATCATCTATTTTGTGGCAAGGTATAAAATGAGCCATTTTAGAAAATCAGTCCATTACCACAAAAATAGAATATCCCTCTTTTGGTCCTAGGTAAACCCAAAATAAAATCCATAGAGATGTCAACCCAAGGTGAACTTGGGACCGGAAGAGGGATGTATAAGCTATGAGGATGGTGGTAGACTTAGCATGTTGGCAAGGGATGCATTGACTACAAAACTTAGCTACATGTTTATGCATGCGAGGCCAAAAGAAATGTTCATGTAGTATGTCTAAAGTCTTTGCTACCCCAAATGACCCATTAAACCACCCTCATGTGCTTCTTTGATATTAAGAAATCTTAAGGATCCCTTGGGTACACATAGGCGTTTATTTTTGAAAAGGAAACCATTATCTATGAAAAACTCTTTGTGTGGCCCCTGGGAACATAAGTTAAAAATGGAGGAGAAGTCACTATCATCTTGGTATAGCTCCTTGATGTTATCAAACCCAAGAAACTTAGTTTCCAAAGTAGTCAAAAGAGTATGTCTTCTAGATAGGGCATCGACCACTATGTTTGAAGTACCTTGCTTGTGTTTGATAACATAAGGAAATTGTTCTAAGAACTCCACCCACTTGGCATGTCTTTTATTGAGTTTTCTTTTACCTTTCAAATGTTTTAAAGTTTCATTATCACTATGGATCACAAATTCTTTTGAAATCAAGTAATGTTGCCAAGTATGCAAAGCTCGAATAAGAGCATAAAGTGCTTTATCATAGGTGGAATAATTTAAGTGACTTCCTTTCAACTTCTCACTAATGTAAGCTATGGGATGCCCTTCTTGAAGAAGAACAACCTCAATGCCTACATTAGAAGCATCACATTCAACTTCAAATGATTTAGAAAAGTCAGGAAGGGCTAGAATGGGAGCATGAGTTAACTTATCTTTTAAGATTTGAAAACTCTTTTGTTGCTCATCTCCCCATTGAAACCCTACATCTTTCTTTACTATATCACTTAAAGGAGCGGAGAGAGTAGAGAAGTTAGGCACAAAACGTCTATAAAATAGCTAGCCCATGAAAACTCCTACCATCTTTGATGTTTTGAGGAGTGGGCCAATCCCTAATGGTAACTATTTTATTAGAGTCGACTTGGACTCCATTGGAGCTTATTACAAATCCTAAGAGAACTACTTGCTCCATAACAAATAAACATTTTTCCTTATTGGCAAATAAAGATGCAACCCTTAATGTTTGAAGAACACTCCTAATATGCATGTAATGATCCTCTATGGACAAGCTATAGATTAAGATGTCATCAAAATAAACTACTACAAACTTTCCTATGAAAGGTCTAAGGACATGATGCATGAGATGCATGAAGGTGCTAGGAGCATTTGTTAAAGCAAAGTTCATTACTAACCACTCATATAATCCAAAGTTGGTTTTAAAAGCGGTTTTTCATTCATCACCTTCTTTGGTTCTAATTTGATTGTATCTGCTCTTAAGATCAATTTTAGAAAATATGGTGGAACCATGAAGCTCATCTAATAAATCATCTAGAATAGGAATGGGATGTCTATACTTAATGGTAATGTTGTTGATAGCCCTACAATCCGTGAACATATGCCATGACTCATCCTTTTTAGGGACAAGTATAACTGTTAAACATACAAGGATATGAAGCTTGAAGATTTTGATGATGATTCAAGAACAAAGGACTTGAAGACTTATAATCATTTGTATTTACTTTTAATAACTCATGTCGCCGCCGTCAAAAAGAGGCGGTCGGAGCGATGCGATGGTTCTGACTTTCCCAATTTTCGCGTTTTTATGGGTGATGTTACAACGCCTTTAGGTTGTCCGATAACCGGGCTGAACCTAGGGGCGAGGTTTTCAAAAAGGTGTTCTTGAGTTGTACGATAACCGGGCTAACCCAAGAACTAATTTGAAGGGGTTCTTATGGAGTCGCCACCGATGTTTTTACTAGAAACATCGAAAAAGGGGTAAAAAGGCGTTGCTTTTCGAAAACCAACTTTGATCGTTAAAACCATAGTTTAGGTAAGGTAGTTAGTTACGTGTAAGGGAAGTATTAGTTCCCTTACAACGCCCCTTTCGGGTTCCCTATGATAAGCCAGCTATTTAATAAATAAACTTGTGAAAAGACGCTTTTACCCTTTTATTTACGGAATTAAAGTAACGACTACATGACCCTAATATCTATTACGCAATTTTAATTATAAAAATAAAGGCAATAAAGAGAGGGAGAGAGTGAAGAAACCTCTGAAGCAAGCTTTTTAATTGATATTTTGAAAATTAGGGTGCGTTTTGACAGCCCTTCGCTCTTTACAACGGGAGGGGGGTCTCACCATTCGCAAGTGGCGAGACGGCCGTCTCGCCAAACGAGACGGCGGTCTTGACTTGCTGGAATGGCGAGACAACGGTCCCGAAAAGCGAGACGGCGGTCTCGATCCCTAAAGGCGAAAATCCTTATTTTAATGCAAAAAATCCTTCCTATCCTATTATGGGGCCTAATAGTCTCTCCTAGTGGCTTCTTAGGTTTCGTCCATCTTCGAATAGGAGGTCTTCTGGTCTTTATTTTGAGGCCGGGCAAGATTTGGGGTCTACAACTACCCCCCCTTTACTTGACCAATCGACTGGAAGGTAAAGGAGTTGACCATCCTGCCCGGTTACCCTTCGGACATCCCGTCTTGCGGCGATTGATCTTCTGGGGAAAATTGTGTTGTGCACCTTCAGGATACTGCTTCTGACGATAGCCAATCCCTTCAGTTGACACATGGTAGAACCTCAGGATACTCCTTCTGACGGTAGCCGATCCTTCGGTTGATGGGTATAAACCCCTCATCAGGCTGGTAGTTACAGCCTTTTGTGTGTAGGGTTGGATGAGTATGAACCCCTCATCAGGCTGGTAGTTGCAGTCCGTTGTGCGTCGGACTGGATGAGTATGAACCCCCCATCAGGCTGGTACAGTCCACTGCGTAGGACTGGTGGTGGTGGCGGCTTACTGCTCGGGTGGCTCATGTGCCGAGTGTTGAGATGCGTTCTCTTGTCTTTGTTTTTGTCTTTTTTGGGAATGGTCGTTCGGTCTGTACCAGGGATTCTATTGATGTTCATTCATCTTGTTGATTGCTGGGGATTCTTTGATTTTGATCCTTTGGTAGTGATCATCTGGCTTGGTGGTTGCCGGAGATTACTCTGATTTTTTCTGGTAATGGTCATCCAACTTCGCTGGTTGTCGGTAGTCTTGTTTTTTGTTGTTCAACTCTTGCTTGGTTGTCAAAGAACCTTCTTGGGTAATGCATATTTTTGGTGAATTCGGTGAAGTCTTACCGGGATATTTTTTGGGTGTTTCCTTTTTTGAATGTAAGCACAAAGCTAATGTTTTTACATGAATGCTTTTTTGGCTTTTTTTTTTATTTGCCAGAAGTATTTTTGTTTGTTTTGTTTTTGACAAAGTCATTTTTGTGCGACTACTTGTGCGTGGATGCTCTTAATGCAATCTATTTTTAGTTGGGGCACCTAGAAAGTGACTGATACTTTCTTTGCTGTTTTCCCGTGATTTTTTTTATGAAATTTTTGTTTTTGTTTTAGCCCTATCTTTTGCCTAGACCGCCCTTTGCGGGTTTTCAATCTAGCGGGCTTGCCTTAATTTTTGCCTAAGATATCTCGGCGGGTTTTTTTCCTTTTTATGAAGGCCTTAACTCTTGCCTAGACCGCCCTTTGCGGGTTTTCGATCTAGCAGGCCGCCCTATTTTTGCATGAGAATGTCCTAGCAGGCGCTGTTTATTTTGATCTTGTTTTCTTTTTCTTTCTTATGCTTTCATGTATTGCTTGTTTTATGCATGCTTATGTTTCATTAATATAGAGGTATTCTCACAAGTAGGTCAAGAGAAGAGAGGACAATTTTTATTGATATAGTCAAATGGTTTATTTTTACAGAAGGATTTACAAAGGAATTTATAATCAGGGCTGGCCAAGGTTGGAATTTACAAAGGGTATAACAATCATGCCCGTTATTTCTGTTTTTCGTGGTTGCTTCAATTGAGATGCTCGAGCTCGGAGTGAAGATCATGCCAAGTCTGCTTGCTTCCGGGAGGGTATTACCTTAGTCGCCTTGCGGTTTTCAGCTAAGGTAATGATTGCTCCTTTTTTTTGTTTTTTTGTGTTTTTTTTTAACCTCTAATTTTTTGCCTATGACGTATCCTAGCGAGGAATATAGACCCTGTCTTTTACCCAAGACGCTCTTTGCGAGTTTTCGTCCTGAAGGGTCATGAGCAATGTCTTCAGGTGTAGTATTTCTTTACCGCACCTGAATTGACTGGATGTCAACGCTCTTCTCCGTCCATGTTGGTGAGGATAAGGGCTCCTCCTGAGAAGTCTCGCTTGACCACAAAGGGTCCTTCATAGTTTGCTGTCCATTTCCCAATTTTATCTTTCTGAGCTGGAAGCAATTTCTTTATTACCAGATTCACTTCTCGGAAGGTGCGGGGATTGACTTTCTTGTCGTAGGCTCTCTTGATCTTCTTTTGATAAACTTGCCCCGACATATGGCATCCAACCATTTTTCTTCGATTAGGTTCAGCTGATCGTACCGGCTTTGGACCCATTCGGCTTCTATTAATTTTTCTTCCATAACAACTTGCAGGGATGGTATTTCGACCTCTACTAGTAGTACGGCCTCCATTCCGTATACGAGGGAATCCGGAGTAGCCCTTGTGGAGGTTCGCACTAAAGTTCAATAGCCATGTAAGGCAAAGGGAAGCATTTCATGCCAATCTTTGTAGGTTACTACCATTTTCTGGATGATTTTCTTAATGTTCTTATTGGATGCCTCGACTGCACCATTCATCTTAGGTCGGTACGGAGAGGAATTGTGGTGTTGAATTTTGAAGTCTTGACATAATTCCTCCATCATCTTGTTATTGAGGTTGGTCCCATTATCAGTAATGAGCCTATGAGGGATGCCGTACCGACATAGAATATTTTTCTTGATGAAGATGGTCACCACTTTTCTAGTCACGTGCGTATATGATGCTGCCTCGACCCATTTGGTGAAATAGTCAATGACCACCAAAATAAAGCGATGACCATTAGATGATTTGGGTTCGATGGGTCCGATGACGTCCATGCCCCACATAGAGAATGGCCATGGTGTAGCCAGGGTACTGAGAGGTGCGGGTGGCACTCGAATATTATAGGCATAGATTTGGCACTTGTGACAGTTTTTTGCATATTGGTGACAATTCGCTTCCATTGTGGACCAAAAATACCCTTCCCTTAAGATCTTCTTCGCCATGACATGCCCAGGTGCGTGGGTCCCAAAAGTTCCTTTGTGGATTTCTCTTATCAAGGTTTGGGCTTCTTCATGGTCCACACACCTTAAGAGAGTGGAATCGAAACTCTTTTTGTAGAGGGTTTCTTCAATCAACATGAACCCTACTACCCTCTTACGAATGGTTCATTTATCATTATCATTGATTCCTTCGGGGTATTCGCCCTTCATGAGGTATTGCTTTATGTCGTGATACCAAGGGTTTTGATCACGCTCGTCATTTATTGTCATGCAAAAAGCTTTCTTGTCATGCAACTTGATTTAGATGATTGGCATCTCATGCTCTTGACCCAAAGAAAACATGGATGATAGAGTGGTGAGGGCGTCAGCAATTTGATTGTCTTCGCGAGGAATATACTGGAAGGTGACACTTTCCATTCTTGAGACTAAATCACGGATGTGCTCTAGATATGGAGTTTTAGGTTTCCTATTCACCTTTAAGTTGATAGATGACAAAGGATGAGTCGGCGAAAACTTTGAGCTTAGTAACCCCATGATCTAGAGCTGCTTGGATTCCTAGTGTGCACGCTTCGTATTCGACCATGTTATTGGTACAATCAAAATTCAACTTGACCATTACGGGGATATACTTCTTTTCGGGGGATATCAAAATAGATCCTATCCCGTGTCCAAGCATGTTTGAGGCTCCGTCAAAGAACATGGTCCATACCTCTTCTTTGGTTTCTTCGTGTTCGATGTGCATGATATGTTCATCGGGAAAATCGTCCTATAGGGATTGGTATTCGTCTGTTGATCCATTGGCTAGATAGTCTGCTAGGGGACTACCCTTAATAGCTTTCTGGGTGACATGAATAATGTCAAACTCTGAGAGGAGTACTTGGCACCTAGCTATTCTTCCAGTCAGAATAGGTTTCTTGAAGAGGTATTTGATTGGGTCCATTTTGGAGACCAAGCATGTTGTGTGTCGAGCCATGTATTGTCAGAGACGCTGAGTGACCCACACAAATGCGCAATAGGTCTTTTCAAATGGTGTATAACGGGTTTCATAGTCTAGGAATTTCTTGCTAAGATAATAAATGGCTTGTTCTTTCTTCTCGGTTTCATCTTGTTGACCAAGCACACATCCCATGGACTCTTCGAGTATTGACAAATATAGGATCAGAGGTCTCCCCTCAACGGGTGGTACCAGTACTGGCGGATTGGTTAAGCATGTTTTGATTTTATCGAACGCTTGTTGGCATTCTTCATTCCACACCGTTGGTTGGTTTTTGCGCAACAGTTTAAAGATGGGTATACATTTATCCGTCAACTGTGCGGTGAAACGGGCAATATAGTTAATTCGGCCTAGAAAACCTCTGACCTCCTTTTCCGTGCTTGGTGGGGGCATTTCCAAAATTGCCTTGGTTTTGTCGGGGTCCACTTCGATTCCTCTTTTGCTGACGATGAACCCCAAAAGTTTTCCTGACCGTACTCCGAAAGTACATTTTGTCGGGTTTAATTTGAGTTGATACTTTCGAAGTTGATCGAATAGTTTCTTGAGATATTGAATGTGGTCCATCTCGTTTCTGGACTTGGCGATCATGTCGTCCACATATACTTCTATTTCTTTGTGGATCATGTCATGGAACAGTGTGACCATAACCCTTTGATAGGTAGCCCCTGCATTCTTGAGTACGAAAGGCATTACACGATAGCAGAAGGTGCCCCATGGTGTGATGAAAGAGGTTTTTTCTCTATCCTCGACAGCCAATTTAATTTGATTGTACCCCGCATACCCATCCATGAAGGAATAGAGTGTGTTGGCAGCGGTATGGTCTACTAGTGTGTCTATATGTGGTAGGGGAAAGTCATCCTTTGGATTTGCTCGATTGAGGTCCCTATAATCCACACATACCCTGACTTTTCCATTCTTTTTTATGACAAGCACTATGTTGGCCAACCACTCCGGGTACTTGGACACTACTAGGAAATTGGCGTCCAGTTGTCTTTGCACCTCTTCCTTAATCATTAAGGACCAATCTGGCTTGATTCTTCTGAGTTTTTGCTTGACAGGTCAAAACCCTTCTTTTAATGGCAGCCGATGCTCTACTATACTTGTGTCGAGCTTGGGCATGTCATGATAGGACCAGGCGAATACATCCATATATTCTTTTAGAAGCTGTATCAATCCCTCCCTTATGCTACTTTCTAATTGGGTGTCGATGTTTATCTTTTTCTCATCATCCCCTTCTCCCAAATTGATAGTTTTCATTTCTTCTTGATGCGGTTGTATAATGCGTGTTTCTTTTTCCAACATTCTTTGCATGTCTGGGGAAATGGTCCGCTGCTCACTGTCAGACTCGACCCATTCACCTTCGGCTTCCGGGGTCCATAGAGATTCATCAATCATAGACATGATGTGTTTTAGGTTCTATTTTAGTCATAGATTTTATTATTCAATTATCTTTGAAAGAATAATAAATAGAAGAGGGAAAAGAATGAAGGAAATGAATGTGAAAAAATTCCTCATGTATTAAGGAAAATGAGAGTGTGTGTACAAGCCCTTTTAATCAGAGTCCCTGCAGCAACGGGCGGGGACCACAGGAGATACAAAAGAAAGCTTAAAAAAAAAGCACCCTAGGGGTTGATCCTCCCAATCCTCCCTCTTTGTTACTCTGGCTTAGACAGAGGTTTAGCGTCGACATCAGAAGTAGAGGCATCAAAAGTTATCCACCCGGCGTCGATCAATTCTTGGACCCGATATTTAAGGGTCAAGCTATTTTCTGTTGAGTGTCTGGGTGAACCCGAGTGGTAATCACATTTCTCGTTTGGTTTATACCACTCGGGGTAGGGAGGCTCCATCTGCTTCTTTGGAGGGACGCAGGTCAAGAGTTTGGCCTCCAGCAGCTGAGGCAGCAATTTACCATAGGAAGTTGAGATGGGAGTGAACTTCCTTTCTTTCTTGCAAGGCTGTCGAGCCGCTTGTGGAGTAGAAGAAGGAGTAGCGAAATTAATTTCTTGCACAGCTTCGTCCTTCTTCTTGCCAGCATGTTTTCTAAATGAGACGCCAGCATGGGAAGACTGTGTTATCTTCCCCCTTCTTAGTCCCTGCTCTACTCTTTCCCCCACAGTGACTATGTCCGAGAAAACGTTGGAGGTACTGACTATTGCCTTATCGTAGTATGCTCCAGTCAGTGAATCTATGAACAAAGCCACTGTCTCCTTATCTGTCAACGAAGGCTCTATTTGGGCGGCCATTTCCCTCCATCTTTGGGCGTACTTTGAAGGGTTAGTCATTCCTTTTACTCATGGTTCTGAGATCTGACTTGTCAGGGGTCAGATCAATGTTGTATCGTTAACGACGAAGAAAAGCGTCAGCCAATTATTTCCAGTTTTGGACAAGCCCTCTCTCCAACTACATGTACCAATTGAGACTCGTGTCAGCTAGACTCTCCTAGAAGCAGTGGATCAGGAGTTTTTCATTTTCAGCGTGTGCGACCATCTTACGACAATACATCGTAAGATGGTTGTAGACCCCAAATCTTGCCCGACCTCATAATAAAGACCATAAGACCTCCTTTTCGAAGATGGATGAAGCCTAAGAAGCCATTAGGAGAGACTATTAGGCCCCATACTAGGATAGGAGGAATTTTCTGCAGGTAAATAAGGATTTTCACCTTTTAGGGTCGAGACCGCCGTCTTGCTTATCGGGACCGCTGTCTCGCCACTTCTGCAAGTCGAGACCGCCGTCTCGCCACTTGCGAATGGCGAGACGGCCCTCCCGGTTGGTGAGACGACCTTCTCACCATTTTTGCAAGGCGAGACGGTCGTCTCGACCTTGTCAGACGAGACATTCGTCTTGACCTGAGAGGCTCGAATCCCTATAAATAGTCGCGCCTTCACCCTCATTTCACACAGTTTTTCCATTCTCTCTCTTGTCACTTCCTCAAATTCTCTTCCTAGAACCCCTCCGAAGCATTTCCGAAGTTTCTGAGCTTTTTAGAGTTTTTTTTATAGAGTTTTCGAGAGATTTTCGGCATTGTAAAGAGCGAAGGGCTGTCAAAAAGCACCCTAGTTTTCAAGAAATTAATATAAAGCTTGCCTCGGAGGTTTTTACATTCTCTCTCTTTTACTGCTTTATTTTTAATTATGCAATAGATATTAGGGCCATGTAGTCGTAACTTTAATTCCATAAATAAAAGGGTAAAAGCGTCTTTTCACCGGTTTACTTATTTAAATAGTTGGCTTATCATAGGGAACCCGAAAGGGGCGTCGTAAGGGAACTGGCACTTCCCTTACACGTAACTAACTCCCTTACCCACTCTGGTTCTAATGACCAAAGTTGGTTTTTCGAAAACCAACGCCTTTTCACTCCTTTTCTGATGTTTCCGGTAAAAACGTTGGTGGCGACTCCAGAAGAACCCTTCAAAATTAGTTCCTGGGTTAGCCCGGTTATCGAACAATCCAAGAACACTCTTTTGAAAACCTCGCCTCTAGGTTTAAACCGGTTATCAGACAACCTAAAGGCATTGTAACCACACCAATAAAAACGCGAAAATTGGAAAGTCAGAACCATCGCGTCGCTCCGACCGCCTCGTTTTGACAGCGGCGACAGATGACGACTCCACTGGGGAAGCCTAGAGAGTTGATCCCATTTAGTGATGGGCCAGCTAAAAATAAATAAACCAAGAAATTACGCTTTTACCCTACCTTGTATTATAACATGTTTTAATGTTTGGCTTTAATAATTGTTGTTTGTTTATTTTACGCAATTGTTTGAAATACAAACTGTACACAAACCCTTGCACACAACAGTTCCCCCTATACCCGGGGGCAAGTAAAAAATCCATAGGGAGTGGGTGGCAGGAACGGTTCGCTGTAGTGATGACCTTGTGCCCACCAGTGTGATCGGAAACCACCACTCAAGGTGATAACCTTCCTCTTTTGGCACGAAGACTGACTATGGCCTTAGTGCTAAGCATGGTCGGAAGGCTGGAGAGTGGGGACCCTATAATGGGGGCACCTTGGGGGCCTTAGCCTTGGTGAGAACTGTTAGAACCTACCTTCGCCAATGCACTTTTCTGCGGGAAAACCCTACCTCGTGATTAAAACGACTTCTCACCTGTTCGCGGATGATCGAATTGTGTGCGTATTTGTTTGTTGCATTTGTTTATTACATAGCATAACCAAACAACAGAAAAATCACAAAAACATATTTCACAATAAATACCCTTATCTCGGACAGTCTGCCTTTTAACTAGCCTGGTTTCAGGTTCTTTGTAAGCTAAGTAGCCACGCAGTCCGTCAGAAGAGATAAAAGGTTATGAATAAACCAAATATAATAATAATAAAAAAAATCAAAACATTTATAAAAATCCTTTTGACAAAGTCGTATCATTCATATCGCATCTTAAGTGGAAAAACCAAGAGAGAAAAAAAATGCATAAGAAAAGTATGCATATGCATCATTTTAATAAATCCCTAAAAAATGGGTCTTAAAAGCGCGTTTTGAGAAAATTACTAGGCCAAATCCCCTTTGGGGGTTTATAGCATGATTCTTCACCTTTTTCTCTTTGTTTTGATATGTTGTGCGTCCAAATCGGACCTCTCAGTCAAAAGTTATGTCACTTTGAACATCTACCGCCCTTTTGTACTGGTGCATGCATAATACATTCATTCTAGGGAGCACTAGATATCCCTAAGACAATAGCGAAAGAGGCCCCGAGCACATTTGTGACCTTCGCGACAAGGAAGGGACAAGTGTACTAAGGTGTGATAGTGACCCCCATTATACTTGTCAAGTCTGTGATGGGGAAGAAACCATTACGCCAAGGTGGGTAGGATACCCCATAAAGCGTAAACTTTAAGGAGGATACCTAAGTCATTGTCTTAAGGAATATCCATCTCATAAATCATTCATTTTAAACAATAATTTTTTTTTGCATTATAGAAAGCGGCTGGTATTCTTCATTCCCTCATCCGCATACAAAAAAAACACAAAATCCCAAACAGTATCATATATCATAAAACATGATAATGTTTAGGAAAAAACAAACACCTACATACATGCATCCACCAAACTTCATCCTCATAACATGCATCTAACAATAGACAGTCGAAGAAGTGGACATTCCTCAATACCATGAAAAGAGGTTAGGGCATTGGCATACCATGCACGGGAAGTAAAAAAGAATTTAAATAGAAATTCTAACCCGCCTATGGGTTCATTTAGTCTTCTCCACTTTTTTAAAAAAAAAAATGTACTTCGAAACATTGCATTGAGGAATGTACACTGTCTAGATAAAATAAATAAAATTATTTGTTTTCATCATCTCTTCAACCATCTATTGCATTCATAAATTGCATTCATTCATTCTCACTTTAATAATAATAACATAATAAAAAGAAGGGATTAATTGATGTGCTTCCCTTGAATTGGAATAAGATGAAGAGCAAACCTCTCGTAGTCAAGTTCTCTCCAACGGTTGATCCGCCTAAAGAAGATAATAAGGAAGAGGGGGCAAGGAGGTCGTTACATTTGTTCACGCCTCGAATCAAATAAGGTGGGTACCAAAAACATCGCCCATCAATGAGGATATCTCCAGCATAGCCGACATTGGGGGGCAGGATTAGCAGTAGAAGAATCTACTCCCTCGAAGAGCTACAAGACAATCCTCCCAAAAATAAAACAAAAATAATATGATCGAAGAGAAACATAATCCAAAGGGGAAATTGAATAGACTTTAGATTCACGACGCTGAGACAGTTCTTTCAACACTCCACCAAAGAGACAAACTCACGGTAGGTGACAAGCTGCTCACGGTTCGAGCTAAAGATAACATTCAGATCAGCAAGCCGTTTGCCCTACCTTGAATGGATGTGACTGAAGAAGACCTTTGAAATATCTTTTGTCAATATGAAAATACTTCCCCAACAATATGAAGGTGACCCACATGATATGGATATCGCCCAAACCAAGGGCTCATTAGAAACTCTCAAGGAATAAGGGAGCCACCAGATTTTAAAGACAATCCTTTAAAGCATTACCCTACAAAGGATCAAGCTGCACGGAGAAAAGGGAAGTCTCCCCTCCACACTTTGAATAAGATTTTCCCAAATAGAGGGGTTCAAGCGTCAAAAGCAACTTTGTCATTAGATGTTCTCCTTTTAATTCTTAGGGTTTGTAAATCCAATGACTATTAGAGATTACTCCTCGGGGCCAGCCTGACCCCCGAGCATTGTAGGGCACATATTTCCCTATTAATTACAAAGAATGTCATTCCTACTATCTGCTTCTCTTCTTACTATTCATGTCTAAACCTCATTAATAACCATGTTTAAACAAACATTTCAAAAATGCATCAAAGTGCGCCATCGTCAAAATAATCAAACCACTCATCACCACTGATTGACTAGAAACACAAAATAAAGCCGTGTTTCGCCAATGTTGTGCAAAAAGAAAATAAAAATCAAAAGAAGCCCATAAAAGCTAAAGGCCAAAAAGAGAGTGCAAGATACCCGGTAGGAAACCCACAAAGGGGGCTACGCGAAATTTAGGGTAAACCCGCTAGGAAACCTGAACAACCATAAAGGGTAGCCTAGGCAAAAATTAGGATTACAAAATAAAGTCCGCTAGGTTTCCAAAGAAAGAAAAAGAAACCTAGACAAAAGTTAGGACAAAACAAAACACAACATCCTAAGTTGAAAACCCAAAGGGCAGATTAGGGAAGTCAATCAGTCATAGCAAGCGCCATAGAATAGGACGTCACTCCATAAATAAAGCATTGTTTAAACTAGCCTAAACACACTAATCAACCTTGGCTAGCTGTGCTTACAAAAACCATTTTCTGTCAAAATAAAACAATTCTAAAACACAAGCCTTTCAATTAAAAATATCCTCTTCTTTCTCGTCTATTGACCCGTACCACTACGACATTCTAGTAAGTAGTAGGGAAATGTGGAGATAGTAATCAATAGGAGTGTCGCCGCCGTCAAAATGAGGCGGTCGGAGCGACGCGATGGTTCTGACTTTCCAATTTTCGCGTTTTTATAGGTGTGGTTACAACGCCTTTAGGTTGTCCGATAACCGGGCTGAACCTAGGGGCGAGGTTTTCGAAAAAGTGTTCTTGGATTGTCCGATAACCGGGCTAACCCAAGAACTAACTTTGAAGGGTTCTTATGGAGTCGCCACCGATATTTTTACCGAAAACATCGGAAAAGGAAAAACGAAGGCAATGGTTTTCGAAAAACCAACTTTGGCCATTATAACCAGAGTCGGGTAAGGGAGTTAGTTACGTGTGGGGAAGGTATTAGCACCCCCACAACGCCCCTTTCGGGTTCCCTATGATGGACTATTCTTAAAATAAAGACAATAAAATTATGCTTCTACCCTATTTATTTATTACAGAATTTAAATAGTTATCTACATGATCCTAATATCTAATGCATACAAGGAAATCAGTAAAAGAAAGCGATAAAAGAGAAGAGATATGAAGGAGAACCTCCGAAGCGAGCTTTTATAAATGTTGAACTTGAGGAAGCTTTTTGGCAGTCCCCGCACTCTATAGAGACACTTCTCTCTCGATCAAAAAATAAAGGTGTCACCCTACCGATGGCCAGATGTCTCAAAAAAAGAGGACATCCTTAACCGATTTCTACCTTAAGGGAAATCGGAAGGCTCACTCAAACTTTGGAAAAATACTCAGAGTCACTTTAAAGTGCCAAAAGGCTTCCTAGAGAGTGGTAGGAGTGAATGGTGTGTGTAAATGAGGGAATGAAGCCCCCTATTTATAGTTTTTCGCGCCTGACAGGTCGAGACCGTCGTCTCGTCTGACAGGGTCGAGACCGTCGTCTCGCCATGCCAAAGTGGCGAGACCACTGTCTCGCCAAACGAGACCGTTGTCTCGCCCTTCGCAGGTGACGAGACCGCTGTCCCGGAGAGCGAGACCGCCGTCTCGCCATTCGCAGGTGGCGAGACGACGGTCTCGATTTTGAGACGGCGGTCTCGTCCCAAAAAGGCGAGAAACCTTATTTTTGTGCAGAAAATCCCTCCTATCCTAGTATGGGGCCTAATAGTCTCTCCTAGTGGCTTCTTAGGCTTCGTCCATCTTCGAATAGGAGGTCTTTTACTCTTTATTTGGAGGTCGGGCAAGATTTGGAGTCTACAGCTGCCCCCCCTTTACCTGACTAGTCGGATGTTGGCCTGTTGTGCCAGACAGATTGACACGAAGGTAAAGGAGTTGACCCTCTTGCCCGGCTACCCTTCCGATGTCCCGTCTTGCAGCGGTTGATCTTCTGGGGAAAAGTGCGTTGTGCGCCTCCAGGATGCTCCTTCTGACGGTAGTTGATCCCTTCGACTGATGAGTATGAACCCCCATCTGGTTTGACGAGTATGAACCCCCGCCTGGTAAGCCTCCTTTTGTAGGGCCTGATGAGTATACACCCCCATCTGGTGTCTGACGAGTATGAACCCCCGTCTGGTAAGCCCCCTTTTGTAAGGCTTGATGAGTACACACCCCCATCTGGTGAAGTGCCTCCGGATGCTCCTTCTAGTGGTAGCTGACCCTTTGGCTGTTGTGGCGGCTTACTGCTCTAGCTCATGCGCCGACTGACTGCATGGAGAGTGATTTCTGTTTTGGTAAATGTTTTTGGACCTTTCTGGTAAAGTCTTCCGGTGTGCCGGGGATTCTTTGTTTTTTTGGCTTTTCCTGATAGCCATCCAGCTTGTTATTTGCTGGGGATTATTTGTTTTTGATCCTTTGGTAGTGGTCATCCGACTTTTCTGGTTGTCGGGGATTTTTGATGAGTACCTCTTAGGTAGGCAGAAATCCTCTAGGGATTTGTTGATCTTGGTGACACCTCTTGAGTAGGCGGATATCCATTGAAAATTTGTTGATTTTGATGGTGCCTCCGAGCAGGCAAATACTTCATTGAGTTTCTAGTAATGCCTTTGAGTGGGCAGATGCTTCATCGGAAGTGAAGACTTTTGGCTGCATTTGTTTTGCCTCTGACTAGGCTGATATTCCCCTATGGGGATGCTGACTCTTGCTTGTCAGGTCTTGCCTATGTGTAGGCAAATGACATTCTGAGGATGAATTTGAAGTTTTTCCTTTGCAGTAGGCTCACTGGGGATGATCTTTCTTTTTTATTGATCCACCGAGGAATTGTTTGACTTCCCAGGGGTCAAATTTTGGTAGCCCCTTTGGGGGAATGGAATCTTGGCTCCTTAATTGATGTGGGTGCGAGTTGGCTTTTGTGGTGCTCTTATTCTGTTGAAGGAATGGAATTTCCAATTCCTTCTTTTTGATTTTTTTCTTTTTCTGAGGTGACCCACTTAGGGAGCAAGGATTTTCATTTGATTTCGCCTTTTTCCGCGATTTATCTCTTTTTTTTCGCGATTTGAAATTTGGCTTTTTTGGGATAATGCGTAAGCCTTTTTACTTTTTAGTCTCTCTTTATTACGCTGGCTTTTTCCTTCTTTTTGGGAGGTCCATTAGGGATGAAGTTTTCTTTCTTTGGTGATCCACCAGGGAATTAGTTGACTCCCTAGGGATCTGATTTTTCTTTTCTAGGGATGGAGTCTTGGCTCCTTGATTGATGTTGATGCGAGCTAAACTTGTGAAGCTCTTATTCCACTGGAGAATGGGAATTTCTGATTCTTTTTTGTAGACTTTTTAGGAGATCCACTTGAGGATTTTTATTCGGCCTTTTCTGTTGTTGCCTTTTCTTTTGGACATCCTCTGGGGATGACTAAGCCTTTCCATTGGCTTTTCTTTTATGATGTCTGATGATTGTGCCCTCTTTTATTGGGTGATGATTGGAGCTTTGGCTTATGGAAGCTTCTTATGACAACTCGCTCTTCTTTCTTGAGGGAGAGCAATGTTTGGAGACTTATTACTTTCTTGTGCCTTCTTTTCTGGGTAGAAGGATGGTAGTTGGAGCTCTTGATTTTCAAAAGCTCTTATTCTGTTGAGTCGCTTGATTGACGACTTGCTCCATTTTCTTGAGGGCATTATTTGGAGACTCAGTCTCAGTGATCCTATTTTCAATCACAAACATGGAGCTAGTCTCCTTCTATGCATGAATGCTTTTCGTTTTTTTGTTATTTGTCTGAAGTAATTTTTATTTCTTTCATTTTTGACATTGACAAAGTCATTTTGTGCGACTACTTGTGTGTGGATGCCTTAAATGCAATCTATTCTTTTTGATTGATGCATATGGAAAAGTGATTGGCATTCTCCTGCTGGACTTTTTATGATTATGATGAAGGGCCCCTCTCTTTTATTCATTTTTTGGTTTAGCCCTATCTTTTGCCTAGACCGCCCTTTTTGGGGTTTTCGGTCTAGCGGGCTGCCTTAATTTTTGCCTAGGATATCTTAACGGACTTTTTTCCTTTTTTATGAATGCCCTAACTTTTGCCTAGACCGCCCTTTGCGGGTTTTCGATCTAGCGAGCTACCCTAACTTTTGCCTAAGAATCTCCTAGCAGGCATTATTTTTTATTTTTATTTTTCTCATTTCTCTTTTCTTTTTGAGAGAAAGGACCCTATGCATGTATGCAATGTTTGTGATATGCATCCTATAATACTATTTCAATTAATTTTTCAAAAGGATTAACCAATGTGCTTTTACTTCTGATGAGCTTCTGATGTTATGTGCTTTTGTTGACAGAATAGGTTGTACCGATTTTGCCGTTGCGATTTTTCCATGACCGAAGAATGATTGTGTTGATTGTAGAGCGACTTGCCATGTCAGTGCGCCCCTCCCTTTCCTCGGGGATGCCAATCCTCCTATTGCTTACTATCTCCACATTTTCCTACTACTTACTAGAATGCCGTAGTGGTAAGAGTCAAGAGAAGAGAAAGAAGAGGATATTTAATTCAAAGGCTTGTGTTTTAGAATTGTTTTATTTTGACAAAAAATGGTTTTTGTAAGCACGGCTAGCCAAGGTTGGTTAGAGTGTTTAGGCTAGTTTAAACAACGTTTTGTTTATGGAGTGGCGTCTTATTCTATGGCGCTTGCTATGACTGATTGACTTCCCTAGTTCGCCCTTTGGGTTCTCAGTCTAGGATGTTGTGTTTTGTTTTGTCCTAAGTTTTGTCTAGGTTTCTTTTTTTGTTGCTTTGGAAACCTAGCGGACTTTATTTTGTAACCCTAATTTTTGCCTAGGCTACCCTTTATGGTTGTTCAGGTTTCCTAGCGGGTTTACCCTAACTTTTGCATAGCCCCCTTTGTGGGTTTCCTACCAGGTATCTTGCCCTCTCTTTTTGGCTTTTAGCTTTTATGGGCTTCTTTTGATTTTTGTTTTCTTTTTGCACAACATTGGCGAAACACGGCTTTATTTATGACGAGGTAAAACTTTATTTTGTGTTTCTAGTCAATCAGTGGTGATGAGTGGTTTGATTATTTTGACGATGGCGCATTTTGACGCATTTTTGAAACGTTTGTTTAAACATGGTTATTAATGAGGTTTAGATATGAATAGTAGGAAGAGAAGCAGATAATAAGAATGAAATTCTTTGTAATTAATAGGGAAATATGTGCCCTACAATGCTCGGGGGTCGGGCTAGCCCCGAGGAGTAATCTCTAATAGTCATTGGATTTACAAACCCGAAGAATCAGAAGGAGAACACCTAATGACTAAAGTCGCTTTTGACGCTTGAACCTCTTTGTTTGGGAAAATCTGATTCGAGCTGCGGAGGGGAGACTTCCCTTTTCTTAGTGCAGCTTGATCCTTTGTAGGGTAAGCTTCAAAGGATTATCTTTAAAATCTGGTGGCTCCCTTATTCCTTGAGAGTTTCTAATGAGCCATTGGTTTGGGCGATATCCATATTTTCTCATCATGTGGGTCACCTTCATATTTTTGGGGAAGTCTTCTCATATTGGCAAAAGATATTTCAAAGGTCCTCTTCAGCCGCATCCATTCAAGATAGGACAGACGACTTACTGATCCGAATGTCACTTTTAGCTCAAACCATGACCAGCTTGTCGCCTACCGTGAGTTTGTCTCTTTGGCGGAGCATTGAGAGAACTGTCATAGCGTCGTGAATCCAAAGTCTACTCACTTTCCTCTTTGGATTATATTTTTCTTCGGTCTTTTTATTTTTTCTTTATTTGTAAGAGCGTCATCTTACAGCTCCTTGGGGGAATAAATTCTTCCATTTCTAATTTTGCCCCCAATGCCAGCTATGCTGGAGATATCCTTGTTAGGGCGGTGTTTTTGCGTATCTCCATGGTGCAGCCTTATTTGATGTATGGGGTGAACAAATGTAACGACATCCTTGCCCCTTCTTCCTTATTAACTCGGATACCCAACGGTTGAGGCTTATTATCCTCTTTAGGCGGATCAACGGTTGGAGAGAACTTGACGACAAAAGGTTTGCTCTTCATCTTATTCCAATTCATGGAAAGCACATCAATTAATCCTTTCTTTTTATTATCTTATTATTATTAAAGTGAGAATGAATGCAATTTATGAATGCAATTTATAAATACAATAGACACTTGAAGAGATGATGAAAACAAACAATTTTATTTATTTCATCCAGACGAGTGTACATTCCTCAATGCAATGTTTTGAAGTACATTTTTTTAAAGTGGAGAAGCCTAAATGAACCCATACGCAGGTTAGAATTTCTATTTATTTTCTTTTTGACTTCCAGTGCATGGCATGCGAATGCCCTAATCCTCTTTTCATGGTATTGAGGAATGTCCACTTCTTCGATTGTCTATTATTAGATGCATATTATAAGGATGAAGTTTGGTGGATGCATGTATGTAAGTGTTTGTTTTTTCCTAAACATTATCATGTTTTATTTTCTAACATGATGTATGATAGTGTTTGGGATTTTGTGTTTTTTTTTTGTATGCGGATGAGGGCATGAAGAATACTAGCCGCTTTCTAGAATACAAAAAGATTTTTATTGTTTAAAACAAATGATTTATGAGATGGATATTCCTTAGAATGAATGTATTTATGCATGCACCAGTACAAAAGGGCGGTAGATGTTCAAAGTGGCATAACTTTTGACTGAGATGTCTGATTTGGACGCACAACATATCAAAACGAAGGGAAAAAGGTGAGGAATCAGGCTACAAATACACGAAGGGGATTTGGCCCAGTAATTTTCCCAATAAACGCTTCTAAGACCCATTTTTTAGGAATTTATTAAAATGATGCGTATGCATACTTTCCTTATGCATTTATTTTTTTCTCTTGATTTTTCCACTTATGACATGATGCAATATGAATGATACGACTTTGTCAAAATTCTTTTTATAAATGTTTTGATTTTGTTATTATTATTTTATTTATTTTGGATTTATTTTTTTAGCCTTTTATCTCTCTACGTCGGATCGCGTGGCTACTTAGCTTACAAAGAACTCGAAACCAGGCTAGCTAAAAGGCAGGATCGTCCGAGATAAATGGTTTTATTGGCGAAAGAATAATATTAGCGTCCCTTATCTCTTCTGTCAGACTGCGTGGCTACTTAGCTTACAAAGAACCTGAAACCAGGCTAGCTAAAAGGCAGACTGTCCGAGATAAGGGTGTTTATTGTAAAATTTTGTTTTTATCTGTTGTTTGGTTATGCTATGCAATCAAATGCAACAAACAAATGCACATACAATTCATTCATCCGTGAACAGGCGAGAAGTCGTTTTAATCACGAGGTAGGGTTTTCCTGTAGAAAAGTGCATTGGCAAGGGTAGGTTCTAACTGTTCTCACCAAGGCTTAGGCCCCCAAGGTGCCCCCATTATAGGGTCCCCACTCTCCAGCCTTCCGACCATGCTTAGCACTAAGGCCATAGTCAGTCTTTGTGCCAAAAGAGGAAGGTTATCACCTTGAGTGGTGGTTTCCGATCACACTGGTGGGCACAAGGCCATCACTACAGCGAAACGTACCTGCCACCCACTCCCTATGGATTTCTCACTTGCCCTCCGGTATAGAGGGAACT
This sequence comes from Sphenostylis stenocarpa, assembly GCA_963425845.1. Lineage (NCBI taxonomy): Eukaryota > Viridiplantae > Streptophyta > Magnoliopsida > Fabales > Fabaceae > Sphenostylis > Sphenostylis stenocarpa. The sequence continues at coordinate 77,588,751 of OY731403.1, forward strand.
GTTGTGTGCAAGGGTTTGTGTACAGTTTGTATTTCAAACAATTGCGTAAATATAAACAAACAACAGTTATTAAAGCCAAGCATTAAAACATGTTACGATACAAAGTAGGGTAAAAGCGTAATTTTTTAAGTCTTTTATTTATCAAACTAGTCCATCACTAAATGGGATCAACTCTCTAGCTTCCCCAGCAGAGTCGCCATCTGTCGCCGCAGTCAAAACGAGGCGGTCGGAGAGACGCGATGGTTCCGACTTTCCAATTTTCGCGTTTTTATGGGTGTGGTTACAACGCCTTTAGGTTGTCCGATAACCGGGCTGAACCTAGGGGCGAGGTTTTCGAAAAAGTGTTATTGGATTGTCCGATAACCGGGCTAACCCAAGAACTAACTTTGAAGGGTTCTTATGGAGTTGTCACCGATATTTTTACCGAAAACATCGGAAAAGGAAAAAAGAAGGCAATGGTTTTCGAAAAACCAACTTTGGTCATTATAACCAGAGTCGGGTAAGGGAGTTAGTTACGTGTGGAGAAGGTATTAGCACCCCCACAACGCCCCTTTCGGGTTCCCTATGATGGACTATTCTTAAAATAAAGACAATAAAATTATGCTTCTACCCTATTTATTTATTACAGAATTTAAATAGTTATCTACATGATCCTAATATCTAATGCATACAAGGAAAACAGTAAAAGAAAGCGATAAAAGAGAAGAGATATGAAGGAGAACCTCCGAAGTGAGCTTTTATAAATGTTGAACTTGAGGAAGCTTTTTGGCAGTCCCCGCACTCTACAGAGACACTCCTCTCTCGATCAAAAAATAAAGGTGTCACCCTACCGAGGGCCGAATGTCTCAAAAACAGAGGACGTCCTTAACCGATTTCTACCTTAAGGGAAATCGGAAGGCTCACTCGAACTCTGGAAAAATACTCAGAGTCACTCTAAAGTGCCAAAAGGCTTCCTAGAGAGTGGTAGGAGTGAATGGTGTGTGTAAATGAGGGAATGGAGCCCCCTATTTATAGTTTTTCGCACCTGACAGGACGAGACTGCCGTCTCGCCATGCCAAAGTGGCCCTTCGCAGGTGGCGAGACCGCCGTCCCGGAGAGCGAGACCGCCGTCTCGCCATTCACAGGTGGCGAGACGGCGGTCTCGATTTTGAGACGGCGGTCTCGTTCCAAAAAGGCGAGAAACCTTATTTTTGTGCAGAAAATCCCTCCTATCCTAGTATGGGGCCTAATAGTCTTTCCTAGTGGCTTCTTAGGCTTCGTCCATCTTCGAATAGGAGGTCTTTTACTCTTTATTTGGAGGTCGGGCAAGATTTGGGGTCTACAAGGAGGATTGACACCCCCAAGGATAGGGAGGGGCGCACTGACATGGCAAGTTGCTCTACAATTAACACAATCATTCTTCGGTCATGAAAAAAATCGAGACGACAAAATTGGTACAGCCTATCATGTCAACAAAGCACATGACATCAGAAGCTCATCAGAAGTAAAAGCATATTGGTTAATCCTTTTGAAAAATTAATTGAAATAGTATTATAGGATGCATATCACAAACATTGCATACATGCATAGGGTCCTTTCTCTCAAAAAGAAAAGAGAAAAGAGAAATAAGAAAAAAAAAATAAAAAATAATGCCTGCTAGGAGATTCTTAGGCAAAAGTTAGGGTAGCCCGCTAGATCGAAAACCCGCAAATGGCGGCCTAGGCAAAAGTTAGGGCATTCATAAAAAAGGAGATAAGATATCCTAGGCAAAAATTAAGGCAGCCCACTAGACTGAAAACCCCAAAAAGGGCGGTCTAGGCAAAAGATAGGGCTAAACCAAAAAATGAATAAAAGAGAGGGGTCCTTCATCATAATCATAAAAAGTCCAGCAGGAGAATGTCAATCACTTTTCCAGATGCATCAATAAAAAAGAATAGATTGCATTTAGGGCATCCACACACAAGTAGTCGCACAAAACGACTTTGTCAATGTCAAAAATGAAAGAAATAAAAATTACTTCAGACAAATAACAAAAAACGAAAAGCATTCATGCATATAAGGAGACTAGCTCCATGTTTGTGATTGAAAACAGGATCACTGAGACTGAGTCTCCAAATAATGCCCTCAAGAAAACGGAGCAAGTCATCAATCAAGCGACTCAGCAGAATAAGAGCTTCTGAAAATCAAGAGCTCCAACTACCATCCTTCTATCCAGAAAAGAAGGCACAAGAAAGTAATAAGTCTCCAAACATTGCTCTCCCTCAAGAAAGAAGAGTGAGTTGTCATAAGAAGCTTCCAGAAGCCAAAGCTCCAATCATCACCCAATAAAAGAGGGCACAATCATTAGACATCATAAAAGAAAAGCTGACAGAAAGGCTTAGTCATTCCCAAGAGGATCCCTTCCTACTCCGAAAGCAAAACAAAAACACTCCTCACGGCTCAGCATTACCACTACATGAGTCATCGAGCACACTCACCCAAAGTCACCTCCATACTCCCCAATGGAGAATAAAGGCTTCAAGAGCCCATCATCATCAACAGTCAAAAGAGTCCAATCTCCATACCAACAAGGGCTCAACAAAAAGAGGAAAAAAGAAAAAAACTCTTGCATCCCCAGAGGATGTCCAAAAGAAAAGTCAACAACAGAGAAGGTCGAATAAAAATCCTCAAGTGGGTCTCCTAAAAATTCTACAAAAAAGAATCAGAAATTCCCATCCTCTAGTGGAATAAGAGCTTCACAAGTTTAGCTCGCATCAACATCAATCAAGGAGCCAAGACTCCATCCCTAGAAAAGAAAAATCAGATCTCCAGGGAGTCAACTAATTCCCTAGTGGATCACCAAAGAAAGAAAACTTCATCCCTAATGGACCTCACAAAAAGAAGGAAAAAAGTCAGCGTAATAAAAAGAGACTAAAAAGTAAAAAGGCTTACGCATTATCCCCAAAAAGCCAAATTTCAAATCCCGAAAAAAAAGAGATAAATCGCGGAAAAAAGGCGACATCAAATGAAAATCCTGTTAGAAAAGTAGTTTTAGATCAAGAGGGGGGGTGAATTGATCTTTGAAAGTTTTTCGCAAATAACAGATTATCTAATTCGAAAATTAAGTTTAAAGATCTGTTCTTGAATCACAAAGCAATCAATCAAAATAATGCAGCAACAGAATTTAAAGGAGAGAAAGGTTAAGAAAGATATCACCGGTATTTTATACTGGTTCACCCAATACCAGGGCTACGTCCAGTCTCCAGCCAAATTCCAGCTGGGTTCCACTAGAATAAATGTTTTACAGATTCAACAATCTTACACCTAATCTATCACAAGAGCCAAATTCCAGTTCCTGCACTCAACCTCTCACCAAGAACTAAATTCCAGTTCTTGATAACCTCTACAACCAAATTCCAGCTGCAGAGAAACCAATGCCCAAATTCCAGGCACCAACACCTAACCTTTCACCAAGAACCAAATTCCAGTTCTTGACAACCTCTACAACCAAATTCCAGCTGCAGAGAAACCAATGCCCAAATTCCAGGCACCAAACAATACAAAAAGAATGTAAAAGAATTGAAAAAGAAGAAACTAGAAAGCTCAAACCAGTTTATGCTATTATGCAGTGAGTTTCTTCTTTAAAGAAAAGCAATATGCCTCAAGAAAGATTTTTAAAGAACTTCTCAAAAACTGCCGTGAATCTTTCTTGAAAAGAGTGCTAAAGTTGCTTGATTGATTGCTTAAGGATGTGTGAAAACTTATATTCAATGTGTGTTTAAAAAGTTCAAGCCAAACTGTTTTTATAGAAGATTTTCAAAACTGCTGGTTTAATTAATCTGTTAAAAGATTCTTTTAATCTGTTAAAAGTGCAGTTTTAATCTGTTAAAACTTCTTTTAATCCATTAATACGTTCTTGATTCTTTAACAGATTTGTTTTAAGCTGATACGACAACGTTTATATCAATTAAAACACTTCATAAAAAATCTTCTAAGTTGATTTAATCGATTGTTTCGCGATTCAATCGATTGAAATACTGCAAAACTTTCTTATAAAACTTTTCAAGTTATTTTAACTGATAAAAATAAGTTTTAATCGATTAAAACGCTGTGTAGAAAATTTAACAGTTGTTTTAATCGATTGAAACGAGATTTAATTGATTAAAAGAGTTCTGATCGGTCATAACTAAATTCTGATCGATCATAACTGATTCTGATCGGTCATAATTGCATTCTGATCGATCATCCTGACCCTTTAAGTGATTTTAATCGATTGAAACGTGTTTTAATCGATTGAATAAATTTTGATCGCTCATAAATCAAATCTGATCGATCACATTTGATTCTGATCGGTCATATTTGTATTCTGATCGATCATAATGAGTTCTAAATGGTTTTAATCGATTAAAATCAAGTTGTATCGATTACAATACTGTAAAAACACTTCTTTGAATATTCTAAGAGTTTTTAATCGGTTATTTCAAAACTATATCAGTTAAAAACATGTTTAAGAAAGCTTTTGTCAAAATACTTTGTTTTTAATTGTTTAAAACGATTTTAGAGGCATTTTGCAAAATCTTTTAAGTGAAGAAACCTCATGCAGCAGAAAAGATAAAATGATTTTACCTAAGCATTCTGTAGACACACTAATCCTTCTACTCTTTTATCTAAGTGACTTGTTGACCGCTGCAAAGTTGACTTTTGACTTCATCTTTGACTTCATCAAATCAATGAGATCTTTGCCAATGTATTTCAATAAGATCTTCATCACTTTCAGTCTCCCCCTATTTGATGAAGACAAACACCATTTTGAAAAAAAAACTATGCAAGAGAAGTCACTTGATAATACAGTTTAGTGAAAAATAAAAAATAAATTGTTTTCCTATTTCTCCCCCTAAAATGTTGCTCCCCCTAAACTTAAGAGTTGTTTAAATTGATCCTAAGCAACTATTTCTCCCCCTTTTGACTTCATCAAAAATAGGGAACAGAAGAGAAATAATGAAATGCAAAGGTATATAACAGTTTGGGTTTTTTTCAAAATAAAAAGAAATCAATACTTTACTCATGTAAAGATCAATCAAAGTTGATTCAAACTTATCTTCATTAACACGTTTGTAATGAATACAATTAACACATGTAAAGATAAGGGAATCACGCTTTAGTAGCATGTTACAGGAACAACCATTAACTAAAGCCTTTAATTTTTCTTTCCAGAATAAAAATCGATTAAAAACAGGACAGAATCGATTAAAATGTTCTTGTTTAATGATTTTAATCGATTGAAATAAAGTTTTAATCGATTAAAACATTTAAGAATTTCGAAAATATGAAACATTAGTGCAATTAATCGATTAATTCGACTTTTAATCGATTAAAACAGTAAAGAAAAATGTTGTATAAATTCTTTTAATCGATTTAAAAGATTTTTTTATTGAATAAAACATTCAGATTTGAAAACTATGAAATATTTGATGCGAATTTCTTATATCTAATCTAGTGGATATTTTGTAAACTGATTATCTAGAAGGGTGTTTAGCAACAATATCAACTATATTGATTATCTTTTCACTAATAGATCCAACAAAATCAGAATAAAATCTTATTTAGCTAATTTTACTGATGTAAGCTAGTTTTTAAAGATTTTAATTGATTGATACGAAGTTTTAATCGATTATTTTGTTATGAAAAGTGTTTCCTTTTATCATTTTAATCGATTAACTCGATTTTGTATTAGCTAAAACACTCAGGGATCTATGTTGAATTCAATCTATCCTAGTTTGATTCGAATTAAACCTACATTATATTAATTCAAAGCTAGAGAGATTGTGCCTGGTGTATAACCAGTAATATTACAGACCCAGAAATTTAAAATAAGCATCAAAGGAAATAAAAGAAAGATGAGAATGGACCCTTTTTATCCATAAATTCAATCATCCCAGTTGCCTTGGTTCCACAATAACATCTGAAACTCCTTTAGAATCATTGAAGGATTCTCTTGTTGGTTTGTTGTTAAGGATGCCAGATCATCAGTATAAAATTGATCCCTGTACTGCCAAACATATCCTGTGCCAATTTTAGCTTTCCATTCAATTCTTGAATTTCTGACTCAGATTTGTCTCCTTACAGTATCACCTTGTGATCTTGATGATTAAAACGAATCATCAAAGTTGCACAATTCCAATGAATTTCACCAAGAGTCTTAAACCAATGCATGCCCAAAATTATTCCAAATGTATACCAAGAAATTTAATGTAAACGTGTGTTATTGAATCTCCAGGTTATCTGTTCACACTTCCTAGTAATCAACAACTTATTATCAGAAGCAACCATCACTGAAAAATTCTTGATAATTGACCCATTTGTCACTAATGAAATTATGTGTACTCCTAGTGTCCATAAGAAAAGGAACAGTCTACTTCTTGATAATTCCTTTGATTTGCAATGTATTACCACCCAACATTCCATGTAAAGTATTAAGAGAAATGTAGACATCTACAGCTTGAATTATGTCTATGTTGATCTAATTTGTCACCACATAACCTTTCGAATCGGTAGTTGCTGAAACAAACGCCTAAAGCTTCAAACAGGTTGTAGAATGACCGGAGTTGACCATGTTCTTGTATATCTTGTTTGTGTTTCCGAATTGGACTCTTGTTTGCAGCGAAGTCTTGCAAGATGCATACCTTCTTGCAGAGACTGTGGTTAATGAATTCTCACAGATTTTTTCAGTTTAGTTTTCATACCAAATATTCTCCCAAATCTTCCTCAAAAGCACGATCATCAAATTGATATGACATATCTTGTGAAATTTGTTCCCAAGAATTATTCTTGAAACTGGGTTGATGCATGCAATGTCGTTGTCATGAAAAAGCCTTTCCATCCATGGATAACAGAAATAACTTCCCACATTATGCCACTAGTCTAGTCTCCAATTCAAAGATTTTTTCAGCCTTCGCTTTCCAATCATGAGAATTTGTGCCATTGAAAGGAAATTGGATATGGGCACGTTCCATAACAGACTATGTCCGAAACTCATTCGGCATTTTTCATGATTATCTTGCCGCTATTCATGACTGAAAGAAACTAAATTCTCTAATGTATACTATAGTGAAAACAAGGATTTCTTTGTTGCTTCTGATCATGTTTCCAGCAGAGATTTGAGAGGAGATTTTGAAAATATGAAAACAGAAGAAAGATGATAAGTTGAGAAATGATAAGTTCAGAAGCTGGTTTCATGAAGAAACGGATTTCAAGTTTTTGAAATTCAAAGAGACAAAACTGCAATGCTTCAGCTTTAACTGGAATTGTCCCCTTTACCAAAGACAGAGGTACAAATTTCTGGACGTTGGGCACATCATCTATTTTGTTCTTGGAAAGATGTTTGACTTGGTCAAAGAATATTTAAAAGAATTATGCAGATTTTGATTACCATGAAACCTGGGATTTTGAATTTGGTTTGCTTACCAATCTTTAATTGGATGCTATAAAACTAATTTTCAGAAACAAATCAATCGATTAACCAACTGATTAACCTATTAATTTGATCTTCTAATAATAGGTTTGAAACTGTTACAGTGAAGTAATCGATTATTTCATAAAGGAATCGATTGTTTCTTGTATAGGATGAAATTAATAAAATGATAACAGAATTTAAATCGATTAAAACGAAAAGGAATCGATTAAATTTTACATCTTAGTATTTTTAGTTGATATAAATTCATTTTAATCGATTAAAACAGCTAAACTCAAAACCTGAGAACGTTTCAATCGATTAATTAGACATTTTAATCGATTAAAATGGTACGGACAGAATTTTTGATATCCTCTCGTAAGTTATTTTAATCGATTAATATTGTTTTATATCAATTAAAATAATCAGTTTATGAAATAAGAACCTGATTCACTGCTTTGAACTCCAAGGGATTCCCAGATTTTGTTCCTGCAAAACAAATTTAGCATGTGTTCTGGTACCCTTTATAGTTCCTGGGTCCAATTAGGTTATTTGAAATGAATTAATTTTTGGAACCCATTTCATTCTTCCTTTAGGTATGGCATACTTTTTAATTCTACAATATTTTACAGAGTGCCCTTTTTTCATACAGTAAAAACATTTAACAAACGGAGACGAAACAGATTTACTATGTGCAAAGTAATTTTTAAATGCTCTGGTTTTCTTTCCAATAGACGGTGTAAAACCTATGCCACCACGGTCAATAACTAATTTCTGAGAATTAAGTATCATATCAAGACTAGTCTTTCCTTGTGCTAATTTAGCTGCAGTTTTTACTAAGTATGATACTTGTTTTTGTAACTCAGGACAGTTTTTGCAATCTTTAATATTACACATGCAATCAGAATTATTATCTAATTCCAGATTTTCATTCTTGGTTTCTTCATCAACTATTTTCTTTTCAAGAATAGTGATCTTGTTTTCTAATAACCTATTCATGCTTTTTAATCTTTTGTTTTCAGTTTCTAATTTTTTTGCTACTGCATGTATTTCATAAAAAGCATCTTGTAATGAACTATAATTCATAGAGTCAGAACTTACACTGGTTGTTGGTGAATCCGAGTTGACCATTAAGCATTTCTCTGTTGTTTCTTCATAGGTCATTTCAAGAATCTTCCACATTTGTGCAGCAGTCTGACAATGTGCTATCCTGAAAAAATCGTTTCTGTTAATTGCCGATAATATGATATTTTTGGCAATACAATCATCTTGAATTAATTTCTTTTCACAGTCATTTAGGCTACACCAATCGTTGTTAAAAATATCAGTTTCTTGTTCAATTATATTCCAAACATTTATACTAACAGATTCAATAAAGATATTCATCCTAATTTTCCAAAAAGGATAATCTGTTCCACAAAATAGTGGAGGTCTATTAATACACGCACCCTCAGAAAATTTGTTTCCAGCCATGGATCGAAGAACTTGAATAACTCTCAAGAACCTCGCTCTGATGCCAATTGTTAGAAAAGTAGTTTTAGATCAAGAGGGGGGGTGAATTGATCTTTGAAAGTTTTTCGCAAATAACAGATTATCTAATTCAAAAATTAAGTTTAAAGATCTGTTCTTGAATCACAAAGCAATCAATCAAAATAATGCAGCAACAAAATTTAAAGGAGAGAAAGATTAGGAAAGATATCACCGGTATTTTATACTGGTTCACCCAATACCAGGGCTACGTCTAGTCTCCAGCCAAATTCCAGCTGGGTTCCACTAGATTAAATGTTTTACAGATTCAACAATCTTACACCTAATCTATCACAAGAACCAAATTCCAGTTCCTGCACTCAACCTCTCACCAAGAACCAAATTCCAGTTCTTGATAACCTTTACAACCAAATTCCAGCTGTAGAGAAACCAGTGCCCAAATTCCAGGCACCAACACCTAACCTTTCACCAAGAACCAAATTCCAATTCTTGACAACCTCTACAACCAAATTCCAGCTGCAGAGAAACCAGTGCCCAAATTCCAGGCACCAAACAATACAAAAAGAATGTAAAAGAATTGAAAAAGAAGAAACTAGAAAGCTCAAACCAGTTTATGCTATTCTGCAGTGAGTTTCTTCTTTAAAGAAAAGCAATATGCCTCAAGAAAGATTTTTAAAGAACTTCTCAAAAACTGCCGCGAATCTTTCTTGAAAAGAGTGCTAAAGTTGCTTGATTGATTGCTTAAGGATGTGTGAAAACTTATATTCAATGTGTGTTTAAAAAGTTCAAGCCAAACTATTTTTATAGAAGATTTTCAAAACTGCTGGTTTAATTAATCTGTTAAAAGATTCTTTTAATCTGTTAAAAGTGCAGTTTTAATCTGTTAAAACTTCTTTTAATCCATTAATACGTTCTTGATTCTTTAACAGATTTGTTTTAACTGATACGACAACGCTTATATCAATTAAAACACTTCATAAAAAATCTTCTAAGTTGATTTAATCGATTGTTTCGCGATTCAATCGATTGAAATACTGCAAAACTTTCTTATAAAACTTTTCAAGTTATTTTACTGATAAAAATAAGTTTTAAGCGATTAAAACGCTATGTAGAAAATTTAACAGTTGTTTTAATCGATTGAAATGAGATTTAATCGATTAAAAGAGTTCTGATCGGTCATAACTAAATTCTGATCGATCATAACTGATTCTGATCGGTCATAATTGCATTCTAATCGATCATCCTGACCCTTTCAGTGATTTTAATCGATTGAAACGTGTTTTAATCGATTGAAAAAATTCTTATCGCTCATAATTCAAATCTGATCGATCACATTTGATTCTGATCGGTCATATTTGTATTCTGATCGATCATAATGAGTTCTAAATGGTTTTAATCGATTAAAATCAAGTTGTATCGATTAAAATACTGTAAAAACACTTCTTTGAATATTCTAAGAGTTTTTAATCGGTTATTTCTAAACAATATCAGTTAAAAACATGTTTAAGAAAGCTTTTGTCAAAATACTTTGTTTTTAATTGTTTAAAACGATTTTAGAGGCATTTTGCAAAAAATTTTAAGTGAAGAAACCTCATGGAGCAGAAAAGATAAAATGATTTTACCTAAGCATTCTGTAGACACACTAATCCTTCTACTCTTTTATCTAAGTGACTTGTTGACCGCTGCAAAGTTGACTTTTGACTTCATCTTTGACTTCATCAAATCAATGAGATCTTTGCCAATGTATTTCAATAAGATCTTCATCACTTTCAAATCCTTACTCCCTAAGTGGGTCACCTCAGAAAAAGAAAAATCAACAAAAAAAAGAAGGAATTGGAAATTCCATTCCTTCAACAGAATAAGAGCACCACAAAAGCCAGCTCGCACCCACATCAATTAAGGAGCCAAGATTTCATCCCCCCAAAGGGGCTACCAAAATCTGACCCCCGAGAAGTCAACCAATTCCCCGGTGGATCAATCAAAAAGAAAGATCATCCCCAGTGAGCCTACTGCAAAGGAAAAACCTCAGATTCATCCTCAGAATGTCATTTGCCTACACATAGGCAAAACCTGGCAAGCAAGAGCCAGCATCCCCATAAGGAAATATCAGCCTACTTAGAGGCAAAACAAATGCAGCCAATAGTCTTCACTTTCGATGAAGCATCTGCCCACTCAGAGGCATTACTAGAAACTCAATGGAGTATCTGCTTGCTCAGAGGCACCATCAAAATCAACAAATTTTCAATGGATATCCGCCTACTCAAGAGGTGTCACCAAGATCACCAAATCCCTAGAGGATTTCTGCCTACCTAAGAGGTACTCATCAAAAATACCCGACAACCAGCAAAGTCGGATGACCACTACCAAAGGATCAAAAACAAAGAATCCCCAACAAACAACAAGCTGGATGGCTATCAAGAAAAGCCAAAAAATAAAGAATCCCCGACACACCGAAAGACTTTACCAGAAAGGTCCAAAAACATTTACCAAAACAGAAATCACTCCCCATGGAGTAGGCGCATGAGCTAGAGCAGTAAGCCGCCACCACAGCCAAAGGGTCAGCTACCGCAAGAAGGGGCATCCGGAGGCACAACACCAGATGGGGGTGTATGCTCATCAAGCCTTACAAAAGGGGGCTTACCGGACGGGGGTTCATACTCTTCAAACACCAGATGGGGGTGTGTACTCATCAAGCCTTACAGAAGGGGGCTTACCGGGCAGGGGTTCATACTCGTGAAACCAGATGGGGGTTCATACTCATCAGCCGAAGGGATCAGCTACCGCTAGAAGGAGCATCCTGGAAGCACACTTTTCCCCAGAAGATCAACCGCCACAAAGACGGAACATCTGAAGGGCAACCAGGCAGGGGGGGTCAACTCCTTTACCCTCCAGTCGATCTCCTTGGTACAACAGGTCAACAGTCGACTAGTCGGATAAAGGGGGGGCAGCTGTAGACCCCAAATCTTGCCCGACCTCATAATAAATACCAGAAGACCTCCTTTTCGAAGATGGATGAAGCAATTAGGAGAGACTATTAGGCCCCATACTAGGATATGAGGGATTTTCTGCAGGTAAATAAGGATTTTCGCCTTTTAGGGTCAAGACCGCCGTCTCGCTTATTGGGACCGCCGTCTCGCAACTTGCGAATTGCGAGACGAACCCCCCAGGTTGGCGAGACGGCCTTCTCGCCATTTTTGCAAGGCGAGACGGCCGTCTCGAATGGCGAGATGGCCGTCTCAACCTTGTCAGACGAGATGGTCGTCTCAACCTGACAGGCGGGAATCCCTATAAATAGTCGTGCCTTCACCCTCATTTCACACAGTTCTTCCATTCTCTCTCTTGTCACTTCCTCTAATTCTCTTCCTAGAACCCCTCCAAAGCATTTTCGGAGTTTCTGAGAGCTTTTTAGAGTTTTTTTTATAGCGTTTTCGAGAGATTTTTGGCGCTGTAAAGAGCGAAGGGCTGCCAAAAAGCACCCTAGTTTTCAAGAAATTAATATAAAGCTTGCCTCAGAGGTTTTTACATTCTCTTTCTTTTACTGCTTTATTTTTAATTATGCAATGGATATTAGGGCCATGTAAGCGTAACTTTAATTCCGCAAATAAAAGGGTAAAAGCGTCTTTTCACCGGTTTACTTATTTAAATAGCTGGCTTATCATAGGGAACCCGAAAGGGGCGTCGTAAGGGAACTGACACTTCCTTTACACGTAACTAACTCCCTTACCCAACTCTGGTTCTGATGACCAAAGTTGGTTTTTCGAAAACCAACGCCTTTTCACTCCTTTTCCGATGTTTCCGGTAAAAACGTCGGTGGCGACTCCAGAAGAACCCTTCAAAATTAGTTCCTGGGTTAGCCCGGTTATCGGACAATCCAAGAACACTCTTTCGAAAACCTCGCCTCTAGGTTCAGCCCGGTTATCGGACAACCTAAAAGTGTTGTAACCACACCAATAAAAACGCTAAAATTGGAAAGTCAGAACCATACCACCTCGTTTTGAGGGCGGCAACAATGGTTCTTGGGGCAGGTCAGCCCGACGTACTTAGGGAAGTCCGAGATTTTGAATTTGGGAGGGAAATAGATGTTCTTCACCAGACACATGTCCACCACCTCCTTGACGTCAAAGTTGTGTCCCTCCACTGACTTCAGCCTTTCTTCTAGGGCGAAGATCTTGGATATGTGGACACGGGCAGTCCGAGGATTAGACTGGAGATGTGTCTCGTAGAGGAATTCTTCTTCCTCCTCTTCATGGTGGGGGGCGTGCTCAGCTTAGTCTTCGCCTTTGTTCTGAGCCTGGCGTACAACCTCCATCAATTGGGCCATCTGTTCGCGGAGGGTATTAACCTCGGCAGTGAGCTTACGGTTTTGTTCTTCCAAATTCTCTATTGCTCTGGCTTTCTGTGCACGAGTTCGGATGGGGAGAGGACCAGCCACTTTCTAGAATGCCCAAAAGAAGTTCATTAATGCATGTTGAGTGTGGGACTAATATGAATGTGTTTATGTATGAGAGATTCTGTTTGGATGATGCCAAATGTGCTCTCTCTTTTTATTTCCTCTATTGGTTTTTCTCCACTTATGATATGATGCAATATGAATGATTTGACTTTGTCAAAGATCATCTTATTTATTTTCTAGATTTGATTTGGATTTTTTTTATTTGGTTTTATTTTGTTATTGTTTTTTATAGCCTTTATCTCTTCTGTCGGACTGCGTGGCTACTTAGCTTACAAAGAACTTGAAACCAGGCTAGCTAAAAGGCAGACTGTCCGAGATAAAAATGGCTTTATGCGAAAGAATAATGTTTAGCGTCCCTTATCTCTTCTGTCGAACTGCGTTGCTACTTAGCTTACAAAGAACCTGAAACCAGGCTAGCTAAAAGGCAGACTGTCCGAGATAAGGGCGTTTATTGCAAAAATATTTTTTGTGATTTTTCTGTTGTTTGGTTATGCTATGCAACAAACAAATGCAACAAACAAATGCGCACACAATTCAATTATCTGCGAACAGGCGAGAAGTCATTTTAATCACGAGGTAGGGTTTTCCTACAGAAAAGTGCATTGGCGAAGGTAGGTTCTAACTGTTCTCACCAAGGCTAAGGCCCCCAAGGTGCCCCCATTATAGGGTCCCCACTCTCCAGCTTTCTGACCATGCTTAGCACTAAGGCCATAGTCAGTCTTTGTGCCAAAAGAGGAAGGTTATCACCTTGAGTGGTGGTTTCCGATCACACTGCTGGGCTCAAGGCCATCACTACAGCGAACCGTACCTGCCACCCACTCCCTATGGATTTCTCACTTGCCCCCGGGTATAGAGGAAACTGTTGTGTGCAAAGGTTTGTGTACAATTTGTATTTCAAACAATTGCGTAAAATAAACAAACAACAGTTATTAAAGCCAAGCATTAAAACAAGTTATAATATAAGGTAGGGTAAAAGCATAATTTCTTAGTTTATTTATTAAGCTGGCCCATCACTAAATGGGATCAACTCTCTAGGCTTCCCCAGTGGAGTCGCCATCTGTCGCTGCCGTCAAAAAGAGGTGATCGGAGCGACGCGATGGTTCTAACTTTCCCAATTTTCGCATTTTTATGGGTGATGTTACAACACCTTTAGGTTGTCCAATAACTGGGCTGAACCTAGGGGCGAGGTTTTCAAAAAGGTGTTCTTGAGTTGTCCGATAACCGGGCTAACCCAAGAACTAATTTGAAGGGGTTCTTATGGAGTCGCTACCGATGTTTTTACTGGAAACATCAAAAAAGGGGTAAAAAGGCGTTGGTTTTTGAAAACCAACTTTGGTCGTTAAAACCAGAGTTTAGGTAAGGGAGTTAGTTACGTGTAAGGAAAGTATTAGTTCCCTTACGACGCCCCTTTCGGGTTCCCTATGATAGGCCAGCTATTTAATAAATAAACTTGTGAAAAGACGCTTTTACCCTTTTATTTACGGAATTAAAGTAACGACTACATGACCCTAATATCTATTACGCAGTTTTAATTATAAAAATAAAGGCAATAAAGAGAGGGAGAGAGTGAAGAAACCTCCGAAGCAAGCTTTTTAATTGATATTCTGAAAATTAGGGTGCGTTTTGGCAGCCCTTCACTCTTTACAATGCCGGAAAACTCTCGGAAATGCTATAAAAACTCTAAAAAACTCTCAGAAACTCCGGAAATGCTTCAGAGGGGTACTAGGAAGAGAATTTGAAGAATTTGTAGAAGGGAAAGTGGAAGAACTCTATTAAATGATGGGGGGGGAGCGCTCACTATTTATAGGGATTCGCGCCTGTCAGGTCGAGACGGTCGTCTCGTCTGACAAGGTCGAGACAGCCATCTCGCCATTCGGGATAGCGGTCTCGACTTGTAAAAGTGGAGAGACCGCCGTCTTGTCTGGCGAGATGGCAGTATCGACTTTTCCAGAAACGAGAAGGCCTTCTCGCCAAACGGGAGGGGGGTCTCACCATTCGCAAGTGGCGAGACAGCGGTCCCGAAAAGCGAGACGGCGGTCTCGATCCCTGAAGGCGAAAATCCTTATTTTAATGCAAAAAATCCTTCCTATCCTATTATGGGGCCTAATAGTCTCTCCTATTGGCTTCTTAGGCTTCGTCCATCTTCGAATAGGAGGTCTTCTGGTCTTTATTTTGAGGTCGGGCAAGATTTGGGATCTACAACTCTGTTTTTTCTTTTTTAGTTTGTAAAATTAGAGTCCAAGATAGCCAGCACATAGTCCATCCTCTGAAAATTCATTTTTATCAAAACCACTCTGTGATAATCGATTATCACTCAGGATAATCGATTATCCTACATTGAAATATGTTTTGTGAAAACCTTACTGGAATAATTGATTATCCCAACTGAAATAATCGATTATCAAGCCAGATAATCAATTATCCTAGTCCTATTTTACTCCTCTACGAAAATGACTCTGTAATAATTAATTATCACTTAAGATAATTGATTATCTACGTCTGTTATAAGTTTTGAAATTTAAATTTGGACCAATTTATGAAAAATATTTTTCCAATGCTTCAAGTTTCGAAAACCATTATTTTCCAGACCCTATTCTCTTTACTTCAGGTTCTCTAAGGCTCTCTGTAAAACAATAATCCTTTTTTATACAAAAGTTAGGAGTTGTGATTGCTAGAGAACTTTGTGTAGGGAAGAAAAATGGGCTTTTGAAAACCTAATGTGGGCTAGAAGCGATAAGAATTACTGAGTAGGTTTCTTGGTGGATTGTGTGTTGTGCCGTCTCTAGGAAAAACTGTTGTCCATCCTTTGTGGATTCAAACGAGGTGTTCATCTCTTGTGTGACTCGAGAGGTGTTTTCTAATCCTTATCTTTTTCAGTTTGTAATCTGTTGTAAACTGTGATTATAGTGACGATGTTAATCCTCTTTTAGAGTGATTAACAACTGGACGTAGGGTCTTTTGATCCGAACCAGTATAAATCAACTATGTAGTCTTTTTTCCCTTATCTCTTTACTTTACAAGCATTTTAATCGGTGAAATTTGGGGAAAAATTTGAAAACCCTAATTTCTTATAAGGAACTAATTCAACCCCCCCCCCCTCTTGGTTTTTTTCCCTAAACGCAAACATTCCGCTGCACGATTCTAACAATAACAGACATAACACATTGACTCATGCTATCTCTAACCCATCCTTTGGACATCAAACCCTCAACTTGTTTTTGGATCTCTTAGGTTTCAATATGGTTTTGTTCTATAAGCTGGACGGTTTGGAAGAGAAGAACCAGGGATAAAATCAATTTGGTGTTCAATCCCTCGTATAGGTGGTAACCCATTAGGAGGATCTTGAAACACATCATTGAAATCCTCTAGCAAACTATCTAACTTAGGAGAACTTATGAGAGAGGTGGTGGATAAACATTGGCTAGTGGGAAGCATGCAATAAATTAACTCTCTTTTGTCGACCACTCTTATTACCTCCTTGTAAGAGATTAATCAGTTGTGCTTCACTCTCTCTTCTTGCCTTTTCTTTTTCATAAGAAGGTGATCTTCATGAATTTCTTTTGGGTGAGAAGTTTAAAAATGATCTTGCGCCCATGGAAGACAAAATACATCCTATTAGTAAGGCCATCATGTTGAATAATTCTATCAAATTGTCAAGGCCTTCCTAACAAGACATGAGTTGCTTCCATTGATATAACATCACACAAAATCTCATCTTTATATTTTCCAATGGAGAATGAGATGAGAACTTGTTTATTGACTAGGATTTCCTCCTCCTCACTTAACCATTGTAGCTTATATGGCTTGGTATGATAGATAATAGGTAATTGGAGTTTATCTACCAATCTTGTGCTAACCACATTAGTACAACTTCCCCATCAATGATCATGGAGAAAACCTTATTATTGATAAGACATCATGTATGGAAGATGTTTTCTCTTTGAGTTTGATCTAAGTCCTTCTAGACTTGACACAAAAGATGTCTTATCACTAATAAGTCTCCATCAAAAGGGGCTTTGTACTTATCCTTAGAAGTAGAAGAGGAAGAAGTGTGAGTGTGTGAAGGGAGGAAGGTGTGGAAGTGTCAGTGATGACTTCTTCTCCCCTAATGCACATTTCCCTTTGATTAGGGCATGCAGAAGCAATATGACCATGCCCTAAACACTTAAAACACTTAATGGAGCTAGGGCGAGAAGGTGATTTAGGTTTGGAAGTGTGTGGAGTGAGAAAAGTGATGGCCAGATTTGTGAGTGGCCTCCTTAGAAACATCCTTATTTTTTGTTTGGATGATGGTGATGTATAGAAAGAGTCTTGAGATGATTTTGAAAATTTGTCTTTAGAAAAATTTCTAAAAGACTCCTTCCTTAAAATTTGTTTTTCCATTTTAATTGCTCTATGCACTAACACATCCAATTTTTCATCATCATGAAGCTCAACTATGTCTTGGATGTTTCTATTGAGCCCACTAACAAATCTTGCTATTTTTTGTTGTTAATTGTCTATGGTGTTAGTCCTATGCATGAACACTTCGATCTCTCTAACCTATTCCTCCCCACTTCGTCTCCCTTGATTAAGCCGTTGGAGGTTAACCAAGAGTTTCCTAGTGTAGTGTGGGGGCACAAAACGCATTTGAAAAATATCCTTAAAGTGTTCCCACGTAACCGCACGTGGTCCCGTGGTTTTAATTTCCATCCTAGAGAGCCATTGCATGGTGTAGACCCTAAATCTTGCTTGACTTCACAATAAAGCCAGAAGACTTCCGTTCGAAGATGGATAAGGCCTCTTTAGGTCGCTAGGCATGTTTACCAGGATCCATGGTAGGATAGGAAGGCCTTATGTATGCAAAAATAAGAGAATCCTCGCCAAGAGCTGAGACAACTGTCCCATTTGGCCAGACAGTCGTCTCGCCCTATAAGGTGAGACGCCCGTCTCACCTTGACTGGCGTAGTTTCCTATAAATAGACCTCGCCCCCCCTCCCTCATTTGACACAAATTTCGAGATTCTTACCTTGAATACACTCCCATACCTTCTTAAAACCTCTCTGAAGCATTTCCAGAGTTTGAGTGCTCTTTTTAGATACTCTGTAGCTAGAGTCTTTCTGTCGGTAGAGGACTGAGCAGCGTTGTAGAGTGAGGGGAGCAGCTAGAGTCTTCAAGAATTTTATACAAAGTTTGCTTCATAGGTTTCTTATCTACTCTCCTTTTTACTGCTTTCATTACTATTCTTCTTGTATGCATTAGACATTAAGGCCATGTAAACATTTAAATTCTGCAAGTAGATAAATAAATAGGGTAAAAGTATAATTTCTTAGTCTTTATTTTATAAATTAGTCCATCATAGGGAACCCAAAAGGGGCGTTGTGGGTGCTAGCACCTTCCCCACACGTAACTAACTCCCTTACCCAACTCTGGTTATTTTGGCCAAAGTTGGTTTTCTAAAACCAATGCTTTTTTTCCCTTTTTCGATGTTTACGGTAAAAAAATCGGTGGCAACTCCATCGAACCTTTTCGAAAACCTCGTCTTTAGGTCCAACCCGATTATCGGACAACCTAAAGGCATTGAACACCTTCTTTAAAAAACGCGAGTCATATCAAAACCATCGCGTCGCTCTAACCACCTCTTTTAAAGGCAATGATAGATGGCAACTTTCGCCGCCGTCAAAAGAGGCAGTCCGAGTGACGCGATGGTTTTGAATGACTCGCATTTTTTGTAAAGATGGTTGACATTCCTAAGATGTCCGATAACCAAACTGATCTTAAGAATGAAGTTTTTCGAAAAGGTTCGAGAGAGTCATCATCGATGTTTTTACCATAAACATCAAAAAAGGAAAAAAAGAGAAGAAGGCATTGGTTTTAGAAAAAATCAATTTGGTCATTACAACCAGAGTCGGGTAAGGGAGTTAGTTACGTGTGGGGAAGGTGTTAGAACCCCACAACGCCCCTTTCGGGTTCCCTATGATGGACTAGTTCATAAAATAAATACTTAAAGAAATTATGCTTTTGCCCTATTATTTTACCTACTTGCAGAATTTAAATGTCTACATGGCCCTATTATCTAATGCATACAAAGAAAGCAATAAAGAAAATAGTAAAAGAGAGAGAGAATAGGGAAGGAACCTCCGAAACAAGTTTTATATTAACCCTTCGAAACTTGAGGACGCTTTTTGGAAGTCCTCGCACTCTATAGGCACGCTCCTCCCGCAAAAGATAAAATCTCACTTTACCGAGGGCCAAATGCCTCAAAAGGAGACTTCCTTAACCGATTTCTACCTTAAATGGAAATCGGAAAGCTCAGTCGAACTCTGGAATAATGCTTAGAGTCACTCAAAAGTGCCAAAAGTCTTCCTAGAGAGTGGTAGGAGTGAAAAGGTGTGAAAAATTCGAGGAATGAGGCTCTTATTTATAGGGAACTGCACCAGGAAAAAGTGGACAGTCGTTTGGACTTAGTGGACGGTCGTCCATGCCAAAAAGTGGCCATGGACGACCGTCCATGACTAAAAGTTGCCATGGACGACTGTCTGAGCCAAGTGGACGGTCGTCCATCACCTTAAAGTAGGCATGAACGACCTTCTGACGTCCGGGACGACCATCTGCTGTTTTCGATGAAATTTGCGATTTTTATTGCCTCTGAAAACCCTTCCTATCTTAAATGGAACCTAGAAAAAACTACTAGTGACTTAATAAAGTCTTGACCATCTTCGAAATTGGCGATCTCTGGGGTCTACAGCTGCCCCCCCTTCACCCTACCAATTGACTATGGGCTAACGTAGCATAAGGTCGATTGGTGGGTGAAGGAGTTAACCCTCTTGCTCGGTTGTCCTCTGGATGCTCCTCTTGTGTTGGTAGTTGACCCTCAGGACTGTGAATGTAGTCTGGTGTTGTCTTCAAGATGCTTCCTTGCTGCGGAGGCTGACCCTTCAGATGATAAAGGTGGGTTATGTCCTCCGAATACCCCTTTGCAATGGGGTTGATCCTTCGGTTGATGTACATCGTTCCTTCAAGATACTCCTTTGCAGTGGAGCTTATCTGTCGGGTGATGATGGCAGATTGTGTCTTTCGGATACTCATTTGCAACAGAGCTGATCCTCTAGACGACGTGTAGAACTCTATCTTATGGTTGTTGTGGTTGTTGATCCATGTGATAGTGTGGTGGCGGCTTACTGCTGTTGAACATTCAAGGACTTGATGTTGCACTTGATGAACATGAAGATTGTTGATTTTGATGATGATTCAAGAACTCAAAGACTTAGAGTGTTGAAGACTTATTTTGTATTGTAATAACTTTGTTTCAATTAGATTGAGTCTGTAATATTAGAGTTTAAGATAGCCGGTACATAGTCTGCACCTTAGAAGCTTCAAAAAGCTCAAATTTATCATCCAGGCTCGGCTTTAATTGATTAAATAGGGAAATAATCGATTAAAACAGTGAGAAAAACCATTTTCTGTATCTGCTCACTGGTTTAATCGATTAAACCACCTGTTAATCTATTAACAACCCTTTTAATCGATTAAAACAAAGAGTTTTGGAGTTTTGTTGATTTTGGCTCTGTAATAATCGATTAACACTTCATTTAATCGATTATTTCAGTTAGATTTTGATTTTTAACTTCAAATCAACCCTATTTTCGAAAACCCTATTTCCAAGAACCCTAATTCCAAAATTCCCAATTCCCAAACCCTAATTTCTCTACTTAAGCTTCTCTATGGCACTCAGAAAAGTAGAACAACCTTTTCATACAAAAGTTAAGTGTTGTAGTGCCAGAGAACTGTTTGTTGCAAGAAAAAGGGGCTTTTGGAACCTGTTGTGGGCTAGAAGTGATAAGAATCACTAAGTGGAGTTCTTAGTGGATTGTGTGTTGTGCCGTCTCTAGGGAAAGATGTTCATCATCTCTTGTGGATTTCAAGAGAGGTGTTTTATTATCTTTATCTTTTCAATTGTAATTTGCTTGTAACAACTTGATTATAGTGACAACATTAATCCTTTGTTTGAGTGATTAGCAACTGGACGTAGGGTCTTTTGATCCGAACCAGTATAAATTTCCTGTGTAAGATTCTCTTCTCTTCTCTATTTCCATTTACATAGTTTTAATCGATAAAATTTGGGGAAAATTTTGAAAACCTAATTTTTATTAAGAAACCAATTCACCCCCCCCCCTCTTGGTTTTTGTCCGACCACGTGAACATTCCGCTGCGCGATTCTAACAAGTGGTATCAGAGCTTGCTTTGATAGTCATTCAAATTTTTCAAAAATGGCCGGACAAAATCAAACTTTTGCCGAAGGTGCGTCTATCAACAGACCCCCACTTTTTGCAGGTCAAAATTATCCTTTTTGGAAAGTAAGAATGCAAATATTTTTAGAGTCTGTTGATAGAGGCGTTTGGGATGTTGTTTTAAACGGTCCATTTGTTCCTAAAGTTACTGAGAAAAGTGTTGAAGTTCCCAAACCTTTTTCTAGATGGACTGCAGAAGAAAATAGAAAAGCACAATTTGACGTTAGGGCTAGAAATATAATTTCATCTGCTCTAACCCTTGACGAGTTTTACAGAATTTCTGTGTGTAAAAGTGCTCAGAAAATGTGGGAAATGCTAAGAGTAACCCACGAAGGTACCGACGACGTCAAAAGAGCAAGGAAAAATTCTCTAATCCAAGAATACGAGATGTTCCGGATGTAACAAGGCGAAACGATATTTGACGTTCAAAAACGTTTCACTCATATTGTGAATCATCTCACTGGATTAGGTAAAATTTTTGACGTTGATGAATTAAATATTAATATCTTAAACACCTAAGGTGACGGCCATCTCAGAGTCACAAAATCTTTCCACAATGTCTATGGCGGCGCTCTTTGGAAAGCTTAGAGAGCATGAGCTTGAACTTGGAAGACTAAATGAGGAAGAAGGTCAATACCAAAAGAAGAACCTAGCCTTCAAAACTGAAATTTCCAAAGGTAAAAATAAAAAGGAAGAAGAAGACTCGGAGAACGATGAAGAGGAGTTGAGTCTTATGATAAAGAAGTTCACCAAATTCATGAAAGCAAAAGGAAGGCATCCTTTCAAAGGTAAGGGAAAGGTAAGAGAAAGTACTTCCGTAAATATAAAATGTTATGGTTGTGGTGAAGCAGGGCATGTAAAGACTGAATGCCCAAACAAGAAAATCGATGAAAACAAAGGAAAAAAGGTCTTCAAGAAGAAAGCTTATATTGCTTGGGACAATAGTGATTCAAGTTCGGAATCAAGTGACTCGGAAGTAGAAGCAAATATTTGCTTAATGGCAAATGACAACATATCTTCCGATTTTGAGGTAAGTGATTCCGACTCATCTTCTAGTGATGATGATAATGACAATGATGAACTGCAAAATGCTTACAATGAATTATTTAGTGCCTTTAAAATTTTGAAAAATGAATATAAAGTTGTAAAGAAGAATCTAAGTAGATCCGAAAAGGAAATTGAGTCCTTAAAAACGAAAATTACATGTTTAGAAGAAAAGGAATCTTTAGAAACGAAAATTGTATGTTTAGATGAGAATGATGATAGGAACTTGGCATGTGCAAATTGTAAAGAGCATGAATATGATATAGATATTCTTAATCATTTGCTAGACAAAGCCGAAAAGGAAATAGATGATCTTAAGAAGCATGAAATGATGTTTGCTCAAAATAGTGTAAATCAACAAGTTCCTTTGAAAAAGTCTAAAAAGAAAAAATAAAAGAGTATGGGTAGAAAAAGGAACTAGAGCATGTTTTGTAAGTAATGCATCTTATTCTAAAGCTACATCAAAAGCATGTTTTTATTGCATGAAACAAGGTCATACCTCAAATAGATGTAAAATAAAACATTTTGGTGTTCCTAAAGGTAAATATATTTGGGTTCCTATTGTCAAATAATTTATTTGTCTCTAACCCCAAGGACCCAAAAGTTATGGGGACCTAAGTTTACTATGTTCTTGTTTTGTAGGAAACTTCCAAATCTAAGAAGTCTATGTGGTATCTTGATAGTGGATGCTCAAAGCATATGACTGGTGATAAATCAAAATTTATGAGTTTCAAAGCTAAGGAACAAGGATATGTAACTTATGGGGACAACAACAAAGGGAAGATTCTTGGAATTGGAAACATAGGTGGTGCAAATAATTTGGAGATTAAGGATGTGCTTCTTGTTGATGGACTAAAGCATAATCTCCTAAGCATAAGTCAACTATGTGATAAAGGATTTAAGGTAATCTTTGAAAGTAAATTTTGCACCATTCATTTGATAGATTCCGAAAATGTAGAATTAAAAGGCATTAGGCATAATAACATATACTTGATTGATTTGGATTGTTTACATGATTCTAGTATTACATGCTTAGTTGCAAAGGAAGAGAACCCTTGGTTATGGCATAAGAGAGTTGCTCATATAAATATGCATCATTTGAATAAATTGATTTCAAAAGACTTAGTTATTGGTTTGCCTAGGTTAAAATTTGAAAAAGATAGATTGTGTGATGCATGTCAAAAGGGTAAACAAGTAAAATCATCATTTAAATCAAAGAATGTCATTTCCACTTCAAAACCCCTAGAATTATTACATTTAGATTTATTTGGACCTTCTAGGATAAAGAGCTTTGGTGAAAATTATTATGGCCTTGTGATTGTTGATGATTACTCTAGGTATACTTGGACATTTTTCCTAACTATGAAAAGTGAAGCCTTTAAGGTCTTTAGAAAATTTGCAAAACAAATTCAAAATGAGAAAGACTTAAGAATTAAAGTTTTGAGAAGTGACCATGGTGGTGAGTTTCAAAACGAAAAGTTTGAAAGTTATTGTGAAGAAAATGGAATATTACATAACTTTTCTGCTCCTAGGACTCCCCAACAAAATGGTGTAGTTGAAAGGAAAAATAGTTCATTAGAGGAACTTGCTAGAACTATGTTAAATGAATCTAATGTTCCTAAATATTTTTGGGCTGTTGCGGTTAGTACTGCATGTTATGGTTTGAATAGAATGCTTATTAGGTCAATTATTAAATCTACTCCTTATGAACTGTTTAATGGTAGAAAGCCTAATGTTGCTCATTTGAAAATTTTTGGATGTAAGTGTTTTGTGTTAAATAATGGAAAGGATAACTTAGGAAAATTTGACTCTAAAGCCGATGAGGGAATTTTCTTAGGTTATTCATTAACTAGTAAGGCTTACAGGGTGTTTAATAGAAGAACTTTGAATATTGAAGAATCTATTCATGTTACTTTTGATGAGATTGTAGACCTTGGGGGAAATCCTCTTGAGTCAAATAAAGAACTTGCAGGTGATGATGAATATATAAGAGAGGCTCTTGATGAATTGTATTTGGAAGAAAATGAGCCTTCTCAAACACCTGAGTTAGCAAAAGAATGGCAATCACCAAGAGGACTCTCAATGGACAATATCATTGGTGATATTTCAAAAGGGGTAAGAACTAGAAACATGTCTAACTTTTGTATGTCTATAGATTTTGTGTCTCAGATAGAACCCAAAAATGTGGAGGAAGCACTTAAAGATGAACAATGGTGCATAGCTATGCAAGAAGAACTTAACCAATTTGAAAGGAATCAAGTCTGGGAATTAATCCCAAGGGAAGAATCACATCAAGTTATTGGAACAAAATGGGTGTTTAGAAATAAACTTGATGAAGATGGAAATATAACAAAGAATAAAGTCAGACTTGTTGCCAAAGGCTATTATCAAGAGGAAGGTATAGACTATGATGAAACTTATGCTCCTGTTGCCAGGTTAGAGGCTATACGCCTACTTCTTGCTTATGCATCTTTAATGAAATTTAAATTATATCAAATGGATGTTAAGAGTGCATTTTTGAATGGTTTTATTAAAGAAGAAGTTTATGTGGAGCAACCCCCTGGATTTGAAGATTTTAGTTATCCTAATCATGTTTTTAAATTAAAGAAAGCATTATATGGGTTGAAACAAGCTCCTAGATCTTGGTATGAAAGGCTAAGTAGTTTCCTAACATCAAATGATTTTTCTAGAGGAAAAATAGATTCTACTCTGTTTATAAAGAAAGTAAAAGAGCATATCTTATTGGTCCAGGTATATGTTGATGATATTATTTTTGGATCAACTGATAATTCGTTATGTGTAGAATTTGCTAAGATAATGCAGGGAGAGTTTGAAATGTCTATGATGGGAGAATTGACATTCTTCCTTGGACTTCAAATCAAGCAACTTAAAGATGGCATCTTCATCTCTCAAACCAAATACTGCAAAGAAATCCTCAAAAAGTTTGGTATGGACACCTCAAAGGAAGCTAACACACCCATGGGAACTTCATGCTATCTAGACAAGGATGAATCAGGTTTGGAAGTTAATCAATCTATGTATAGAGGTATGATAGGTTCACTGTTATACTTAACTGCCAGTAGACCTGATATTATGCATTTTGTTTGTGTGTGTGCTAGATTTCAAGCTTGTCCAAAAGAATCTCACCTAATTGTAGTAAAACATATTTTAAAATATTTAAAAGGAACTACTGGTTTTGGTTTATGGTATCCATCTGATGCTTGTACTAGTTTAATAGGATATTCTGATGCTGATTATGGTGGATGCAAAATTGATAGGAAAAGTACTAGTGGGACATGTCATTTGTTAGGTTCATCCTTAGTATCTTGGCATTCTAAGAAACAAGCTTGTGTTGCTTTATCTACCACTGAAGCTGAATATATTGCAGCTGGTAGTTGTTGTGCTCAAATTCTGTGGATGAAACAACAGTTAGAAGATTATAGTATATTTTTAAATGACATACCTTTGATGTGTGATAATATGAGTGCAATTAATCTTACTAAGAATCCAGTAATGCACTCTAGGACTAAGCACATAGAAATTAAACATCACTTTTTGAGAGATCATATTAGCAACGGAAACTGTAAAATAGAGTATGTTGATACAAAGCATCAATTAGCAGATATTTTTATTAAGCCTCTACCCAAGGATAGATTTTATGATCTTAGAAGAGACTTAGGGATATTAGAAATAGCTTAAATTCTACTTATTTAGACAGTTTTTGGATGATTGTAATGTTAAAATTCATTATACAGAATGTTAATAGTTTATCATGTGTTAAAACCTTAAAAATTTGATGTACTCTCTGGAATCATCTATTAATTGGAGTTATAATCGATTATTTGCATCCAAAACACTCAAAACAGGGCATTCCTCTTTGGATTAATCGATTAATTGGCCAATTAATCGATTAAATACAGCATTAATCGATTAACTGCACAATTTAATCGATTAAATGGTTCTGGCACTGGTTTAATCGATTAATCTGAGTTTTAATCGATTAAACCTGGCAAGTTTGTCTTCCTAGCTGTTGCCAACAGATTTCTTGACTTATATTCTCTTCCATATGACCGTTAGACATGCTTGATTATAAATAGGGGCCTCCATTTCACTTCTACTCACTTCTATTTCTTGAAATCAAGCTTTCTTGCCTTATTCTAGCAATCTTGCCCTCTTCTCAATACATTTAGCTTTCTAAATCTTCTTGTTATTCCTCAAATCTTTCAATGGCCTCATCTTCTTGTGCTAAGATCCCTACTAGAAGAAGATCTGCACCCTCATCTCGTCCCCATCCTAATTCTGTAGAAGGATGGATTTCTGATACAGATGGCCAACAAGAATTTCTGACCTATTGGAAGGAACGTGCTATTATTTCTCCAAAGTTCCTTATTGGTGAGCAGCTCATCAATAGGGGATTCAACTTTCCCAACCTTCTTGAAATTCAAGGAATTCTCCCTTTCATCCAAATGCAAGGTACGTATTATCCTGACCTTGTTAGGGTATTTTACTCTAGATTTAAATTTAGAGATCAAATTGCTACCTCTAAAGTAAAAGGCGTCACAATTATTCTCAACGACGATATTTGGGAGAATGTTGCCCACTTTCCAATTAGAGAAGATGATATTAACATTTATGGTGAGTTAGATGATTTTGACAGGTTCTTAGCTTACCGTTCTTTTCTGCGAAATCCCTCCATGGATATTGGGCGTCTCCTTCTTGCTGGTCCTTTAAAGAAGGAGGAACGCATGATTCTACATCTACTTGTCTGGATTCTATGTCCTCGGGCTACAAATCATGCTCAATGTTCTTCAATTGATCTTAGGATTATTCATGCCATAATGAATAATGAGCCCTTAGATTGGGGCGTTCTTGTCACCATGACTATGTTAAAAGCCAAACGCCATCCCACCTTCAAAATTCCATATGCCCTCCTTGTCTCTCGGATTCTTGAATATAAAGGAGTCAATGTTGAAGGTGAACAAGCAGTGAGAACAAATAACTTGAATCGCATGCTTAACAACACATTGATCCAACTACAAATGGTGCGTATCAACGATATTTATGTTCATAAGGATGATGTTCCAAATGAAGGTGACAATAATGAAGATTCTGATGAAGATATGCCTCCTGCTGCTGAGCTTCCCTCTGATCAAATCCAAAGTGTTGGAACTTCCTCTACTCATCATGAAACCCGACAATCCATGGAAGACATGTTATCTGACATGAATCAGAGAATGCAGTCATTCTTCACTCTTTCTGGAATACGACATGAGGAAATAATTCGCCGTATATCTGATGTAGATGATAAAGTGTGCCGTTTAGAAAATAGATTTGATGCACACTTTCATAGTGATGATAGTGAAGAATTTTAAATTTGATTGTTATTTCTTATATTGTAATGAATGCTTATTTATGAAATAAAATGTGGTGTTCTCTTATTGCTTTGATTGAGGGGGAGTTTTCTCTAAGTTATGCATATTTTGAGGGGGAGCTCTTATGTTTGTCATAGAAGAATATAAATTATGTTTGATTCTAATCAAAATAGGGGGAGAAAATATTTAAAGCCTAAAATGATTGTTTTTAAATATTATCCGGTATGTTTAATGTGTTTGTTAGTATGACAGATAAAACAGGTTATTACAAGGCTTTAAAAGATAATTTTGATCATCATAAAAAAGGGGGAGATTGTTGAACATTCAAAGACTTGATGTTGCACTTGATGAACATGAAGATTGTTGATTTTGATGATGATTCAAGAACTCAAAGACTTAGAGTGTTGAAGACTTGTTTTGTATTGTAATAACTCTGTTTCAATTAGATTGAGTCTGTAATATTAGAGTTTAAGATAGCCGGTACATAGTCTGCACCTTAGAAGCTTCAAAAAGCTCAAATTTATCATTCAGGCTCGACTTTAATCAATTAAATAGGGAAATAATCGATTAAAACAGTGAGAAAAACCATTTTCTGTATCTGCTCACTGGTTTAATCGATTAAACCACCTGTTAATCGATTAACAGGCCTATTAATCGATTAACAGCCCTTTTAATCGATTAAAACAGAGAGTTTTGGGGTTTTGTTGATTTTGGCTCTGTAATAATCGATTAACACTTCATTTAATCGATTATTTCAGTCAGATTTTGATTTTTAACTTCAAATCAACCCTATTTTCGAAAACCCTATTTCCAAGAACCCTAATTCCAAAATTCCCAATTCCCAAACCCTAATTTATCTACTTAAGCTTCTCTATGGCACTCAAAAAAGTAGAACAACCTTTTTCATACAAAAGTTAAGTGTTTTAGTGCCAGAGAACTGTTTGTTGCAAGAAAAAGGGGCTTTTGGAACCTGGTGTGGGCTAGAAGCGATAAGAATCACTAAGTGGAGTTCTTAGTGGATTGTGTGCTGTGCCGTCTCTAGGGAAAGTTGTTCATCATCTCTTGTGGATTTCAAGAGAGGTGTTTTCTTATCTTTATCTTTTCAATTGTAATTTGCTTGTAACAACTTGATTATAGTGACAGCATTAATCCTCTGTTTGAGTGATTAGCAACTGGACGTAGGGTCTTTTGATCCGAACCAGTATAAATTTCCTGTGTAAGATTCTCTTCTCTTCTCTATTTACATTTACACAGTTTTAATCGGTAAAATTTGGGGAAAATTTTGAAAACCTAATTTTTATTAAGAAACCAATTCACCCCCCCCCCCTTCTTGGTTTTTGTCCAACCACGCGAACATTCCGCTGCGCGATTCTAACAACTGCTCTAGCTCATGCGCCGATATTTGTCTTCAGGACACTCCCTTGCAACGGAGCTGGTCCTTCGGACGATGTATGTGGTGGCGGCTTACTGCTCTTGCTCATGCACCGACTCTATGGGAGTCATTTTTTTTTTCGACGTTTGTCAAAGATTCTTGATGACTACCTCTTAAGTCGACAAGAGTCCACTAAGGATTTGTTGGTTTAGATGGTGCCTCTGAATAGGCGGATGCTTCATCGGAAGTGAAGGCTTTTTCAGCTTGTATGGATTTGCCTCTGAGTAGGCTGATATTCCCTTCGGGGATGTTTGCTCTTTGCTTGCCATGTTTTTCCTTTGTGTAGGCGGGCGAACTCACTAAGGATGAGTCTTTTGAGTGTCGCCTTTACGGTAGGCTCACTGGGGATAGGTTCCTTTCTCTCTTTTTTGGTTGATCCACCGGGGACTTGGTTGACTTTTTGATGGTCAACTTTTGGTTTCCTTCTGGGGAATGGAGTCTTGTCTCCTTGATTATGTTGGTGAAGGGCTTTTATGAAGCCTTTATTCTCCCTTGATGGATGTGGTGGAGAAATGAGCTGAGTGTGCTAGATGACTTGTAGTGGTGATGATGCTAAGTCGTGCGAGAATGTTTATGTTTGCCTCTAGAGTAGGCAATGATCCACTTGGGGATTTTGAGCCTTCATGTCAGCTTTGTTTTGATTTGAATGTTGCCTTTTCCTTATTTGGTGGAAGGATGGTAGTCGGAGTTTGGAAGCTTCTTATTTTGCTTTGAGTCGCTTGTTTGATGATAACTTGTTCCATTTTCTTAAGGGGGAGCATTATTTTAGAGATTTGGTCTGGGTGCTTCTTATTTTACAATCGCAAACATGGAGCTAGTCTCCTTATGCATGATTATTTAAAAAAAGTCTATTTTTCATGATTTTGACAAAGTCTTTTTGTGCAACTATTTGTGTGTGAATGCCTTAAATACAATCTATTTGTTTGATGCATCTAGAAAGTGACTGCCCTTTCTATTTGTTGCATGCTGACAAGTTCCCTTTTTTCGTTTGCATATTTTTTTTTGTTTTAGCCCTATCTTTTGCCTAGACCGCCTTTTTTAGGATTTTCGATCTAGCGGGCTGCCTCTATTTTTTCCTAGGCTTTCTTAGCGGACTTTTTTTCTTTTTTATGAATGCCTTAACTTTTTCCTAGACCGCCCTTTTGGGGTTTTTAATCTAGCAGGCTGCCCTAATTTTTGCCTAAGATTTTTCCTAGCAGGCTTTTATTCTTTTTCCTTTCTTTTCTTATGCTTTTTTGTATTGGTTTTTCATGCATTCTTATGATTCATTTAACATAGAGGCATTTTCATAATTTGGTCAAAGGAAAAGAAATGAAAGACAATTTTATTGATATGAACAAATAGTTTATTTTTTACAGAAGGATTTACAAATGAATTTAGAAGTATGGCTGACCAAGGTTGGCTACACTGTATAGGCTATAACAATCATGCCCCTGATATCTGCCTCCTTGGTTCTCCTAGTTGCTTCAGTCGAGATGCTCGAGTCCAAGTGAAGACTGTGCAAAGCTTGTTTGCTTCTAGAAGGACGTTACCTTAGCCGCCTTGCGGTTTTAGGCTAACGTAATCATTGCTGTTTTTATTTTATTTTTGTTTTTGAAACCTCTAAGTTTTTCCTAGGACGTATCTTAGTGAGGTGTATGGACCCTAACTTTTGCCTAGGACACCCTTTATGGGTTTTCATCTTGACGGGTTATAAACAATACCTTTAAGCGTAATACTTCTTCACCGCATCTGAATTGACCGGGTGTAGAAGTTCTTCTCCATCCATGTTGGTGAGGATAAGAGCTCCTCCTGAGAAGGCTCGCTTGACCACAAAGGGTCCTTCATAGTTTGCCGCCCATTTTCAAATTTTGTCCTTCTGGGATGGAAGCAATTACTTTATTACTAAATCCCCCTCGTGATAAGCGTGGGGATTGACCTTTTTGTCGTAAGCCCTTTTGATTTTCTTTTGGTAGGCTTGTCCGTGACATATGGCCTCCAATCGTCTTTCTTCGATTAGGTTCAACTGATCGTACCGATTTTGGACCCATTCTGCTTCTATCAACTTTGCTTCCATGATAACTCATAGGGAGGGTATTTCGACTTCCACTGGTAGTACGACCTCCATGCCGTATATGAGAGAAAATAGAGTGGCTCCTGTGGGGGTTCGTACGGAAGTCCGGTATCCGTGCAAGGCAAAGGGTAATATTTCATGTCAATCTTTATAGGTTATCACCATCTTCTGGATGATTTTCTTAATATTCTTATTGGTTGCCTCTACTGCACCGTTCATCTTGGGTCGGTATGAAGAGAAATTATGATGTTGGATTTTGAAATCATGGCATAATTCTTCCATCGTCTTATTGTTCAGATTGGTCCCATTATTAGTAGTGAGACGATGCGGGATGCCATACCGACACAGTATATTCTTCTTGACAAAGGTGGTCACTACTTTCTTGGTCACGTGTGCGTAAAATGCTGCTTCAACCCATTTTGTAAAGTAATCAAAGGCCACCAAAATGAAACGATGATCGTTGGATGTTTTGGGCTCGATGGGTCCAATAACATCCATGCCCCATGATTAGTCATTATTTTCCCGCATTTTCTTATCTTTATATACTTATCTTAATTGGTGCATTGTGTTTAATTGTCTATTATTAGTGCATTTTCATTGATTGGGCTTCATTGGGCCAATAATTTAGATTTTAATCTATTTGATCTAATTTTTACTCATAAAGCAATTTTGGACTTGAAAAATTGGGCCAAATGTCATATTTTATTTTATACGGGTACTGACATTAGTTTATTGTTTTATTTATCATTTTTTCTACAGATCTCCAAATAACATGATTCTAAAATAATTATAAACTAGACACATTGAGCTTTCCACAGGATCCAA
This sequence comes from Sphenostylis stenocarpa, assembly GCA_963425845.1. Classification (NCBI taxonomy): domain Eukaryota; kingdom Viridiplantae; phylum Streptophyta; class Magnoliopsida; order Fabales; family Fabaceae; genus Sphenostylis; species Sphenostylis stenocarpa. The sequence continues at coordinate 77,621,096 of OY731403.1, forward strand.
AATCATTCAATTCGGAGCTAAATTGGATTTTACATAAATTATCCAAAACGGGTCAAGCGCACCAGGCCGGCCCAATGGACATGCTTCAGTAATTTAAGTCTCATAAATTCATTAAAGCTCCGAAAATAGTAGAAACGGTGGCGTTTTAAAGCTAACTCAAGAGGATTTCGTTGGAGACCAAAATCGCTTAATTTGGATAAGTATTGAAAATACTGCACGTGTTTGAAGTTCATGGACCTGCACTGAAGCCAATTTATGATGTGTTTCATGGACTAGTTGAGCCCAAACCTCGATTAAGATTAGGGTTAGGGTTATTTATATAAGAGAGGCACATCACACGAAGAGGAGACAACACACAAGGACTAGGCAGCCACCACACTTCCGTCTTTCATCTTCTACAATTTACATTCAAGTTTGTTACTCTTCTGTCATTATTTTTAAATTCTTGTTTCAATTTTAATTATGTTTCTTCTATTGCGTTTTCAACTTTCTATGGATAGCTAAATCTTTGTATTGATTTTCTGAGAAGAATGCAAGTAGATCTTTGAGGTTTTGTTCTTCAATTTCATATTGTTTGTTCTCTTAACTCTTCATCTTCTAATCTCAGTATTGAATTATAATCTGTTTATGCTTAATAAACCGAAACTTATATCACAGCTTGCTTAATTTCGTGTTAGATATGAGATTATGTGATGTATGCAATGCTTAATTGTATAAGGATAATTTGGGGTTAATCTTCGCTTAGTTGGTTAATTTCATGTTGGAATAAGGGTTAAGGAAAATTTGGGATTAATCTTCGCTTAGTTGGTTAATTTCATATTAGAACAAGGGTTAAAGCTAATTTGAGATTAATCTTCGCTTAGTTGATTAATTTTGGATTAGAATATAATTTGGGATTTATCTTCGCTTAGTCGGTTAATTTCGAATTAATTTCGTAATCTAGGATAAGTGACGCTGCATTAGAATCAGAAAATCAATTGCATTTTAATCTGTTTTTAATCCGCATTTTTATAATCTATTTTTGTTTTGTTTCATCTAATATTTTAATTTTGAAAAACTCCCCTTTTAATTTTTAGTTACTAAAAATTGATAAACTTTGATAGAAATTTGTGGTCTTTGGGAGACGACCTAGGAAAGCTTCCTAGTACTACATTTATCTGTTTTAATTATTTGACCGAGTACGACATCGATCACCCCACATGGAGAATGCCCATGGTGTAGTCAAGACGTTGAGAGGTGCTGGTGGGACATGAACATTATCGGCGTAGACCTGACACTTGTGACACTTTTTAGCGTATTGATGACAATCACCTTCCATTGTGGACCAGAAGTATCCCGCCCTTAGGATCTTCTTTACCTTGAAATGTCCTGGTATGTGGGTTCCGAAGCCTCCTTCATGAATTTCCTTATTTAAGGTTTGAGCCTCTTTATGGTCCACACACCTCAATAAGCTGGAGTAAAAAATTTTCTGATAAAGGGTTCCTCCAATCAACGTGAACCCTACGACTCTCTTCTGAATGGTCCTTTTATCATTATCATTAATTCCCTCGGGATATTCACCCTTCGTGATGTATCGCTTGATGTCATGATACCAAGGAGATTTTTCTTCCTCGCTAGTTACTGCCATACAAAAAGCTTGTTTATCATGCAACCTAATTTAGATAATCGGTATCTCATGTTCTTGATCTAAGGCGAACATAGATGACAAAGTATCGAGGGCATCTGCGAACTGATTATCTTCCCGAGGGATGTACTCGAAAGTGACGTTTTTCATCCTTGAAATCATATTCCGGATGTACTCTAGATATGGGATCAATTTGGAATTTCTGGTTTCCCATTCACCCTTGAGTGTGCGGAGGGGAGACTTCCCTTTTCCTCTTTCTGCTTGGCCCTTAGTAGGGTCATATCCTAGGCCATGCTTGAAAGGATTATCTTGGAATTCTGGGGTTTCCCTTATGCCTTGGGAATCTGCCCCCAGTCCTTGGCCAGGGTGGTAACCATGCTTCATCATCATGCGGGCTACCTTTGTGTTTTTGGGAAGTCTTTCTATACTGGAAATTTCGAGCGCTTGAAAAGATGTTTCAAGGGCCTCTTCAGCCGCATCCACATAAGGTTGGGTGGACGGTCCACTGATCAGGATATCATCTTCTGCTTGGACCGTGACCAATTTTTCATCCACTATGAACTTAACTTTCTGGTGGAGCGTCGAAGGTATTGCCTTAGCGTCATGAATCCAAGGCCTGCCGAGGAGACAACTATATGCTGGAGTAATATCCATTACATGGAAATCGACGTTGAAGATAGTGGGTCCAACTTGGATTGGCAAATTAACTTCTCCCACTACTTCTCGCTTTGATCCGTCGAAGGCTCGAACGATAGTGCTGCTTGGGCGCAGACGGGCCCCTTTGATAGTCAACTTGTCTAGTGTGCACTTGGGCATCACGTTCAAGGATGACCCGTTATCCACAAGAACTTTGGCGATGAGGTACTCCTTGCACTTGATTGAGATGTGCAAGGGCTTGTTGTGGTTCGACCCCTCGAGGGGTAGTTCTTCCTCTGTGAAGGTGAGGTGATCGCTTGCCATAATGTGATCGACGATCCTCTCAACCTTTTCTTGGGATATAGTGTGAGGTACATGCACTTCGCTCAAGACCTTCAGCAGGGTGTTTCTGTGCGGTTCCGAGCTCATCATTAGAGATAACAATGTTATCTTTGCAGGTGTGTGATTGAGCTGGTCTATAATGGAATACTCGCTTTGCCTTATAAACTGGAGTATGTTAGAAAAGAAGGCTGAGATCAAGAGGGGGGGTGAATTGATCTTTAAAAGATTTTCGCATATAACAGATTATCTATTTGTAAAAATAAGATTTCAGATCTGTTCTTGAATCACAAAGCAATCAACCAACAATAAATGCAGCAACAGAATTAAAAGAGGAGAAAGGTTTAGAAAGATATCACCAATGTTTATACTGGTTCACCCAATACCAGGGCTACGTCCAGTCTCCAGCCAAATTCCAGTTGGGTTCCACTAGATCAAATGTTTTACAGATTACAATCTTACACTTAATGTACCACAAGAACCACAATTCCAGTTCCTGCACCTAACCTTTCACCAAGAACCAAATTCCAGTTCTTGACAACCTCTACAACCAAATTCCAGCTGCAGAGAAACCAGTGCCCACAATTCCAGGCACCAACACCTAACCTTTCACCAAGAACCAAATTCCAGTTCTTGACAACCTCTACAACCAAATTCCAGCTGCAGAGAAACCAGTGCCCACAATTCCAGGCACCAAACAATATAGAAAGAATGTAAAGAAATGAAAAGAAGAAACTAGAATGTTCAAACCAGTTTTATGCAATTCTGCAGTGTGTTTCTTCTCCAAAAGAAAGCAATTTGCCTCAAGAAAGAATTTCAAAGAACTTCACAAAAACTGGCGCGAATCTTTCTTGAAAGAGTGCTAAAGTTTGCTTGCTTGATTGCTAAAGATTGATGTTCAATTGTTGTGTTTAAAATGTTCAAGCCAAACTGTTTTTATAGAAGATTTTCAAAACTGCTGGTTTAATCAATCTGTTAAAAAATCTTTTAATCTGTTAAAAGTGTAGTTTTAATCTGTTAAAACTTCTTTTAATCCATTAAAGCGTTCTTGGTTATTTAACAGATTTGTTTTAACTGATACGACAACGTTTGTATCAATTAAAACTCTTTACAAAAATCTTCTAATTTGATTTAATTGATTGTTTCGTGTTTCAATCGATTAATATACTGCAAAACTTTAGTGTAAAATTTTCCAAGTGATTTTAACTGATAAAAATAAGTTTTAATCAATTAAAACGCTGTGTAGAAATTTTCTAAGTTGTTTTAATCGATTGAAACGTGTTTTAATCGATTGAAAAAGCTCTGATCGGTCATAACTCAATTCTGATCGATCATATCTGATTCTGATCGGTCATAACTCAATTCTGATCGATTATATCTGATTCAGATTGGTCATAATTGCATTCTGATCGATCATCCTGAATGTTAAGTGGATTTAATCGATTAAAACCAAGTTGTATCGATTAAAATACTGCAAAAACACTTCTCTTAACATTTTAAGTGATTTAAATCGGTTATATCGAAGCTTTATCAGTTAAAACACTGACAGAATCAAAACTTTCTTTAATGAAAACAACCGGTTATTTCGAAATTATATCAGTTAAAAACTTGTTTAAGAAAGCTTTTGTTAAAATACTTTGTGTTTTAACTGCTTAAACGTGTTTAGAGGCATTTTGCAAAATCTTTTAAGTGAAGAAACCTCATGCAGCAGAAAAGATAAAAATGATTATACCTAAGCATAGTTGCGGATACACTAATCCTTCTATTCTTTTATCTAAGTGACTGTTGACCGCTACAAAGTTGACTTTGACTTTATCTTTGACTTCATCAAATCAACAAGATCTTTGCCAGAGTATTTCAATAAGATCTTCATCACTTTCAGTCTCCCCCTATTTGATGAAGACAAACACCACTTTGAAAAATAACTCTGCAAAAGAAGTCACTTGATAATACAGATTAGTGAGTAATAAAGAAATGAATTATTTTTCTATTTCTCCCCCTAAATTGTTGCTTCCTAAATAAAGAATTATTTCTGATCAAAAGTAAAGCAACTATTCTCCCCCTTTTGACTTCATAAAAAAAAAAAGGGAACAGAAGAGAAATAATGCAAATATATGTAATAAGTTTGAGATAGAGAAAAAATGAATACGATATCTTACTCATGTAAAGATCAATCAAAGTTGATTCAAACTTATCTTCATTAACACGTTTGTAATGAATACAATTAACACGTGTAAAGATAAGGGAATCATGCTTTAGTAGCATGTTACAAGAACAGCCATTAACTAAAGCCTTTAATTTTTCTTCCAGAATAAAAATCGATTAAAAACAGGACAAATCGATTAAAAACAGGACAAAATCGATTAAAAAGTTCTTGTGTAATGATTTTAATCGATTGAAATAAAGGTTTAATCGATTAAAAAAGTGAAGGACTTCGAAAGTATGAAACATAAGTGCATATAATCGATTAATTCGACATTTAATCGATTAAAACAGTAAAAATGTTGTATAAATTCTTTTAATCGATTCAAAAGATTTTTTATTGATTAAAACAACCAGATTTGCAAACTAAGTAATGTTTGATGCATCTAAAATGCCTAATCCAGTGTAAGTTTTGAAAACCCATCATTTAGAAAGATGCTTTACAATAATATCAACTACATCGATTAAATTTTAACCAATAGATCCATCAAAATTAGAATAAAATCTTATTTAGCTAATTTAGCTTATGTAAACTGGTTTATATAGATTTTAATCGATTGATACGCAATTTAATCGATTATTTTGTTGTGAAAGTGTTTCCTTTAATCGATTTAATCGATTAAGTCCATTCTGTATCAGCTAAAAATATCAGGGATTTAGGTTAAATTCTATCTAGGCTAGTTTGATTTGATTTAAAACCTACATTATATTAACCAAAGCTAAAAATATTGTACCTGGTATACAACCAGTAAATATTACAGACCAGAATTTGAATTTAGCATCAAAATAAGAAATAAAAGAAAGATAAGAATGGACCCTTTCTGTCCGAAAAAAAAAACTCAATCATCCCAGTTGCCTTGGTTCCACAATAACATCCGAAACTCTTTTAGAATTATTGAAAGATCCTCTTGTTGGTTTGTTGTTAGGGATGCCGGATCATCGAGTATAAAATTGATCCCTGTACTGCCAATAAAACACACATACCTCGTGCCAATTTTAGCTTTCCATTCAATTCTTGAATTTCTGTCTCAGATTTGTCTCTTTACGAGTATCACCTCGTGACCTTGATGATTAAAACGAATTCCAATGAATTTCACCAAGAGTCTTGAACCGATGCATGCCCAAAAATTATTCCAAATGTATTGCTAGGTAATACCAAGAAATTTAATGTAAACGTGTGTAAGTTATCTGTTCACACTTCCTAGTAATCAACAACTTATTATCAGAAGCAACCATCACTGAAAAATCCTTGATAAAACTATGTTTACAGTCCCAACAACTTGACCCTAATGAAATTATGTGTACTCCCAGAGTTCATAAGAAAAGGGACAGTCAACTTCATGATAATTTCTTTGATTTGCAATGTATTACCACCCAGCATTCCATGTAAAGTATTAAGAGACATGTAGACATCTGCAGCTTGAATCATGTCTATGCTTGTTGTCAAAATATAGTTTGTTCTTCCTCAAAGTCCATGTCTTACACTACATCGACCCCAATTTCTTCCTGGGCAAAGAAGATAGCGTTGGGCTTACCCCAAACTTTACATTTCAACTTATGCACATAACCTACACAATCCCTTTGCAATCATGTCAGTAACTTCCTTTCTAAATATGGAAGTTGAGGTGCTACCTTTTGAATTGGTAGTTGTTGAAACAAACACCTAAAGCTTCAAACTGGTTGTAGAATGACTCTGCTACAAATTAACCGGAGTTGACCTTGTTTGCAGCAATTTATTTTCGAAAACTTTTAAAATTCCCTTTTGAAGTCTTGCAAGATGCATACCTTCTTGCAGAGACTGTGGTTTATGAATTCTCACAGATTTTTCCAGTTTAGTTTTTCATACCTAACAAAGAAAAACTTAATGTCATTGACTCAGATATAACTACATGAGCCAAAAAAAAACATAAACTCCCAAATATTCTCCCAAATCTTCCTCTTGTTGCAATCTTGATAATTCAACAATATCCTCAAAAGCACGATCATCAAATCGATATGACATATCTTGTGATATTTGTTCCCAAGATTTATTCTTGAAACTGGGTTGATGCATGCAATGTCGCTGCCATGAAAAAACCTTTCCATCCATGGATAACAGCAATAACTTTCCCACATTATGTCACTAGTCTAGTTTCCAATTCAAAGATTTGTTCAGCCTTTGCTAATCATGAAAATTTGTGCCATGGAAAGGAAATTGGATGTTCCATAACAGACTACTCGAATTTAGACATGTCCGAAACTCATTCGGCATTATTCATGATTGTCTTGCCGCTATTCATGACAGTAATGGAAGAAACTAAATTCTCTAATGTATACTACAGTGAAATAATCATTTAATTCATAAAGGAATCGATTAGTTTTGTACAGAATGAAATTAATAAAATGATAACGATAATTTAAATCGATTAAAACAAAAAAGAATTAATTAATTTTGACATCTTAGTGTTTTTAGTTGATATAAATTCTTTTTAATCGATTAAAACAGTTAGACTCAAATCCCGAGAACATTTTAATCGATTAATTCGCATTTCAATCGATTGAAACAGATGCATGACAGATATTCCGATATCCTCCGTAAGTTATTTTAATCGATTAATACTGTTTTATATCAATTAAAACAATCAGCTTTATGAAAGCAGAACCTGATTTGCGTTTTGAATACCAAGGGATTTCCGAGATATTGTTCCTGCAAAACAAATTTAACATGTTTCTAGTACCCTTTATAATTACTGGGTCCAATTAGGTTATTTGAAATGACTTTAACTTTGCAATCCATTTCATTCTACCTTTAGGAATAACATACTTTTTAATTCTACAGTATTTTACTGAATGACCTCTTTTCATGCAGTAAAAACATTTAATCACAGAGTATGATTTTCTATCTACATTTGTTTTTCTGAATTTCATCCTAGATTTAAATCCTATTCCTGATTTGTCAAAAATTAGTTTTTGTGACCCAAGTAAAACGTCAAGATTAGCTTGACCTTGTGTAAATCTTGAAACGGTTTGTGATAAAAAATCAATTTTCTTTTGTAATTCTGAACAATCATTACAGGGTTTGTAGACCCCAAATCTTGTCCGGCCTCCAAATAAAGAGTAAAAGACTTCCTATTCGAAGATGGACGAAGCCTAACAAGCCACTAGGAGAGACTATTAGGCCCCATACTAGGATAGGAGAGATTTTCGGCACGAAATAAGGTTTCTCGCCTTTTAGGGGACGAGACCGCCGTCTCAAAATCGAGACCACCGTCTCGCCCCATGTAAGTGGCGAGACCACCGTCTCGTTTGGCGAGACGGCGGTCTCGCCACCTGCGAAGTCGAGACGGCGGTCTCATTTGGCGAGACGGCGGTCTCGACCCTGTCAGACGAGATGGCAGTCTCGACCCTGTCAGACGAGACGGCGGTCTCGACCTGTCAGACGCAAAAAACTATAAATAGGGGCCTCCATCCCCTCATTTCGACACACCACACACAGTTTCTCCTCCTTCTCTCTAGAATTTCTCTCTCTAGAACCCCTCCGAAGCATTTCCGGAGTTTCTGAGCATCTCTAAGAGTATTTTTGAGCGTTTTGAGAGGTTTACGAAGTTGTGTAGAGTGAAGGGCTGCCAAAAAGCACCCAAGTTATCAAAAATTAAATAGAAAAGCTTGCCTCGGAGGTTTCTACACTCTCTCTCTAGTTTACTGCTTTAATCTTCATTATGCAATAGAAGCTAGGGCCATGTAGTCATAATTTTAATTCCACAAATAAAAGGGCAAAAGCATAATTTTCACCGGTTTAAATATTTTTAAATAGTTGGCCTATCATAGGGAACCCGAAAGGGGCGTCGTAAAGGAACTAATACTTCCTTTGCACGTAACTAACTCCCTTACCCAACTCTGGTTCTAATGACCAAAGTTGGTTTTTCGAAAACCAACGCCTTTTAATCCCTTTTCCGATGTTTCCGGTAAAAACATCGGTGGCGACTCCATAGAACCTTTCAAAACTAGCTTTTGGATTAGCCCGGTTATCGGACAATCCAAGAGCGCCTTTTCGAAAACCTCGCCCTTAGGTTCAACCCGGTTATCGGACAATATAAAGGCGTTGTAACCACCAACAAAAAACGCGAAAATTGGAAAGTCGAAAAGACCATCGCGTCGCTCCGACCGCCTCTTTTTGACAGCGGCGACAGATGGCGACTCCACTGGGGAAGCCTAGAGAGTTGATCCCATTTAGTGATGGGCCAGCTTAAAAATAAATAAACCAAGAAAATAACGCTTTTGCCCTACCTTGTATTATAACATGTTTTACGGTTTGGCTTTAATAACTGTTGCTTGTTTATACTTACGCAATTGTGTGAAATACAAACTGTACACAAACCCTTGCACACAACAGTTGCCTCTATACCCGGGGGCAAGTGAGAAAACCATAGGGAGTGGGTGGCAGGTACGGTTCGCTGTAGTGGTGGCCTTGTGCCCACCGGTGTGATCGGAAACCACCACTCAAGGTGATAACCTTCCTCTTTTGGTACAAAGACTGACTATGGCCTTAGTGCTAAGCATGGTCGGAAGGCTCGAGAGTGGGGACCCTATAATGGGGGCACCTTGGGGGCCTTAGCCTGGTGAGAACAATTAGAACCTACCCTCGCCAATGCACTTTTCTGCAGGAAAACCCTACCTCGTGATAAAAAAACGAATTCTCGCCTGTTCGTAGATGATCGAATTGTGTGTGCATATGTTTGTTGCATTTGTCTGTTGCATAGCATAACCAAACAACAGAAGAAAAATCACAAAAAAATATTTTTATAATAAACACCCTTATCTCGGACAGTCTGCCTTTTAGCTAGCCTGGTTTCAGGTTCTTTGTAAGCTAAGTAGCCACGCAGTTCCGACAGAAGAGATAAGGGACGCTAACTATTCTTTCACATAAAGCCGCATTTTATCTTGGACAGTCTGCCTTTTAGCTAGCCTGGTTTCAGGTTCTTTGCAAGCTAAGTAGCCACGCAATTCCGACAGAAGAGATAAAAGGCTATAAAAAATAAACATAAAATATATATACTAAAAAAATAAAGCAAATCAACTTCTGACAAAGTCAAATCATTCATATTACATCATATCATGAGTAAAGAAAAACCAAGAGAGAAAATACAAAGTGAGAGCGCATTCAGCATCATTCAAACAGAATCTCTCATGCATAAGCATATCCATGTTAGTTTAAAACACTCAACATGCATTAATAAACCTTTTTCGGGCATTCTAGAAAGTGGCTGGTCCTCTCCCCACTCGCACTCGCGCACAGAAAGAAAAAGTAATGGAAAATTTAGAGAAGCAAAACCGAAAGCTCACTGCGGAGGTCAACACCCTCCGCGAGCAAGTGGCCCAACTGATGGAGGTCGTCCGCCAGGGTCAAAGGAAGGGCGAAGACCAAGCTGAACACATCCCTCACCATGACGAAGAGGAAGAGGAATACTTCTATGACGGGAAGGATGCTAAGACTGCACGCATCCTGACCCCAGAAGTGTCCAAACAACAACTCTCCGCCTTGGAGGAGAGGCTCAAGGCAGTAGAAGGGCACAACTTTGACGTCAAGGAGGTGGCGGACATGTGCCTAGTGAAGAATATCCACTTCCCTCCCAAATTCAAGATCCCAGACTTCCCCAAATACGCCGGGATGACCTGCCCAAAGAACCATCTTACGATGTATTGTCGTAAGATGGCCGCCCATGCTGAAAACAAAAAACTCCTGATCCACTGCTTCCAGGAGAGTCTGGCGGACACAACTCTCAATTGGTACATGCAGCTAGAGAGAGGGCAGGTCCAGAGCTGGAAGCAATTGGCTGATGCTTTCCTTCGTCGCTACCGATACAACATTGATCTGACTCCTGATAGGTCAGATCTCAGGACTCTGAGTAAAAGGAGCGACGAACCTTTCAAAGCATACGCCCAAAGATGGAGGGAAATGGCTGCCCAAATAGAGCCTCCTTTGACATATAAAGAGACAGTGGCTATGTTCATCGATTCACTGATTGGAGCGTACTACGACAAGGCAATAGCCAGTACCTCCAACCTTTTCTCAGACATAGTCACTGTAGGGGAAAGAGTAGAGCAGGGGCTGAGGAGCGGGAAGATAGCACAATCTTCCCAAGCTGGGGTCTCATTCAAGAAGCCTGCTGGCAAGAAGAAGAACGAATCTGTACATGCAATCAACTTTGCCACTCCTTCTTCTACCCCACCAACGCCTAGGCAGCCTCGCAAGAAAGAGAGGAAGTTCACTCCAATCTCCACTTCCTATGGAATGCTGCTGCCTCAGCTGTTGGAAGCCAAACTCTTGACCTGCACTCCTCCCAAGAAGCAGTTGGAACCTCCCTACCCCGAATGGTATAAGCCAAACGAAAAATGCGCTTACCACTCGGGTTCACCCGGTCACTCTACAGAAAATTGCTTGACCCTTAAGTATCGGGTTCAAGAATTAATCGACGCTGGGTGGATAACTTTCGACTCCTCTGCTTCCGATGTCGACGCCAAACCTATGCCAAAGCCAGAGTAGCAGAGAGGGAGGACTGGGAGGATCAACCATGGGGTGTCTTTTTTTACGCTTTTCTGTGGTCCCCGCCCGTGGCCGTAGGAATTTTGATTAAAAGGGCTTGTACATACATCTTCATTCTCTTTAATACACGAGGCATTTTGTCATATTCATTCTTTTCCCTCTTCTATTTATTATTCTTTCAAAGATAAATTGAATAATAAAATCTATGACTAAAACAGAACCTAAAACGCATCATGTCTGTGATTGATGAATCTCTGTGGACCTCGGAAACTGAAAGCGAATGGGTCGAGTCCGACAGTGAGCAGGAGACCATCTCTCCGGACATGCAAAGAATGTTGGAAAAAGAAACACGTATCATACAACCGCATCAGGAAGAGATAGAAATCGTTAATTTGGGAGAAGGGGCTGATGAGAAAAAGGTGAACATCGGTACCCAAATAGAAAGCAACATAAAAAAGGGATTGATACGACTTCTAAAGGAATATATAGATGTATTCGCTTGGTCTTATCATGACATGCCTGGGCTCGACACGAGTATAGTGGAGCATAGATTGCCATTAAAAGAGGGGTTCCGACCTGTGAAACAAAAACTCAGAAGAATCAAACCGGACTGGTCCTTAATGATAAAGGAGGAGGTGCAAAGGCAGTTGGATGCCAATTTCCTTGTAGTTTCTAAATACCCAGAATGGTTGGCCAACATAGTACCCGTCATCAAAAAGACCGGGAAGGTCAGGGTCTGCGTGGATTACAGGGACCTCAATCGAGCAAGTCCAAAAGATGACTTTCCCCTACCCCATATAGACACGCTGGTAGACCATACCACTACCAACACGCTTTACTCCTTCATGGATGGGTATGCGGGATACAACCAAATCAAGTTGGCTGTTGAGGACAGAGAAAAAACCTCCTTCATTACACCATGGGGCACCTTTTGCTATCGTGTAATGCCCTTCGGACTCAAAAATGCAGGGGCAACTTATCAAAGGGCTATGGTCACGCTATTCCATGACATGATCCACAAGGAAATAGAAGTATATGTGGACGACATGATTGCCAAGTCCAGAAATGAAATGGACCACATTCAATATCTCAAAAAGCTCTTTGACCGACTCTGAAAGTATCAACTCAAACTGAACCCAGCAAAGTGTACCTTCGGAGTACGATCAGGAAAACTCCTAGGGTTCATTGTCAGTGAAAGGGGAATTGAAGTGGACCCCGACAAAACCAAGGCAATTTTGGAAATGCCTCCACCAAGCACAGAAAAGGAGGTTAGAGGTTTTCTAGGCCGAATTAACTACATTGCCCGTTTCATCGCACAATTGACGGACAAATGTATACACATCTTTAAACTATTGCGCAAAAGCCAACCAACGGTGTGGAATGAAGAATGCCAACAAGGGTTTGATAAAATCAAAGCTTGTCTAACCAATCCACCAGTATTGGTACCACCCGTTGAAGGGAGACCTTTGATGATATACTTGTCAATACTTGAAGAGTCCATGGGATGTGTGCTTGGCCAACATGACGAAACCGGGAAAAAGGAACGAGCCATTTACTATCTGAGTAAGAAATTCCTAGATTATGAAACCCGCTATACACCATTCGAAAAAACCTGCTGCGCATTGGTGTGGGTCACTCAGCGCCTCCGACAATATATGGCTCGACATACGACATGGTTGGTCTCCAAAATGGACCCAATCAAATACCTCTTTGAAAAGCCCATTCTAACTAGAAGAATAGCTAGGTGGCAGGTTCTCCTCTCAGAATTCGATATCATTCATGTCACCCAGAAAGCTATTAAAGGAAGTCCCCTAGCGGATTATCTAGCCCATGGATCAACAAATGAATATCAGTTCCTACAAGATGACTTTCCCGATGAGCATATCATGCACATTGAACATGAAGAGACCAAAGAAGAAGCATGGACTATGTTTTTCGATGGGGCTTGAAACATGCTTGGACACGGGATAGGAGCAATTTTGATATCCCCTGAAAAGAAACACATCCCTGTAACAGCCAGGCTTAATTTTGATTGTACCAACAACATGGCCGAGTACTAAGCATGTTCGCTAGGGATCCAAGCGGCTTTAGATCATGGGGTTACCAAGCTCAAAGTCTTCGGTGATTCATCCCTTGTCATCTATCAACTTAAAGGTGAATGGGAAACCCGAAATTCAAAACTAATCCCATATCTAGAACACATCCAAGACTTAGTTTCAAGAATGGAAAGTGTCACCTTCCAATACATCCCTCGGGAAGACAATCAATGTGCTGACGCCCTCGCCACTCTATCATCCATGTTTGCCCTAGATCAAGAACATGAGATGCCGGTTATCCAAGTTAAGTTGCATGACAAACAAGCTTTTTGCATGACGGTAAATAGCGAGCGCGACCAAAACCCCTGGCACCATGACATCAAGCAGTACCTCATGAGGGGCGAATATCCTGAAGGAATCAGCGACAATGACAAGCGAACCATTCGTAAGAGGGTTGTAGGGTTCACGTTGATTGAAGGAACCCTCTACAAAAAGAGCTCCGATTCCACTCTCTTAAGGTGTGTGGACCAAGAAGAAGCCCAAACCTTAATAAGAGAAATCCACAAAGGGACTTTTGGAACCCACGCACCCGGGCATGTCATGGCAAAGAAAATCCTTAGGGCAGGATATTTTTGGTCCACGATGGAAGCTGATTGTCACCAACACGCTAAGAAGTGTCATAAGTTCCCAGTCTACGCCGATAATATCCATGTGTCACCCGCACCACTCAGTACCCTGGCTACGCCATGGCCATTCTTTATGTGGGGCATGGATGTCATCGGACCCATTGAACCCAGGGCGTCTAACGGCCATCGTTTCATTTTGGTAGCAATCGACTATTTCACCAAATGGGTTGAGGCGGCGTCATATGCGCATGTGACTCGGAAAGTGGTGACCACCTTCATCAAGAAAAACATTATATGTCGGTACGACACCCCTCATAAGCTCATTACCGATAATGGGACCAATCTCAACAATAAAATGATGGAGGAGTTATGTCAGGACTTCAAAATCCAGCACCACAATTCCTCTCCGTACCGACCAAAGATGAACGGTGCAGTAGAGGCAGCCAATAAGAATATCAAGAAAATTGTCCAGAAAATGGTAGTAACCTACAAAGACTGGCATGAGATGCTTCCCTTCGCCTTACACGGATACCGAACGTCGGTACGAACCTCCACAGGAGCTACCCCGTTTTCCCTCGTATACGGAATGGAGGTCGTACTACCAGTAGAGGTCGAAATACCCTCTCTGCGAGTTATTATGGAAGCAAAATTGACAGAAGCAGAATGGGTCCAAAGTCGGTACGATCAGTTGAACCTAATCGAAGAGAAACGACTAGACGCCATATGTCGGGGGCAAGCTTATCAAAGGAAGATCAAGAAAGCCTACGACATCCTCGCACTTTCCAAGAAGGGGATCTGGTGATAAAGAAATTGCTTCCAGCCCAGAAAGACAAAATCGGGAAGTGGACAGCAAACTACGAAGGACCCTTTGTGGTCAAGAGAGCCTTCTTAGGAGGAGCCCTCATCCTTACCAACATGGATGGAGAAGAGCTCCGACATCCTATCAACTCAGATGCGGTAAAGAAATACTACGCCTAAAGACATTGGTCATGACCCGTCAGGATGAAAACTCGCAAAGAGCGTCCTGGGCAAAAGATAGGGTCTACATTCCTCGCTAGGATACGTCCTAGGCAGAAATTAGAGGATAAAAAAAAAAAAAAAAGAGAGCAATGATTACGTTAGCCGAAAACTGCAAAGGCGACTAAGGTAATACTTCCACAAAAGCAAGCAGACTTCGCATAGTCTTCACTCCGGGTTCGAGCATCTCAATTGAAGTAACCGGGAAAAACGGGGAAACAAAGATCACAGACATGATTGTGGCACCCTCATACAGTTTAGCCAACCCTGGCCAGCCCTGCTTATAAATTCTTTTGTAAATCCCCGTGTAAAAATAAACCATCTGTTTTATCAATAAAAATTGTCTTTTCTTCTCTTTACCTACTTGTGTGAATGCCTCTATATTAATGAAATATGAGCATGCATAAAACAAGCAATTCAAGAAAGCATAAAAACAAGACAAATGACACCAACCAGGGCCAAAAGTACAAGACAACCTGCTAGATCGAAAACCCGCAAAGGGCGGTCTAGGAAAAAGATAAGGCTTTCATAAAAAAGAGAAAAAAGCCCATCAAAATATCACAAAAAAGAAAAAAAAATCAAAACCCTCTAGATCAAAAACCCGCAAAGGGCGGTCTAGGCAAAAGATAGGGTTAAAACAAAAAGTGCAAAAGAATAGAACAAAAAGAAAGTACCAGTCCCTTTCTAGATGCTCTCAACTAAAAATAACTTGCGTCAATAGCATCCACACACAAGTAGTCGCACCAAACGACTTTGTCAAAAATAAAAATTACTTCAGGTAAAAAGCAAAAAAATGAAAAGCATTCATGCATATAAGGAGACTAGCTCCATGATTGAAAACAGGATCATCAAGACCAACTCTCCAAATAATGCCCTCAAGAAAACAGAGCAAGTCGTCAAACAAGCGACTCATCAAAATAAGAGTTACAGTCATCATTCTTCTACCCAATAAAGGAGGGCACAATCATCAGACATCATGAAAGAAAAGCCGACAGAAAGGCTTAGTCATCCCCAAAAGGATCCTTGCCTACTCCAGAGGCAACACAAAAATTACCCCATGGCTCAGCACTGCCATCACATGAGTCATCAAGCACACTCACCCAAAGTCTCCTCCATACCCCCCCAATGGAGAATAAAGGCTTCAAGAGCCCATCATCATTGACAGTCAAAAGAGTCCAAACCATCAAGGGCTCAACAAAGAGAAAGAAGAGAAAAGAAAACCCGTGCACCCCCAGGCCATGACAGAGAGGGCCGAATAAAAATCCTTAAGTGATTCTCATCCCCTAGTGGAATAAGAGCTTTACAAGATCAGCTCGCATCAACAATAATCAATGAGCCAGGACTCCATCCCAGAAAAATCGGATCCCCATGGAAGTTAATAATCCCCTGATGGATCACCTAAGAAAATTTTATCCCCTGTGGATCCCCAAAAAGAAGGGAAAAAGCCAGCGTAACAAAAAAGCTTAAAAGAGAAAAAAGGCATACGCTCAATAAGAAAAGCCAAAATCCGAAATTGCGAGAAAAAAGAGATAGAACCGCGAGGAAAAGGCTGGATTAAACACAAGCCACTCACCTTGATCAACAAAACTTCGACTACCAAGTAAAAGTCGAACAAAAACAAAGATAACCCGACCAATCGGCAAGAGTCGGATGATCACCACAAGGCTCAAAGACAAAGAATCCCCAGCAACCAACAAAGCTGGATGAAACACAAAACCCTCGGCACAACCCGGATGACCATTCAAAGAGGTCCAAGTACATCTACCAACACAGAAATCACTCCCCAAGGAGTGCCTGACCGGCGCATGAGCCACCCAAGCAGTAAGCTGCCACCACCACCAGTCCTACGCAATGGACTGTACCATCCTGATAGGGGGTTTATACCTATCAATCTGTACACGCATGCGCCTGATCGGCGCATGAGCGATTGAGCAGTAAGCTGCCACTACCACCAGTCCTACGCAATGGACTGTACCAGCCTGATAGGGGGTTCATACCTATCAACCAGCACACAAGGAGTGCCTGACCGGCACATGAGCCACCCGAGCAGTAAGCCGCCACCACCACCAGTCCTACGCAACGGACTGTAACTACTAGCCTGATGGGGGGTTTATACCCATCCAGTCCCACACAACGGACTGCAACTACCAGCCTGATGGGGGGTTTATGCCCATCAACCGAAGGATCGGCTACCGTCAGAAGGAGTATCCTGAGGTTCTACCACATGTTAACCAAAGGGATCGACTACGTCAGAAGTAGTATCCTAGAGGTGCACAACACAACATTTTCCCCAGAAGATCAACCGCCGCAAGACGGAGCGTCTGAAGGGTGACCGGGCAAGTGGGTCAACTCCTTTACCTTCCTGTCAATCTGTCTGGCACAACAGGCCAACAGCTGACTAGTCAGGTAAAGGGGGGGCAGCTGTAGACCCCAAATCTTGCCCCGCCTCCAAATAAAGAGTAAAAGACTTCCTATTCGAAGATGGACGAAGCCTAACAAGCCACTAGGAGAGACTATTAGGCCCCATACTAGGATAGGAGGGATTTTCGACACGAAATAAGGTTTCTCGCCTTTTAGGGGACGAGGCCGCCGTCTCGAAATCGAGATCGCCGTCTCGCCCCATGTAAGTGGCGAGACCGCTGTCTCGTTTGGCTAGACGGCGGTCTCGCCACCTGCGAAGTCGAGACGACGGTCTCGTTTGGCGAGACGGCGGTCTCTCCATTTTGGCATGGCGAGACGGCGGTCTCGTTTGACGAGACGGCGGTCTCGACCCTGTCAGACGAGACGGCGGTCTAGAATTTCTCTCTCTAGAACCCCTCCGAAGCATTTCCGAAGTTTCTGAGCGTCTCTAAGAGTATTTTTGAGCTTTTCGAGAGGTTTACGAAGCTGTGTAGAGTGAAGGGGTGCCAAAAAGCACCCAAGTTATAAAAAATTAAATAGAAAAGTTTGCCTCAGAGGTTTTTACACTCTCTCTCTACTTTACTGCTTTAATCTTCATTATGCAATAGAAGCTAGGGCCATGTAGTCATAATTTTAATTCCGCAAATAAAAGGGCAAAAGCATAATTTTCACCGGTTTAAATATTTTTAAATAGTTGGCCTATCATAGGGAACCCGAAAGGGGCGTCGTAAAGGAACTAATACTTCCTTTGCACGTAACTAACTCCCTTACCCAACTCTGGTTCTAATGACCAAAGTTGGTTTTTCGAAAACCAACGCCTTTTAATCCCTTTTCCGATGTTTCTGGTAAAAACATTGGTGGCGACTCCACATAACCTTTCAAAACTAGCTTTTGGATTAGCCTGGTTATCGGACAATCCAAGAGCGCCTTTTCGAAAACCTCGCCCTTAGGTTCAGCCCGGTTATCGGACAATCTAAAGGCGTTGTAACCACCAACAAAAAAAGCGAAAATTGGAAAGTCGAAAAGACCATCGCGTCGCTCTGACCGCCTCTTTTTGATGGCGGCGACAGGGTTTATTACATGCACAATCAGAATTATCATGAATTAATTTTAAGAAGTCACGATCAGTTTCATCTTCAAGGATTTTCTTTTCAAGAGAGTCTACTTTATTTACTAGCCCATTATTCAATCCTTTTAGCCTATCATTTTCTTTTTGTAGTTTCTTAGCCTCTTCATGCATTTCATTAAATGCTTCTTGTAATGAATTATAATTCACTAAATTTGAAGAAGAATTAGAACTTACACTACTGGATTGAAGATTTTGATTTGCCATTAGACACAGGTTGGCTTCTTCATAATCAGAATTGTCTATTGATGAAGTGTCATTGTCATCCCATGCTACATAGGCTCTTTTTACATCTGTTGTCCCTTCATGAGTAACCTCAAGAACATCCCACATCTCCTTGGCAGATTTGCATTGGGAGACCCTGAAAAACTCATCCATGTTAAGTGCAGAAGTAATTATATTTTTAGCAGTGCAATCATTTTGAATTTTTTTCTTTTCCTCATCATTTAAACTAGACCATTCTTTTTCTGTAATTAAAGGGCCATTAGCAATTACATCCCAAACATTTCTATCAATAGACTCAATAAAGATCTTCATCCTAATTTTCCAAAAAGGATAATCTGTTCCACAAAACAGTGGAGGTCTGTTAATAGAAGCTCCCTCAGAAAACGGTAATCTATTTTCATCCATGGATCGAAGAACTTGAATAACTTTCAAGCACCTCGCTCTGATTCCAATTGTTAGAAAAGAAGGCTGAGATCAAGAGGGGGGGTGAATTGATCTTTAAAAGATTTTCGCAAATAACATATTATCTATTTGTAAAAATAAGATTTCAGATTTGTTCTTGAATCACAAAGCAATCAACCAACAATAAACGCAGCAACAAAATTAAAAGAGGAGAAAGGTTTAGAAAGATATCACTGGTGTTTATACTGGTTCACCCAATACCAGGGCTATGTGCAGTCTCCAGCCAAATTCCAGCTAGGTTCCACTAGATCAAATGTTTTACAGATTACAATCTTACACTTAATCTACCACAAGAACCACAATTCCAGTTCCTGCACCTAACCTTTCACCAAGAACCAAATTCCAATTCTTGACAACCTCTACAACCAAATTCCAGCTGCAGAGAAACCAGTGCCCACAATTCCAGGCACCAAACAATACAGAAAGAATGTAAAGAAATGAAAAGAAGAAACTAGAATGCTCAAACCAGTTTTATGCAATTCTGCAGTGTGTTTCTTCTCCAAAAGAAAGCAATTTGCCTCAAGAAAGAATTTCAAAGAACTTCACAAAAACTGGCGCGAATCTTTCTTGAAAGAGTGCTAAAGTTTGCTTGCTTGATTGCTAAAGATTGATGTTCAATTGTTGTGTTTAAAATGTTCAAGCCAAACTGTTTTTATAGAAGATTTTCAAAACTGCTGGTTTAATCAATCTGTTAAAAAATCTTTTAATCTGTTAAAAGTGTAGTTTTAATTTGTTAAAACTTCTTTTAATCCATTAAAGCGTTCTTGATTATTTAATAGATTTGTTTTAACTGATACGACAACATTTGTATCAATTAAAACTCTTTACAAAAAATCTTCTAATTTGATTTAATTGATTGTTTTGTGTTTCAATCGATTAATATACTGCAAAACTTTATTGTAAAATTTTCCAAGTGATTTTAACTGATAAAAATAAGTTTTAATCAATTAAAACGCTGTGTAGAAATTTTCTAAGTTGTTTTAATCGATTGAAACGTGTTTTAATCGATTGAAAAAGCTCTGATCGGTCATAACTCAATTCTGATCGATCATATCTGATTCTGATCGGTCATAACTCAATTCTGATCGATTATATCTGACTCTGATTGGTGATAATTGCATTCTGATCGATCATCCTGAATGTTAAGTGGATTTAATCGATTAAAACCAAGTTGTATCGATTAAAATACTGCAAAAACACTTCTCTTAACAATTTAAGTGATTTAAATCGGTTATATCGAAGCTTTATCAGTTAAAACACTGATAGAAGGTTTTCAAAACTTTCTTTAATGAAAACAACCGGTTATTTCGAAATTATATCAGTTAAAAACTTGTTTAAGAATGCTTTTGTTAAAATACTTTGTTTTTAACTGCTTAAACGTGTTTAGAGGCATTTTGCAAAATCTTTTAAGTGAAGAAACCTCATGCAGCAGAAAAGATAAAAATGATTATACCTAAGCATAGTTGCGGACACACTAATCCTTCTATTTTTTTATCTAAGTGACTGTTGACCGCTACAAAGTTGACTTTGACTTCATCAAATCAACAAGATCTTTGCCAGAGTATTTCAATAATATCTTCATCACTTTCAGAGTAATTCCTCTGTCTCCTCCTTGGATTCTTTATTTTCTTTTTCCTCTTCGGTCTTTTTATTTTTTTCCTTTATTTTTGGGGACATCTTCTTGTAAGTCCCTGGGAGAGTAGACTCTTCCACTTCTAGTCATGCCCCCAATGCCGGCTATATTCGTGATATCCTCTTTTATTGGTGAAGATTCCCCGTATCTCCACGGTACAACTTTATTTGACTTGTAGGGGAAAGGACGTGGCATAAATAATCGCACTGGTGTCCTTGCCCCCTCTTCCTTATTTTTGAGGACCAACGGTCGAGGCTTATTTTCCTCTCGTGATGAGTCAACCATTGGGGAAAGCTTGATTAGGAGTGGCTTTCTCTCCATTCTTCTGATTTGGAAGACGTGTCAGTTAATCCTTCCTTTTTATTATCTTATTTATTAAGCGTGAAAGGAGGGGAAATTAAATATGCAGATGAATGATATGCATGCAAGTTGACAATTGTTGAATAAAGAAAATTTTCATTTATCCGTTGGAAGGTGTACATTCCCCTATTCCATACTACGAAGCAACTTTTGGCAAAAACGGAAAAGCCTAAAGAAACCCACAGGCGGGTCTTGATCTCTATGTAATTCCCTTTCGGCTTCCCGGACGTGACGAGCAAGTGCTTTGCTGTGCTTTTAGATGAATGATATGCATGCAAGTTGACAATTGTTGAATAAAGAAAATTTTCATTTATCCGTTGGAAGGTGTACATTCCCCTATTCCATACTACGAAGCAACTTTTGGCAAAAATGGAAAAGCCTAAAGAAACCCACAGGCGGGTCTTGATCTCTATGTAATTCCCTTTCGGCTTCCCGGACGTGACGAGCAAGTGCTTCGCTTTGCTTTTAGACTGCCTGGCTCATATCTTCGCTGTACTTTTGAGCCTCTTTTATCTTCGCCTCTTGGTGGACGACCAAGGCTTGCAGTTCATCGAGTTTTGCAAGGGCTCGGTCCTTTTCTTGTAGTACTTGGCCGTACTGAGCTAGCCCGTCTCTTTCTTTGCAGTGTAGCTCAGCGAGACTTATGTTGAGTCTCCGATTGGCCTCCCACTCTTGGTGTATTTCTGACCGAGTCTTGGTGAGGTCTTGCAACAACTCCTTGATCGTCTGAGCCTATTTTGCTGATTCGGCCTCAAGGCGTGCTGATTTGGCAGTGATTTCTTGAAGTTGGCTATCCGAGCCGGTTCTGGCAGCCTTGGATGCTCGGATAGCTTTCTCATTAGAGTCAGCAAACTGGTCCTTGAGGAGCTCTATTTCATGATCATTTTTCTTGCATTGCCTTTGCAGACCATCAATGGTGAGGATAGATTCTTGCTCTCTTTCTTCAAGGGCCCTCATCTGGGCTCCCATGATTTCTATCCTCTGGGTCAAGGCATCGACTTGAGCTTGCAGCTCTTCACTATTGGCGCTTGTAACGAGTGAGGTGGATGGATGAGACATCCCTCTTCTTTTGATCCACACTTCATAGTCACTGGAGACAGCCACTCGAGCTTTTCCTAGCTCTCTATCTCCCATAAAGACTGGTTTCTCCCATGCTTTTCTCAGGGCTAGTGAGTTGGCGATTGTGCATGGGTCTCCGAAGAAACACAGTCCTCCGAGTTTCCCTCGAGAAATTGTAGTTTGAGTCCTCATGAGTTGCCTCATAGCTACTCTAGGTGAGTAGGCTATGCAACCCCTGAGTCCTATCAAGGGTACGTTCGGATAATCTCCACATCTGATGAGGACTGGACTGGGTCGGAACCAAGGGCAGACCCAGGATAAATTGTTGGCGTCCCAGTATTCCAACTCGTCCTTCCATTCTAAAGTTAAGTGTCGTTGGAGAGGGATTTTGGAGAAGCTCCTCAAAGGATCGGGGAACATCCCCATGTGACTAGAGGCGTAAAAATGTGTAATGCCCCACACAATGAGTAGTTAAGAGCAACAACGAAGTGTTTTTCCTTGCTTTTGGCGGCAGAATTCCACCGAGAGCAAGGTGTCGGCAAGAATTGCAGGCAAGGGACTCTTCGAGTTCACGTCCCAGGCGAAGAAGGCGTCCATGACGGCTTGATCCACTGTGTCGAGGTGGAAGGGAAACAAGATCGTTCCGAATATGATTAAGGCCAGGGTTTTGTTAAAAGCGACCCATTCTGTCCTTTCAGCCAAATCGGACAGATGGTCTTCTAACATTGAGACTTTCCAACCCTGGATGTTCCCTTTTCCTATCAGGGTGGTCTGCCAGAATGGTAGTTGAATGATGGCAGCGACTTGTGCTGCAGAGTATATGCCCCATGGCGGATATGGACCCTAGCTAATTTGGGCCATTTCAGCATGATTTTGTACTCCTCCAAGGTGGGCACCATATCAAACTGCGGAAATTTGAAGCAGCGCAGACTGGAGTTCCAGAAGTGAACTAATACCCTGACGAAAACTTGATCGACACAAATCTTCAGTAGGTCGAGAATCCTTCCATAGGATTTTTCAATGTCGGAGCGGACCTCTGGTGGCATTATTGCGCAAAGCCATTCCAATTTTTTAGTATGGTATCGGGGAATGTCCACCTTCTTCAATTGTCTACTAGTCCCCTCCATTTTCTAAAACCAAAATGCATGTTTTATGAAAATGATGCTTATTGAATGAATGTGAGTGTTTATTTTTTATTTATCATGTTTTGTATGATACTTGCGTATTTTTTTTGAAAAATAAACTACCTATATGAATGAGTGTAATATTTTTCAACAAGGTCCCATTTATTGTTTTGGAAAAAAAATTATTTGATTTTTTATTTTATTTTATAGCCTTTTATCTCTTCTGTCGGACTGCGTGACTACTTAGCTTACAAAGAACCGAAAACCAGGCTAGCTAAAAGGCAGACTGTCCGAGATAAAAAATGGCTTTATCCGAAAGAATATTTAGTGTCCCTTATCTCTTCTGTCGGACTGCGTGGCTACTTAGCTTACAAAGAACCTGAAACCAGGATAGCTAAAAGGCAGACTGTCCGAGATAAGGGTGTTTATTGCAAAAAATGTTTTTTGTGATTTTTCTGTTGTTTGGTTATGCTATGCAACAGACAAATGCAACAAACAGATGCACACACAATTCGACCATCCACGAACAGGCGAGAAGTCGTTTTAATCACGAGGTAGGGTTTTCCTGTAGAAAAGTGCTTTGGCGAAGGTAGGTTCTAATTGTTCTCATCAAGGCTAAGGCCCCAAAGGTGCCCCCACTATAGGGTCCCCACTCTCCAGCCTTCCGACCATGCTTAGCACTAAGGCCATAGTCAGTCTTTGTGCCAAAAGAGGAAGGTTATCACCTTGAGTGGCAGTTTCCGATCACACTGGTGGGCACAAGGCCATCACTACAGCGAACTGTACCTGCCACCCACTCCCTATGGATTTCTCACTTGCCCCCGGGTATAGAGGGAATTGGAGTGTGCAAGGGTTTGTGTACAGTTTGTATTTCAAACAATTGCGTAAGTATAAACAAACAATAGTTATTAAAGCTAAGCATTAAAACATGTTATAATACAAGGTAGGGTAAAAGCGTAATTTTCTTGATTTATTTACTTTAGGCTAGCCCATCACTAAATGGGATCAACTTTCTAGGCTTCCCCAGTGGAGTCGCCATCTGTCGCTGCCGTCAAAACGAGGCGGTCGGAGCGACGCGATGGTTCTGACTTTCCAATTTTTGTGTTTTTATTGGTGTGGTTACAATGCCTTTAGGTTGTCCGATAACCGGGCTGAACCTAGGGGCGAGGTTTTCAAAGAGGCGCTCTTGGATTGTCCGATAACCGGGCTAAACCAAGAACTAATTTTGAAGGGTTCTTTTTGGAGTTGTCACCGATGTTTTTACCGAAAACATTGAAAAAGGAGTAAAAAGGCGTTGGTTTTCGAAAAACCAACTTTGGTCATTAGAACCAGAGTTGGGTAAGGGAGTTAGTTACGTGTAAGGGAAGTGTTAGTTCCCTTACAACGCCCCTTTCGGGTTCCCTATGATAGGCTAGCTACTTTGAATAAATAAACCGGTGAAAATACGCTTTTACCCTTTATTTGCGGAATTTAAAATTATGACTACATGGCCCTAATGTCTATTGCGTAATTAAAAATAAAGCGGTAAAGGAGAAAGGGAGAGTGTAGAAACCTCCGAGGCAAGCTTTCTATTAGTTTCTTTACAATTTGGGTGATTTTTGGCAGCCCTTCATTCTTTACAGCGCCAGAATCTCTCGAAAACACTATAAAAGACTCTAAAAAACACTCAGAAACTCCGAAAATGCTTCAGAGGGATTCAAGAAAGAGAATTTGAGGAAGTGACTAGAGAGAGAATGGAAGAACTGTGTGAAGTGAGGGGAATGGTGCGGCTATTTATAGGGATTCGCACCTGTCAGGTCGAGACGGCCATCTCGCCAAACGAGACGGCGGTCTCGCCACTTTCGCAAGGCGAGACAGCGGTCCCGAATCCGAGACGACGGTCTCGACCCTAAAAGGCGAAAATCCTTATTTTTATGCCAAAAATCCCTCCTATCCTAGTATGGGGCCTAATAGTCTCTCCTAGTGGCTTCTTAGGCTTCATCCATCTTCGAATAGAAGGTCTTCTGGTCTTTATTATGAGGCCGGGCAAGATTTGGGGTCTACAGCTACCATCATCCGATTGCCATTCCGGCAGACTACCCTGATAGAAAAAGGGAACATCCAGGGTTGGAAAGTCTCGATGTTAGAAGACCATCTGTCCACTTTGGCTGTAAGGGCAGAATGGGTCACTTTTAACAAAACCCTGGCTCTGATTATATTTGGAACAATCTTGTTCCCCTTCCACATCGACATAGTGGACCAAGCCGTCATGGACGCCTTCTTCGCCTGGGACGTGAACTCGAAGAGTCCCTTGCCTGCAATTCTTGTTGACACCTTACTCTCGGTGGAATTTTGCTGCCAGAAACAAGGAAAAACACTCTGTTGTTGCTCTTCACTACTTTTCATGTGGGGCATCACACATTTTTACGCCTCTAGTCACATAGGGATGCTCCCCGACCCTTTGAGGAGCTTCTCCAAAATCCCTCTCCACCGACATCTAACCTCAAAGTGGAAGGATGAGTTGGAACAATGGGACGCCAACCATTTATCCTGGGTCTGCCCTTGGTTCCAACCCGGTCCAGTCCTCATCAGATGTGGGGATTATCTGAACGTACCGTTGATAGGACTCAGGGGTTTCATAGCCTATTCACCTAGAGTAGCTATGAGACAACTCATGAGGACCCAAACTACAATATCCCAAGGGGAGCTCGGAGGACTGTGTTTCTTCGGAGACCCATGCACAATTGCTAACTCACCATCCGTGAGAAGAGCATGGGAGAGACCAGTCTTTATGGGAGATAGAGAGCTAGGAAAAGCTCGGATAGCTGCCTCTAGTGACTACGAGGTGTGGAGAAAAAGAAGAGGGATATCTCAACCATCCACCTCACTCGCTACATGTGCAAATAGTGAAGAGCTGCAAACTCAAGTCGACGACTTGACCCAGAGGATAGAAATCATGGGAGCCCAGATGAGGGCCCTTGAAGAAAGAGAACAAGAATCTATCCTCACCATAGACGATTTACAGAGGCAATGCAAGAAAAAAGATTATGAAATAGAGCGCCTCAAGGATCAGTGTGCTGACTCTAATGAACAAGCTATCCGAGCATCCAAAGCTGCTAGAACCAGCTCGGATAGCCAACTCCAAGAAATAACCGCCAAATCATCACGCCTTGAGGCCGAATCAGCAAAACAGGCTCAAACGATCAAGGATTTGTTACAAGAACTCACAAGGACTCGGTCAGAAATACGCCAAGAGCGAGAGGACAATCGGAGACTCAACAAAAGTCTCACTGAGCTACGCTGTAAAGAAAGAGATGGGTTAGCTCAGTATGGTCAAGTACTACAAGAAAAGGACCAAGCCCTTGCAAAACTCGATGAACTACAAGCCTTGGTCGTCCATCAAGAGGCGAAGATCAAAGAGGCTCAAAAGTACAGTGAAGATATGAGCTAGACGGTCCAGAAGCAAAGCGAAGCACTCGCTCGTCACGTCCGGGAAGCCAAAAGGGAATTACATAGAGATCAAGACCCGCCTGTGGGTTTCTTTAGGCTTTTCCGTTTCTGTCAAAAGTTGTTTTGTAGTATGGAATAGGGGAATGTACACCTTCTACAGATAAATGAAATTTTTCTTTATTCAACAATTGTCTACTTGCATGCATATCATTCATTTGCATATTTAATTTCCCCTCGTTCACTCTTAATAAATAAGATAATAAAAAGGAAGGATTAACTGACACGTCTTCCAAATCAGAAGAATGGAGAGAAAGCCACTCCTAATCAAGCTTTCCCCAACGGTTGACTCAACACAAGAGGACAATAAGCCTCGACCGTTGGTCCTCAAAAACAATAAGGAAGAGGAGGCAAGGACACCAGTGCGACTATTTATGTCACGTCCATTTCCCTACGAGTCAGATAAAGTTGTACCGTGGATATATGGAGAATCTTCACCAATAAAGGAGGATATCACCAATATAGCCGGCATTGGGGGCATTACTAGAAGTGGAAGAATCTACTCCTCCAAGGACTTACAAGAAGATGTCCCCAAGAATAAAGGAAAAAATAAAAAGACCGAAGAAAAAGAAAATAAAGAATCCAAGGAGGAGACCGAGGAATTACTCCAGTTTATAAGGCAAAGCGAGTATTCCATTATTGACCAGCTTAATCATAAACCTACAAAGATAACCCTATTATCTCTAATGATGAGCTCGGAACCGCACAGAAATGCCCTGATGAAGGTCTTGAGCGAAGCGCATTTACCTCACACCATATCCCAAGAAAAGGTTGAGAGGATCTCACCTTCACAGAGGAAGAACTCCCCCTCGAGGGGTCAAACCACAACAAGCCCCTGCATATCTCCATCAAATGCAAGGAGTACCTCATCGCCAAAGTTCTTATGGATAACGGGTCGTCCTTGAACGTGATGCCCAAGTGCACACTTGACAAGTTGACTATCCAAGGAACCCGGCTGCGCCCAAGCAACACTACTGTTCGAGCCTTCAACGGATCAAAATGAGAAGTAGTGGGAGAAGTTAATTTGCCAATCCAAGTTGGACCCACTATCTTCAACGTCGACTTCCATGTAATGGATATTACTCCGGCATATAGTTGTCTCCTCGGCAGGCCTTGGATTCATGACGCTAAGGCAGTACCTTCAACACTCCACCAAAAAGTCAAGTTCATAGTGGATGACAAATTGGTCACGGTCCAAGCAGAAGATGATATCCTGATCAGTAGACCGTCCAGCCAACCTTATGTGGATGCGGCTGAAGAGGCCCTTGAAACATCTTTTCAAGCGCTCGAAATTGCCAATGTAGAAAGACTTCCCAAAAACACAAAGGTAGCCCGCATGATGAAGAGGCATGGTTACCATCCTGGCCAAGGACTGGGGGAAGATTCCCAAGGCATGAGGGAACCCCCAGAATTCAAAGATAATCCTTACAAGTGTGGCCTAGGATATGACCCTACAAAGCCGAACAGAAGGAAGAAAAGGGAAGTCTCCCCTCCGCACACTCAAGCAAATATTTTGAAGCGGAGGGATGCAAGCGTCAAGAGCTACCCTAGTCATTAGGAAATCTTTTTCTTCGCTTAAGGGATGTAAATCCAATGATTGTTAGAGATTATCCCCCGAGGCTAGTCCGACCCCCGAGCATTTTACGACACATATTCCCTTATTAATTAATAAAAAATACATTTCTTACTATCTGCTTCTCCTCTTGTTATTTCACGACTAGACCTCACAATAACCTTGTCTAAGTAAACAAAAAGAAAAAGAAGAATAAAAAGCGCATCCAAGTAATCAAAATTTGCCATTGCCATTACAATCAAGCTAGTTGATTAGAAGCACAAAATAAGGCTTTACTCCACCATAAATAAAGTCATGCTTCGCCAATATTGTGAAAAAAAAAATAACAAAAAAAGAAAAAACCCATAGAAGCCAAAGGCCAAAAAAAAGGGGGCAAAATACCCGGTAGGAAACTCACTAAGGGGGCTACGCAAAAGATAGGGTCAACCCGGTAGGACACCCAAACAAAAATAAAGGGTAGCTTAGGCAAAAGTTAGGGTTACAAAATAAGGTCCGCTAGGATTCCCTAAACAAAAACAAA
The DNA here is from genome assembly GCA_963425845.1 of Sphenostylis stenocarpa. NCBI lineage: Eukaryota > Viridiplantae > Streptophyta > Magnoliopsida > Fabales > Fabaceae > Sphenostylis > Sphenostylis stenocarpa. The sequence continues at coordinate 77,650,067 of OY731403.1, forward strand.
AAAAGGAACCTAGACAAAAGATAGGACCAAAAGACAATATCCTAGTTCGAAAACCCAAAGGGCGATCTAGGGAAATCAACTAGCCATAAAAAGAAATGGAAATAAGATAAGGCGCAAATACAAAAAAAAAAAAGAAAAAAAAAAGAAGGTTTGCTTAGACAAAAACCTAAACACCTAGGCCTAACCTTAGCCAACCATTCTTACAAAATCCTTTCTAAAAACAAAAATTAACCATCTAAAACACAAGCCTTTGAATTTGCCCTTTTACTTCTTTTCTCTTGACCCTCACAACATTATTCTAACAATTAGTTTGGGAACATGGAGGCGTATAGTCAACAAGAGGATTAAAACCCCTAAAGTGAAGAAAAAGGGACACTAACATGGCAAAGTGTGCTCTACAAAAAAGACTAGTGAAAAAAAAAACAACAACAAAGAAAAACAAAGAAAGAAAAGAAAAATAATTTTTTGGTCACCTGAAGTCCGGAATGGTACAGTCGAGTACAGCAGAAGGAACGCAGATCAGAGGACACTCGTCTTTACAAGACATGTCAGTTAAATCCTTCTAAAAAACTAATGAAATAGGCATCATAGGACATCAAACATGAAAACATTGCATGCATAAAATGTTTTTGAACAAGGTCCTATTTTCCTTTAAAAAAAAAACCCTCTAAAAAACGAGACTGCCGTCTCGTATGTCCATACCGCCATCTCGATTTTCAGCAAAATGAGACCGTCGTCTCGACTAGCAAGACCGCCGTCTCGAATTGACTAAAAACGAGACCGCCATCTCGACTTGACCAAAAATGAGACCGCCTTCTCGCTTGGCGGTCCCCAATCCTGCAAATTCAAGATGGCGGTCCCGAATGTCTAGACGGCAGTCCCGAGGTTGGCCGAAAATTCTATAAATAGAGGGGCCTAGGGGGGGTTTCAAACACCCTCTCTTGCACTCCTACCCTCCTTTCTCTCACTTTCAAGCATCCTACCACCAAAATGCATCGAGGAGATCAATCCAGAAAGAGAAGAGGCTCTGCCGGCCCCAGTAGCTCCTCAGCCCCTACTCCGCAAGATCCCACAAAGCTTTCGCCACTACACCAGGCCCGCCTAGAGCATGTCCGGGGATCTACCTGGCACCTCATGATGAGTTTGGACTTCGACATCCTCGCCGAGTTCGGATGGGAAGACGACGTCCGCGCCCACATCGACAGCATAGGGTGGAACTTCCTCCTTCAGTCTCCACCCACCCACATATACCCTCAGGCGGTGATAGAATTTCTCGCCTCCATCTCCTACTCCGAGACTCCCTCCATGGTACCGGGCCTCCCACCAACAAAGATGGTGACGTACTTCATGGGCGGGATGTACCGGACCACCACCCTAGACGAATTCAACGTGTCCATCGGGTTCGTCTAGCTCGAGGACGTCCTAACTCTGGATTACCAGGAGGCCATCTGCGCACACCCCATTAACCTCACCGTCGGCAAAATGTGGGAGGAGCTGACCGGGGCACATACCCTACCAACACTGCTGAAGGGCTCCTCACTTCCCCCCGCCCTCCGTATCTACCACAAGTTGCTGGTCGGGACGGTCCATGGGCAGAAAGAGAGTCAGGGTAAGGTCACCCTTCCAGATCTCTTCGCCCTCTACTGCATGAGTCAGAGGCGCTGGTGTAAATCTGGCTATTTCTTCTTGAAGGCCCTCAAGGACTTCGGGAGCTGGCCTGTGGGAGCCATCCTCATGGCTCCCCTCATCACCCTACTGATAGAAAAATGGGGCTGCAGTGGCAGGGAAGAACTGGCCTCCAACCTCCAACCCGAAACTATCAACGGGTCTATCCTGGTCAGCATGGGGATGCTGCTACGCCAAGGGACTCGGTTGATCCTCCACCCTTCGCTGGACATAACTTTGGATCTCCAGGATGTCGTAGCAATGCAAGATCTCCTGACACCCTCGGAGTTCCAACAACAGCAGCAACAACAACAACAACAACAGTACACGGACGACTTTGCTGGCATCAACCGCAACATCTACGATTTGCGCCAGCAATTCGACCAAATGTCCATGAGACAAGAGCAACTGTCCCTAAGGCAAGATGCCTTTGACACGAGGATGGAGACATTAAACCAATACCAAGAGGGAATAAGGCAGGACCTGGCGACATTCTGATAGGAGTACCTTGACGAAGCCCGGGATTAAGCAGAATTTCGAAGACATCTGTACCGGCAATTCCCCTCTTACGGATCGTCTCCAGACTCGAGTCCACCGTCTTAGGGATAGTGCTTAGAAAATAAACTGCTGTAATAAATTTTTATCATAAATAAAATTTCATTTCATGCATTTTGCTCTCCTCTTCAAAGAGTCAGCGTAGCAAAAAGAAACTAAGAGTAAAAAGACTTATGCTCAAAAAAGCCAAAATCCAAAATCGCGAGAAAAAATAAATAAAACCACGAAAAAAGGCAGGATTAAAACAAGTCAATCACCTTGACCAATAATTTTCGACAACCAAGCAAAAGTCGAACAACAATAAACAAGACTACCCGACAACCAGCGAAGTCGGATGACCACCACCAAAGGATCAAAAACAAAGAATCCCCAACAACCAACAAGCTGGATGAACACCAACAAAGTCACCGGCACAGACCGGACGACCAATCTCAGAAAAAACAAAAGATAAGAAAACGCATCTCAACAATCGGCGCATGAGCTAGAGTAGTAAGCCGCCACCACAGCCAAAGGGTCAGCTACCGCAAGAAGGAGCATCCGGAGGCACTTCACCAAATGGGGGTGTGTACTCATCAGGCCTTACAAAAGGGGGCTTACTAGACGGGGGTTCATACTCGTCAAACACAAGATGGGGGTGTGTACTCATCAGGCCTTACAAAAGGGGGCTTACCAGGCGGAGGTTCATACTCGTCAAACCAGATGGGGGTTCATACTCATCAACCGAAGGGATCATCTACCGTCAGAAGGAGCATTCTGGAGGCGCACAACACACTTTTCCCCAGAAGATCAACCGCCGCAAGACGGGACGTCTGAAGGGTAGCCGGGAAAGAGGGGCAACTCCTTTACCCTTCAGTCGATCTTCTTGGCACGACAGGCCAATAGTCGACTGGTCAGGTAAAGGGGGGGGCAGTTGTAGACCCCAAATCTTGCCCGGACTCATAAATAAGACCAGAAGACCTCCTTTTCGAAGATGGATGAAGCCTAAGAAGCCATTAGGAGAGACTATTAGGCCCCATACTAGGATAGGAAGGATTTTGTGCATTAAAATAAGGATTTTCGCCTTCAGGGATCGAGACCGTCGTCTCGCTTTTCGAGATCATCGTCTCGCCATTCCAGCAAGTCAAAACTACCGTCTCATTTGGCGAGACGGCCGTCTCGCAACCTGCTGTCGCCGCCGTTCATTCCAACATCTAGGGACATCTCGAATGTTTATGCGAGCGGTCGCGAAAAGATGGTTTAGACTCACGTTTTATGTTAAAATATGTTCATTGCTTCCGAGGTGCTCAACAACTAAACTATCCTCTAAACATTGGAAAAGGATAAAAAGGCGTTGATTTTAATAAAAACCAAACTTGGCCATTATAACCAGAGTTGGGTAAGGGAGTTAGTTACGTGTGGGGAAGGTGTTAGCACCCCACAACGCCCCTTTCGGGTTCCCTATGACGGATTCATTCATTAAGTGAAGATTACGAGAAATTACGCTATTACCCTATTTTATTGTATAATATTAAAAAAATGACTATCTACATGACTTTATTTCATATTGCATACATAAAGCAATAAATAAAGCAATAAAAGAGAAGAGAAGTGAAAAGAACCTCCGTAGCAAGCTTTGTATTACAAATCTTTAACTGTGAGGATGCGTTTTGGCAATCCCCCACTCTACAAAGACTCTCCTCCCCGAATACAATAACGACTCTATTAAATTTTAAAGAAGAATTGAATGCTGGAATACAATTCCTTAACCGATTGTTACCTTTTTAAGGCAATCGGAGAGTTCATTCGAAGTAGGGAGAGAAGACAAGTGTCTGGAGTTGTCTGGGGTGTGGAAAAGTGGCAAAAGAGCCTCCTATTTATAGTTTTCGCAGCCTGGCAGCTTGGGACGGCCGTCTGGGGCCTGGAAAACAGGGATGAGCGTCTGGAGAAGTCGGGACGACCGTCTGGGATTTGGGACGGCTGTCCCATTCAAAATTTGGCACTGAGACGGGCGTCTCAAACTTGGGACGGGCGTCCCTCTTGAAAATGGTTATTTGGGACAGCCGTCTCGCCCTTGGGACGGATGTCTCAACTGTTTTTGCCAGATTTTGTCTTCTGGGACCCCTGGGAAGCTTTCCTTTCTTTATTTGGACGTCGATTGATGTCGATAGACTTCCATTGAAGCTTTATCTTCATATAGGAAGTCTCCTTGGCCTTTATTGAGATGCCGAGCGAGCTTTATCTTGTTATAGGAAGTCTCCTTAGCCTTTATTGAGAGGCCGGGCAAAATTAGGGGCTATAGCTGCCCCCCCTTCACCTGCCTGACTAATTGTTGGCCTAATATGCCGACAAAATTAGTTGGTAGGGGAAGGAGTTAACCCTTTTTGCCCGGTTATCCTTCAGATGCTTCTTCGCTTGAAGTTTGCTGATCCTCCGGATGATAAATATTTTTGATAGGTACCAACCCCTATCTGGTTTGAGCCTTACTTTATAAGACTCTAGTGAGTACTTATCCTCACCAGGTATGAGTCTGCATTTCACTAGACTCTTGTGGTACCTACCCCCACTAGGTATGAATCTGCTTTTTGCTAGATTCTGAACCGTATTCCATAAGGTTCTTGTGGGTACCTACCCCCACTTGGTATGAATCTTGTTCTGCAAGGCTTTGGTGAGTACCTACCCTCACCTGGTACGAGTTCGCATTTTGCTAAACTCTTGTGGGTACTTACTTCTGAGGTGCTCAACACTTGAACTATCCTCTAATAGAAGCAAGGTATTTGTAACCCATTTTTTGTAATGCTCTGGTGAGTATTTTACTCTACCTGATGCATTTTGCTAGGTTCTGATGAGTACCTACCCTCATCCGGTACAGACCTTATTTTATAAGGCTCTGGTTGGTACCTACCCCCACCTAGTACGAATCTGCATTTTTGCTAGATTCTGATGAGTCCCTACCCTCATCCGGTACAAACCTTATTTTATAAGGCTATGGTGGGTACCTACCCCCACCTGGTACGAATCTGCATTTTTTTGCTACATTCTGATGAGTACCTACCCTTATCCGGTATAAACCTTATTTTATAAGGCTATGGTGGGTACCTACCACCACCTGGTACGAATCTGCATTTTTTTGCTAGATTCTGATGAGTACCTACCCTCATCCGGTATAAACCTTATTTTATAAGGATCTGGTGGGTACCTACCCCCACCTGGTACGAATCTGCATTTTTGCTAGATTCTGATGAGTACCTACCCTCATCCGGTACAAACCTTTTTATAAGGCTCTGGTGGGTACCTACCCCCACCTGGTACGAATCTACATTTTTGCTAGATTCTGATGAGTACCTAGCCTCATCCGGTACAAACCTTATTTTATAAGGCTTTTGCTGGTACGAACCCTATTCTATAGGGCTCTGGTGAGTACCTACCCTCACCCGGTATGAACCCTATTCTATAAGGCTCTGGTGAGTACCTACCCTCACCCGGTACGAACCCTATTCTATAAGGCTCTTGTGGGTACCTACCCCCACCTGGTACGAACCCTATTCTATAAGGCTCTTGTGAGTACCTACCCCCACCTGGTACGAACCCTATTCTATAAGGCTCTTGTGGGTACCTACCCCCACCTGGTACAAACCCTATTCTATAAGGCTCTTGTGGGTACCTACCCCCACCTAGTACGGACCCTATTCTATAAGGCTCTTGTGGGTACCTACCCCCACCTGGTACGAACCCTATTCTATAAGGCTCTTGGGATGCTCTTTTTCGGCATTCAGTCTTTTGATTGATGAGTACAAACCCTCATCCGGTTTTTGGAGACGTGTTGGCGGCTTATTGTCTTTGATCATGCGCCTATTCCGTGGGGAGTGATTGATCTTTCTTTTTTACTTTTCTTGTTTTAGTCATCCGGTTTTAATAGGGATTCTTTGTTTTTTGGCTTTTGCATTTTAGCCATCCCGTCTTGTCGGGGATTCTTTGTTTTTTGCTTTTCTTTTAGCCATCCGGTCTTGCCGGGGATTCTTTGTTTTTGGCTTTTCTTTTAGCCATCCGGTCTTGTCGGGGATTCTTTGTTTTTGGCTTTTCTTTTTAGCCATCCGGTCTTGCCGGGGATTCTTTGTTTTTGGCTTTTCTTTTAGCCATCCGGTCTTGTCGGGGATTCTTTGTTTTTGGCTTTTCTTTTTAGCCATCCGGTCTTGCCGGGGATTCTTTGTTTTTGGCTTTTCTTTTTAGCCATCTGGTCTTGCCGAGGATTTCTTATTGGTTGCCTCTTATTTTAGGCAGGAATCTCCTGGCACTACAAGAAAAACACTAAATAGTAACCGAAAATTCGGTCATTAAATGTGCAAAATCGGTTACTAATTAAAATAGTGACCAACTGGAATCGGTCACTATTTCCTTGGTCACTGATATTAGTGACCGATTCAGTGACCGAATCAGTGACCAACTGGAATCGGTTTTAATTATTTTTATTTATTTACATTTTTATTATATCTATTATTTATCTCCCCTATCTATTATTTATTTCCCCTATCTTTTAATTATATTATATTTTTGCTTATTTAAGTTTTTATATCCCCTATCTCTTAATTATATTATATTTTTTAGAAGTTTAACTTATTATTAGGTGGTTTACTTGTCATTGTCAGGATTCGAACCCGGTACCTTAGAGTTGGAGGCTGAAACTCCAACCACCGAGCTACTAGGATCTTTTAATAATAACTTACAAATAAATTATATTTATATACAAATAAATGTATATCTCGTATAAATATAAAATCTATAAATAAAAATATATTTATATATTTTAATATATATTTAAATATTGATATATTTAAATATTGATATATTTAAATATTGATATATTTATATCTTTATATTTTTACATATATTTATATTTTTATATATTTATATCTCATTAGAATCGCGCAGTGGAATGTTCGCGTGGTCGGACAAAAACCAAGAGGGGGGGTGAATTGGTTTCTTAATAAAAATTAGGTTTTCAAAATTTTCCCCAAATTTTACCGATTAAAAACTGTGTAAATGTAAATAGAGAAAGGGATAGAGTCTTACACAGGAAATTTATACTGGTTCGGATCAAAAGACCCTACGTCCGAGTTGCTAATCACTCAAAAGAGGATTAACGCTGTCACTATAAACAAATTGTTACAATACAAATTACAATGGAAGAGATAAAGTAAAGACAACACCTCTCTTGAAATCCACAAGAGATGAAAAACAGCTTTCCCCAGAGACGGCACAGCACACAATCCACTAAGAACTCCACTTAGTGATTCTTATCGCTTCTAGCCCACACCAGGTTCGAAAGCCCCCTTTCCTTGCAACAAACAGTTCTCCGGCACTCACAGCACTTAACTTTTGTATGGAAAAGGTTGTTCTTATTTTCTGAGTGCCAAAGGAGAGTTTAAGTACGAAAATTAGGGTTTAGGAATTGGGGATTTCGAAACTAGGGTTCTTGGTAATTGGGTTTTCGAAAATAGGGTTAATTTGAAATTTAAAATGAAAAACAGACTGAAATAATCGATTATTTGGAGTGATAATCGATTAAAACAGAGCCAAATACGTCGAACCCAAACCTCTCGGATTAATCGATTATTTGGTGAAATAATCGATTATCTGTACTGAACGGTACGAAATAATCGATTATTTTGTCTGTTTAATCGATTAAAATAGTGACTTTGTATAGAAAGTGGTTTTCTCATCTGTTTTAATCGATTATTTACCTATTTAATCGATTAAAGCCGAGCCTGAATGATAAATTTGAGCTTTTTGAAGCTTCTAAGTTACGAGACTATGTACTAGGCTATCTTAGATTCTATAATTACGAGACTCAATCAAACTAAAACAGAGTTATTACAATACGGAAATCATCAATCTTCAATCTTCAATACTCTAAGTCTTTAAGCTCTTGGATCATCATCAAAATCAACATTCTTCATGATCATTATTTGCAACATCAAGTCCTTGAATGTTCAACAATCTCCCCTTTTTGATGATGATCAAAATTATCTTTTTAAAGCCCTTGTAATAACCTGTTTTATCTGTCATACTAACAACCACATTAAACATACCAGATAAAATTTAAAATTGAATCATAGGCTTTAAATTTTTCTCCCCTATTTTGATTATAATCAAAAAGAACCTCGCAACATCAATCATAAGAGCTCCCCCTCAAAATATGCATAATTTAGAGAAAGTTCCCCCTCAATCATAGCATGAAAGAAACATCATATTTTATTTCATAATCATTCATCCATTACAACATCAAGACAATAACAAAAGAAAATACATCGATTATCTCTATATCGGACAACTTTAATCGATTATTTCTAGCAAATAATCGATTATCTGAGGCATTTAATCGATTATTTCACGAAATAATCGATTATTCCAGAGGAGAATACCCTGTTTTGGACGTTTTGAGGGAAAATAATCGATTATCACTTCCGATGATCGATTATTCCGGAGGCTATATCAAGTTTTTGAGATTTATATGCATAATAACCTATGAACATGCTACACCACGAATTTTAACATAACAATTATCCAGAAACTGAGTCACATTAAGCAGATTTTAAGCTATTTTTAATATCCCTAAGTCTCTTCTAAGATCATAGAATCTATCCTTGGGTAGAGGCTTAGTAAATATATCTCGCTAATTGACGTTTAGTGTCTACATACTCTATTTTGCAGTTTCCTTTCTTGATATGATCTCTTAAAAAGTGATGTCTAATCTCAATATGTTTAGTCCTAGAGTGCATTCTTGGATTCTTAGTTAGATTAATTGCACTCGTATTATCACACATTAAGGGTATGTCATTTAAATATATACTATAATCCTCTAACTGTTGTTTCATCCACAGAATTTGAGCACAACAACTACCAGCTGCAATATATTCAGCTTCAGTGGTAGATAAAGCTACACATGCTTGTTTCTTAGAATGCCATGATATTAAGGATGAACCTAACAAATGACATGTCCCACTAGTGCTTTTCCTATCAATTTTACATCCACCATAATCAACATCAGAATATCCTAATAAACTAATACAAGCATCAGACGGATACCACAAGCCAAATCCAGTAGTTCCTTTTAAGTATTTTAAAACATGTTTCTACTGCAATTAGATGAGATTCTTTAGGACAAGCCTGAAATCTAGCACACACACGGACAGAATGCATAATATCGGGTCTACTTGCGAGTTAAGTATAATAGTGATCCTATCATACCTCTATACATAGTTTGATTAACTTCCAAACCTGATTCATCCTTGTCTAGATAGCATGAAGTTCCCATGGGTGTGTTAGCTTCCTTTGAGGTGTCCATACCAAACTTTTTGAGAATCTCCTTGCAGTATTTAGTTTGAGAGATGAAAGTGCCATCTTTAAGTTGCTTGATTTGAAGTCCAAGGAAGAATGTTAATTCTCCCATCATAGACATTTCAAACTCTCCCTGCATAATCTTAGCAAATTCTACACACAAAGAATTATCGAGTTGATCCAAAAATAATATCATCAACATATACCTGGACCAATAAGATATGTTCTTTAACTTTCTTAATAAATAGTGTAGAATCAATTTTTCCTCTTGAAAAATCATTTGCAGTTAGGAAACTACTTAATCTTTCATACCAAGATCTAGGAGCTTGTTTCAACCCATATAATGCTTTCTTCAATTTGAAAATATGATTAGGATTATTAAAATCTTCAAATCCAGGGGGTTGCTCTACATACACTTCTTCTTTAATAAAACCATTTAAAAATGCACTCTTAACATCCATTTGATATAATTTAAATTTCATCATAGATGCATAAGCAAGAAGTAGGCGTATAGCCTCTAACCTGGCCACAGGAGCATAAGTTTCATCATAATCTATACCTTCCTCCCGACAATAGCCTTTTGCAACAAGTCCGGCTTTATTCTTTGTTATATTACCATCTTCATCAAGCTTATTTCTGAATACCCATTTAGTTCCAATAACTTGATGTGACTCTTCTCTTGGGATTAGTTCCCGAGACTTGATTCCTTTCAAATTGGTTAAGTTCTTCTTGCATGGCTATGCACCATTGATCATCTTTAAGTGCTTCCTCAATGTTTTTAGGTTCAATCCGTAACACAAAAGCAACGAGACATACAGAAATTATTCATATTTCTAGTTCTTACCCCTTTTGAGATGTCACCTATGATATTGTCCATTGAGAGTCCTCTAGGTGATTGCCATTCTTTTGCTAATTGAGGAGTTTGAGAAGGCACATTATCTTCCAAGTATAATTCATCAAGGGCCTCTCTTATATATTCATCATCACCTGCAAGTCTTTTATTTGACTCAAGAGGATTTCCCCCAAGGTCTACAATCTCATCAAAGGTAACATGTATAGATTCTTCTATATTCAAGGTTCTCCTATTAAACACTCTATATGCCTTGCTAGTTAAAGAATAACCTAGAAAAATGCCCTCATCGGATTTTGAATCAAATTTTCCTAGATTGTCCTTTCCATTATTTAGTACAAAACATTTACATCCAAAAATCTTTAAATGAGCAACATTAGGTTTTCTACCATTAAACAATTCATATGGAGTTGATTTTATAATTGACCTAATGAGCATTCTATTTAAAACATAGCATGCAGTGCTAACCGCATCAGCCCAAAAATATTTAGGAACATTAGATTCATTTAACATAGTTCTTGCAAGTTCCTCTAATGACCTATTTTTCCTCTCAACTACACCATTTTGTTGGGGAGTCCTAGGAGCAGAAAAGTTATGTAATATACCATTTTCCTCACAATAATTCTCAAACTTTTCATTTTGAAACTCACCACCATGGTCACTTCTTAAAACTTTAATTCTTAGGTCTTTCTCATTTTGTATTTGTTTTGCAAATTTTCTAAAGACCTTAAAAGCTTCACTTTTTGTAGTTAAGAAAAATGTCCAAGTATATCTAGAGTAATCATCAACAATTACAAGTCCATAATAATTTCCACCAAAGCTTTTTATCCTAGAAGGTCCAAATAAATCTAAATGTAATAATTCTAGGGGTTTTGAAGTGGAAATCACATTCTTTGATTTAAAAGATGATTTTACTTGTTTACCTTTTTGGCATGCATCACACAATCTATCTTTTTCAAATTTTAACTTAGGCAATCCAATAACTAAGTCTTTTGATATCAATTTATTCAAGTGATGCATATTTATATGAGCCGCTCTTTTATGCCATAACCAAGGGTTCTCTTCCTTAGCAACTAAACATGTTATACTAGACTCATGTAAACAATCCAAATCAATAAAATATATGTTGTTATGCCTAATGCCTTTTAATTCTACTTTTTCGGAATTTACTAAATGTATGGTGCAAAATTTGCTTTCAAAAGTTACCTTGAATCCTTTGTCACACAATTGGCTTATGCTAAGAAGGTTATGCTTTAATCCATCAACAAGAAGCACATCCTTAATTTCCAATGTGTTTGCACCTCCTATGTTTCCAATTCCGAGAATCATTCCTTTGTTGTTATCCCCATAAGTCACATATCCTTGTTCTTTGGCTTTGAAACTTACAAATTTCGTTTTATCACCAGTCATATGTTTTGAGCATCCACTATCAAGATACCACATAGACTTCTTTGATTTGGAAGTTTCCTCAAAATATGAAGAAATTTTGTCATTTGCCATTAAGCAATTGTTTGCTTCTATTTCCGAGTCGCTTGATTCTGAATTTGAATCACTGTCATCCCAAGCAATATATGCTTTCTTCTTGAATTGCTTTTTGCCCTTGTGTTCATCATTTTTCTTGTTTGGGCATTCGGTCTTTATATGCCCTGCTTCACCACAACCAAAGCATTTTATATTAACGGAAGAATTTTCTTTTACCTTTCCCTTACCTTTGAAAGGATGTCTTCCATTTGCTTTCATCATCTTGGTGAACTTCTTTATAAAAAGACTCATCTCTTCTTCATCAATTTCGGAGTCTTCTTCTTCTTCTTTCTTATTTTTGCTTTTTGAAATCTCGGTCTTGAAAGCTAGGTTCTTCTTTTGATATTGACCCTCTTCCTCATTTAGTCTTCCAAGGTCAAGTTCATGCTCTCTAAGCTTTCCAAATAACGCCGCCATAGACATAGTGGCAAGATTTTGTGACTCCGAGATGGCCGTCACCTTAGGTTGCCATTTCCTATCCAAAGATTTCAAAATTTTAACATTTAATTCATCAACGTCAAATACTTTACCTAATCCGGTGAGATGATTCACAATATGAGTGAAACGCTTTTGAACGTCGAAAATCGTTTTGCCGGGTTGCATCCGAACATCTCGTATTCTTGGATTAGGGAGTTTTTACGCGCTCTTTTGACGTCGTCGGTTCCTTCGTGGGTCACCCTTAGCATTTCCCACATTTCCTGTGCACTTTTACAAACTGAAATTCTATAAAACTCATCAAGGGTTAGAGCAGATGAAATAATGTTTCTAGCCCTAACATCAAATTGTGCTTTTCGACTTTCTTCTACAGTCCATCTAGAAAAAGGTTTAAGAACGTCAACACCGTTCTCAGTAGTTTTAGGAACAAATGGACCATTTAAAATTGCGTCCCAAACGCCTCTATCAACAGCCTCTAAAAATATTTGCATACGTACTTTCCAAAAAGGATAATTTTGACCCGCAAAAAGTGGGGGTCTGTTGATAGACGCACCTTCGGCAAAAGTTTGATTTTGTCCGGCCATTTTCGAAAAGTTTGAATGACTATCAAAGCAAGCTCTGATACCACTTGTTAGAATCGCGCAGCGGAATGTTCGCGTGGTCGGACAAAAACCAAGAGGGGGGGGGTGAATTGGTTTCTTAATAAAAATTAGGTTTTCAAAATTTTCCCCAAATTTTACCGATTAAAAACTGTGTAAATGTAAATAGAGAAAGGGATAGATTCTTACATAGGAAATTTATACTGGTTCGGATCAAAAGACCCTACGTCCAGTTGCTAATCACTCAAAAGAGGATTAACGCTGTCACTATAAACAAATTGTTACAATACAAATTACAATGGAAGAGATAAAGTAAAGACAACACCTCTCTTGAAATCCACAAGAGATGAAAAACAGCTTTCCCTAGAGACGGCACAACACACAATCCACTAAGAACTCCACTTAGTGATTCTTATCGCTTCTAGCCCACACCAGGTTCAGAAAGCCCCCTTTCCTTGCAACAAACAGTTCTCTGGCACTCACAGCACTTAACTTTTGTATGGAAAAGGTTGTTCTTATTTTCTGAGTGCCAAAGGAGAGTTTAAGTACGGAAATTAGGGTTTAGGAATTGGGGATTTCGAAACTAGGGTTCTTGGTTATTGGGTTTTCGAAAATAGGGTTAATTTGAAATTTAAAATGAAAAACAGACTGAAATAATCGATTATTTGGAGTGATAATCGATTAAAACAGAGCCAAATACGTCAGAACCCAAACCTCTCTGGATTAATCGATTATTTGGTGAAATAATCGATTATCTGTACGGAACGGTATGAAATAATCGATTATTTTGCTGTTTAATCGATTAAAATAGTGACTTTGTATAGAAAGTGGTTTTCTCATTGTTTTAATCGATTATTTACCTATTTAATCGATTAAAGCCGAGCCTGAATGATAAATTTGAGCTTTTTGAAGCTTCTAAGTTACAGACTATGTACCGGCTATCTTAGATTCTATAATTACAGACTCAATCAAACTAAAACAGAGTTATTACAATACAAAAATCATCAATCTTCAATCTTCAATACTCTAAGTCTTTAAGCTCTTGGATCATCATCAAAATCAACATTCTTCATGATCATTATTTGCAACATCAAGTCCTTGAATGTTCAACAATATCTTCATATTTTTACATATATTTATATGTTTTCATATTTATATATAAAGATATTAGTTTTCTATACAAATAATATTATAATATAGTATATTATACTATTAGTATAGTATACAAATAATATATTAGTATAGTATAGTATACAAATTATTAATTTTGTAATTTATATACAATGAAAATAATATAATGGTATATTAGTATAGTATAGTATATTTGTATTCTAATTTTTAATTAAATTAAAATTATGCTAATAATGTATATTAATATATGAGGGGATAATATTGATATATTTGTATATATATATATATATATATATATATATATATTTATATATATTTATATATTTATATATTGATATATTTATATATTAATATATTTATATATTTATATTTTGATATATTTATATTTTGATATATTTATATATTTATTTATATCCTTATACATTTATATCTTTATATATTTATATATTTGAAAAAAAATATTAAATTTTAAAAAAATATTATATTTTTAAAAATAAATATAAGAAAAAGATTTAAAAATATATATAAATTATATTTACATTTACAAAATATTAAAGATATATGTTTATATCTTTACATATTTATATATTTATATGTTTATATTTACTTCTAATAGCGGTTGCACCATCGCTCGAGCGAGATTATAGTCGCTCAAGCGAAATACAACCCGAGAATGCCAATTTTGTGCAGGGGCGTTTCGCTCGAGCGATAAGAGTATCGCTCAAGCGAAATACATTTTAGATAGCGGTTACACAGGAACCACTCTTAAAAGCTCACTTAGATAGCGGTTAATCTGAAACCGCTATTATATGGTTTCAATTATGATCGATCAGAATGAAATTATGACCGATCAGAACTATTTTAATCGATTAAATCTCATTTCAATCGATTAAAACAATTTCTGCACAGCGTTTTAATCGATTAAAACTTATTTTTATCAGTTAAAATAACTTGAAAAGTTTTACAAGAAACTTATATTTATATATTTATATTTTGATATATTTATATATTGATATATTGATATATTTATTTATATTCTTATACATTTATATCTTTATATATTTATATATTTGAAAAAAAAATATTAAATTTTAAAAATAATATTATATTTTTAAAAATAAATATTAGAAAAAGATTTAAAAATTCTCAATTCTACATTTTTGTAAATTCTATCATTATATTATCATACTCATTATATCAAAATGTTAAATACTTTTAAATATTAAAATTAACTTTATAAAAAATTAGGAAAAAAAATTAATCCAAAAGAGTTCAAAAATGTATTATAATATTGTCAATTTTGAGTTTAATTATATTGTTCATTCTCAAAGTAGAAAAAGATTTAATAATAATAAATTTAATTCTTTAAATTCAGTAGTTAGAAACTAAAATTATAGTTTCTCTATTTTAAATAATTAAAATAAATATTTAAAAATAAAAATAAAAAATAGTATTATCTTAAATTTATTAAAAGTGTAATTAAATATCTATTTTCTTAATTTTATTTGTTTCAAACTTCTCAATTCTACATTTTTGTAAGTTCTATCATTATATTATCATCCTCATCGCCTCCCATGTTCTACTTTATCTTTACAATAGTCAATATTCTTAACTAATTTATAGTTTTAATTATAATTTTTTAGTATATATTTCAGAAATTAATCAATTATAATCTATTATTTGAAAAACTAATCAATTCTAATTAATAATTTAGAAAACTAATCGATTATAATTAATTATTTGAAAAAATTATCAAATATGATCGATCATTTTGAAAATATAATCGATCAGAATCGGCTTTCGCTTGAGCGAGAGTAGTCTCGCTCAAGCGAAATACACTTCGAATATCGTATAAGCCTTAACCGCTATCATATATACACTTCAGATAGCGGTTATAAGGGAACCGCTATTATATCCTCTCAATTATGATCGATCATTTCAAGTTATGATCGATCAGAATCGTATTTCGCTCGAGCGAGAGTAGTGTCGCTCAAGCGAAATACAACCCAAGAATGCCAATTTTGTGCAGGGGCGTTTCACTCGAGCGAGAATATTGTCGCTCAAGCGAAATACATTTGAGATAGTGGTTCCACAAGAACCGCTCTTAAAAGTGCACTTCTAATAGCAGCTTAACCATTAACCGCTATCTAAATTATACTTTAGATAGCGGTTATTGTGGAACCGCTATCATATCTTCTAATGAAAACTTTTTGAATATTATGTTTTTAAATTTGCTATTAGAGAAAACCTTTCAGAATTCAAAATGTTAAATACTTTTAAATATTAAAATTAACTTTATAAAAAATTAGGAAAAAAAATTAATCCAAAAGAGTTCAAAAATGTATTATAATATTGTCAATTTTGAGTTTAATTATATTGTTCATTCTCAAAGTAAAAAAATATATTGTAACTAGTTTAATTTAATAAAATATAATTTAAATTTTTAATACTAAAATTAAAAGATTTCGTTGCATGAGGTTTCTTCACTTAAAAGATTTTGCAAAATGCCTCTACAAATGTTTTTAACAATGAAAAACAAAGTATTTTGACAAAAGCTTTCTCAAATGCCTCTACAAAGTATTTTTAACAATTATATTGAGTTTAATTCTACAAATTAAAAGATTAAATAATAATAAATTTAATTCTTTAAATTCAGTAGCTAGAAACTAAAATTATAGTTTCTCTGTTTTAAATAATTAAAATAAATATTTAAAAATAAAAATCAAAACTAGTATTATCTTAAATTTATTAAAAGTGTAATTAAATATCTATTTTCTTAATTTTATTTGTTTCAAACTTCTCAATTCTACATTTTTGTAAGTTCTATCATTATATTATCATCATCATCTCCTCCCATGTTCTACTTTATCTTTACAATAGTCAATATTCTTAACTAATTTATATTTTTAATTATAATTTTTTAGTATTTATTTCGAAATTAATCAATTCTAATCTATTATTTGAAAAACTAATCAATTCTAATCAATAATTTAGAAAACTAATCGATTATAATTAATTATTTGAAAAAATTATAAAATATGATCGATCATTTCTAAAATCTAATCGATCAGAATCAAATATCGCTCGAGCGATACTAGAGTCGCTCAAGCGAAATACAACCCGAGAATGCCAATTTTGTGCAGGCGTTTCGCTCGAGCGAGAAGAGTGTCGCTCAAGCGAGATACATTTTAGATAGCGGTTACACAGAACCGCTCTTAAAAGCTCACTTAGATAGCGGTTAAACTGGAACCGCTATTATATCGTTTCAATTATGATCGATCAGAATGCAGTTATGACTGATCAGAACTATTTTAATCGATTAAATCTCGTTTCAATCGATTAAAACAATTTCTGCACAGACGTTTTAATCGATTAAAACTTATTTTTATCAGCTTAAAATAACTTGAAAAGTTTTACGAGAAAGTTTTGCGAGTATTTCAATCGATTGAATCGCGAAACAATCGATTAAATCAACTTAGAAGATTTTTTGTAAAGTGTTTTAATTGATATAAACGTTGTCGTATCAGTTAAAACAAATCTGTTAAAGAATCAAGAACGTTAAATTTTTTTTTTATAAAAGTAATTATTATATATTTTTTTATTTTATAAAATGATTAATAAAAGAAAATTTTATTATTTTTTTCTTTTTTTAGGTGTAAAAGTATAATTAAATAAAAGATAAATATATATACTTTTGCATTTTAATTTTCAAATATTAATTTTTTTATGAAATTAATTTTAATTAAAAAAATTAAAGTGATATATATATATATATATATATATATATATATGTATATATATATATATATTTTATTTTTAATTTATTAATATTATCAAATTTTAGCTTAATAATTAAACAAATTACCAATAATTTAAATTTTAATATATCTATAATTTTATATAATTATTAATATAAATTTAATTCTTCCAATAATATTAACACATTTATTAAATTAAAATTCTTTACTTTAATTAATTATTTTAAATTTTTTTAATGATTTTTTTAAATAAAAACAATAAAACTTAAAATTAATTTCTAACTAAATCTTCACATATTTATGGTTAATACTATATTATATTATTATGTTTAATTAAATTTTAAAATAAGTTCACTTTATTTTTACACTTTTATATAAAAATGACTAATATAAACTTAAAATATATATCCAACTATTAAATTATCCAAGATATTAATATAAATTTAAAATATCAATTCAGTAATTAAAATAATTTTAATTTTTTATAAATACATTGAAATACATTTTTATTAACATACAAGTAATATATATATATATATATATATATATATATATATATATATATATATAAAGAGACTAAATTAATAATTAATTTAATTATTGATTTAGTGACCGAATTCAGTGACCGAATCAGTGACCGATTCAGTGACTAATTTAATAATCAATTTTAATTTTTTTATTCACATGCTAAATTAAAAAATAAAATTAAATAATTATATTACTAAATTATTTAATAAGTTAGTAAACTATTTTTTTAAAATTTTTATAATGTGATTAACAATGTTATCACTTATTTTAAATTATTAAGTAGATTTATATTTAAAATATTTTAAATAAAATATTTATATAAATGAAAAATAGTTATCAATTTAAAAATTATTTTTTTAGTGATTGGAAATTTAGTCACTAAATCAGCTTACTAAATATAAAAAAATTCAGATCACCACTTTCGGTCACTATTAACCATTTTTCTAGTAGTGACTGAATCAGTGACCGATTCGGTGACTGAATCAGTGACCGATATCTGTGACTGAAATTTTAGTCACTAAATCAGTCACTAAATATAAAAAGGGAAATCAGTCACTGATTCAGTTACTATCAGTGACTGAATTTTTCAGTCACTAATTTCGGTCACTATTTGGTGTTTTTCTTGTAGTGTGGGGATTTGTGGTTTTGGGCTTTCTTATTTAGCCGTCTGGTTTTTGCCAGGGTTTATTGATGATTGCCTCTTAATTTTGGCAGGAATCCTTTGAGGATTGGTTGATTTCTTGATTATGCCTCTTGTTTTTTAGGCATGTGCCTCAGTAGTGGTGAAAACTTTATTGTTTTTTTGCCTCTGAATAGGCTGATGTTTCGCTTGAGGATATTTGCTCTTGATAATACCTCTGAGTAGGCAGATGCTTTATTGGAAGCTTTGTGCTTTGGACTTGTATTGCCTCTTATATAGGTTGATTTCCCGTTTCTTGGGGATATCGGTTTTTTGCTTGCCTTAGGTAGAGGCTTTCTTGGGAGTGAAGGCTTTGCATTTCACTGGGGATATCCATATTGGGCGTTATAGGTGATTAACTCCCTGAGGATATGAATTTGTAGTTTTTGCCTTTGCTGGTAGGCTCGCTGGGGATATTTTTCTTTTTGGTGATCCACCAGGGATTTGAGCGTTTTCCGGATATCTATTTTGAATTGCCCCCTAGGGAGAAATGGAGTTTTTGACTCCTTATTGGATGCTGTTGTTTGAGCTGGCTTTGCCTATGCTCTTATTCCTGCTGGGGAATGGGTTTTTACCTTTTTCTCGCGGTTTGTATCTCTTTTTCGAGATTCTTGAAATTTTGGCTTTTAAATGCGTGCGCTTTTTATGCACACTTGGCTTTTTGTTATTTGCTGGATGAAGAGATTTATTTTTTTCTCTTTTTTTTTGCGATCCCAAGGAGTATATTAGCTTCCCGGGGATCCAATCTTTGATTGATTTTTTATGATGGAGTCTTGAGCTCCTGACTTTGTGAGGCTCTTTATTGAGCGGAATGAAGAAATTTTCTTCTTTTTCTCTTTTTTGGAGATTCACCAAGGAGTTTGTCAGCTTCCTGGGGATCCAACTTTGATGATGGAGTCTTAGCTCCTGACTTTTGTGAAGCTCTTTATTGAGCGGGATGAAGAGATTTTCTTCTTTTTCTCTTTTTTTTGGAGATTTTCCAAGGAGTTTGTCGGCTTCCTGGGGATCCAACTTTGATGATTTTTTGATGATGGAGTCTTGGCTCCTGGCTTTGTGAAGCTCCTATTTGAGCTGGAAGATGGAAATTTTCTTGTTTTCCTCTTTTTGTAGACTTTTCTTGATATGCTTTACTTGGAGATTTTTTTATTTGGCCTTTTTTCGTTATGGCCTCTATTGGGTGATGAAAAGTTTTTCTTTTCTTTCTTTTTGTTGCCCCCTGGTGATATGGAGGATTTGACTCCGTATTTTATTTGATGGACTCTTGTGTAGTCCTTATTCTCCTTTGGGGAAGTGGCGAAGATTCTGGATGAGTGTGATCGATGACTCATGTGATGATACAGTTGAGTCGTGAGGTAATCTTTTTGTTTTGCCTCTGGAGTAGGCAAGGATCCTCTTGGGGATGATCAAGCCTTTCCGTTGGCTTTTCTATTTTGATGGCTTCCTTCTTTCTTGGATGGAAGGATGGTGATTCGATCTTTTAGGTGACTCTGTTTGACGACTCATGTGGTGGTGCTGAGTCATGAAGTAATGTTTGTTTTGCCTTTGGAGTAGGCAAGGATCCATTTGGGGATCATCGAACCTTTCAGTTGGCCTTTTTCTGGTGTACCTTCGTTTATTGGGATAGAAGGTTAGAGCTAGTTTCCTCGAAGCTCTTTATTCTGCTAAAATAGTTTTGATTTCGCCTTTTTCTTTCGCGATTTTGATCTTTATCGCGAGTTATTTGAAATCTTGCTTTTTAATATATCACGTGTGCCTTTTATTTTATAATTTTTGTACACGTGGGATTTTTGAAATGTAAACAGAAATAACAACTTTTATTTATTACTTCTCTTTTTTTTTTTGTGATACATTCAAGCATTTTTAAACTACTAGAAAATATCTAAAAACCTCCTAATCATCTACTTCTGGGCTGGAATGGGAGGATGGTGATGGCGAAGGGATGCGGCGGAGTATGCGGCGCTGGTACCTTGCCTGAGTCTGGACCAAATTTTCTATTTGACGGTCTGTCCTATCTTGCCTCATGGTCAGCTGACTGAACTGTTGTCGCATGAACTGGAACTGCCCTTCCATATAGGCGTGCTCATCATCTATACGTCGGTATAAGCCGGCGAAGTCTGGATCATATGATTGCTGCTGGGATTCCGAAGTCGCAGGGATGTCCTGTGATGTGTCAAAATCACGCATATCCAGCGAAATCGAGATTATGCGGTTTAAAATAAACCCTGATCCTTGTCGACTAAGGATGTTCATGTGGACCAGTGTTCCTCCGCTAATCGGCTCTGGTTGGAGGCTAGCTGGGAGGTCTTCTCCATCAGTGCATCCCCAATATTCAGCTAAAGGGGTGAGAAAGGGGGCCACCATGATGGCTCCTGCTGAGCCGCGAGTTCCGTAATCTTTTATGGCTTTCAGGAAGGCATATCCTGGGTTGCATCGATGCCCTTGATGCATACAATAGACAATGAAAAGGTCAACCAGCGTTACCTTCCCTTGGCTTTCCTTCCGGCTATGTATGGTCCCGGCTAGCAGTTTATGGCATATGTGGAGTGGCGGAGAAAAGGCTGCACCTTTCAGATGTGATGGCAGCGTATGTGCTCCGGTAATTTCTTTCCACATGCTGGTGGTAGTGAGAGTAGCGGGTTTCTCGAGATATGCCAACCTATATTCCGGTGTTCTCGTGTCTGCTCATTGGCAAAAGCCCATTATGACATTAAAGTCATCCAGAAAAGTAGTCTGGTATGCCCCGTCCATCCAATAGGAGACGACTTGAGTAGGTGGCACTCCAGGAGTTGTGGACGACATCTCCACCAGATTTACAGAAGCCAGGAATTCTAGCGTAGTAGTACGGTGGATCCGAGTAGGTGGCTCACGGAGCAGAAAGTCCCATCCTATGTCGTGGATGAACCTTCTGACATCTTGATCCCAGCCAAATGTAGCTAGGATTTCAAAATCCAGTCGCAGCATGGGATGCCAGGAAAATTGTTGGATATTTTCCATCCTTTGTTGATGAGGTTCTGCCAGCAAAGTGTTGGTGACAGGAGTTCCTCTAGCGGAGGTCCTGGTGCGTTTTCTCCTGGATGAAGCCTCTCCATGTTCCATTGTATGCCTTACTCACTTAAGGATGCTAGAAGTGTGTAGAAAGGGAAGAGAAGCAAGATAGAATGCTTGGAATGGGGTACCAAGGCAAGGATCCGCGCCTAGCATATATAGGAGGAGCTAGGAGAATTGGGATGGTCGTCTGGGTTGGGACGGCCGTCTCACTTAAAATTTTTCCTTTGGGATAGCCATCTGGGGAGTGGGACGGCCGTCCCATTCAAAATTTTGGCACTGAGACGGGCGTCTCAAACTGGGGACGGGCGTCCCAATTGAAATTGGCTGTTTGGGACGTCCGTCTCACCCTTGGGACGACTGTCTCAAGCTTTTCGAGTTGGTTTTCATGTTTTTTTGTTGAGAAGGAGGATAGGACTCCATTCATTGATGTTTTAATGCATGTAATGTTTCATGATATGCATCCTATGATCTATTTCAGTTAATATTTCGAAAGTTTTAATTGATGTGCTTTGACTTCGGACGCATTCTTGGTGTTGTACCTTTCTATCCTCATGTTTCTTGTTTAACAAGCTTGGCTGTACCTGATTTGCCGTCTTGGACTTTTCTTACTATAGCCGAAGAGCAGTCTTTTGTTCGTAGGGCAACTGCCATATCAATGCACCCCTTCCTTTCCTTAGGGATTTCAACCTTCCTATTGATTACTATATTTCCACATTCCCCTTTATTACTTGAATGCTTTTATAGTGAAATGGTCAAGAGAAGAGAAAGAAAAGGATTTACAACAAGGGCTTGTGTTTTAGAGGGATATTTTTTTGTAATAGAGGTTTCTATAAGAATGGCTAGCCAAGGTTGGTCTGTTTTTAGGCTAGTTTAGGCAAACGTTTCGTTCTTATGATGTGGCGTCTTTACTTTACTGATTTGTGGCGCCTTTTTGTAATTGATTAGCTTTCCTAGCCCGCCCTTTCGGGTTTTCAGCCTAGGATGTTATGCCTATGTCCTAACTTTTGTCTAGGTTTCCCTTTTTGTATTTATTTTAAGGAATACCTAGCGGACTTTTTGTAACCCTAACTTTTGCCCAGGTTACCCTTTATTATTGTTCGGGTCTCCTGCCGGGTTTACCCTAACTTTTGTGCAGCCCCCTTTTGTGGGTTTCCTGCCGGGTATTTTGCCCTTTTATTTTCTTTCCTTGGCCTTTGGCCTTGACGGGCTCTCCTTTTTTGTATATATATATATTTTTGCATAACATTGTCGAAACTTGATTCTATCGAGATAGATTTTATCCGTGTTTCTAGTTAATCAATCATATTTGACTTTGCTTTGTGACGCTTTGATTGTTCTGACGCATTTGGAACAAAACGTCTATCTAAACCTTGTTTATTAAAAATGGGGTATAGATATATTTAGCAAGAAAAGAAGCAGATAGTAAGAATAGCATTCTTTTGTAATTTTGGGGAAATGTGTGCCCTAGAAATGCTCGGGGGTCGGGCATACCCTGAGGAGTGATCTCTAATAGTCACTAGGTTTACATCCCTTAGAATTGGAAGAAGGACACCTAATGACTAACGCTACCCTTTGCGCTAATATCCCTCCTTTTTGGAATATCGTCTTTGAGGGGTAAGACTTTTTGTAGGGTCATACCCTAAACCATACTTTAAAGGATTATCTTTGAAATCCGGTGGCTCTTTTATTCCTTGAGCATTCTTTCCGAGCCCCTGTCCTGGGTGATATCCATATCTTTTCATCATATGAGTCACCTTTATATTTTCGGGAAGTTTTTCTATGTTGGCAATTTCGAGCGCTTGAAAAGATGTTTCAAGAGCCTCTTCAGCCGCATCCACATATGGTTGGACAGACGGTTTGCTAATTTAAAAGTCTTCTTCAGCATGAACTGTGACAAGTTTATCATTTGTCACAAACTTGACTTTTTGGTGGAGCGTTGAAGGTATTGCCTTAGTGCTATGAATCCAAGGTCTACCAAGGAGACAACTATATGCTGGCGTGATATCCATCACGTGGAAGTCTATGTTAAAGATAGTAGGGCCAATTTGGATTGGTAGACTAATCTCTCCTACTACTTCACGTCTTGATCCATCAAAGGCTCGAACAATTGTATTACTCGGGCGCATGTGGGTTCCTTGCACTGTTATCTTGTCAAGTGTGCCTTTAGGCATGACGTTTAAGGATGACCCATTATCCACCAGAACTTTGGAAATGAGATATTCCTTGCATTTGACAGAAATATGCAAGGGCTTATTGTGATTTGACCCTTCTAAAGGGAGTTCTTCATTTGTGAAGGTAAGATGATCATTGGCTGTAATGTTACCAATAATTCCTTCAAATTTATCCTGGGATATTGCATGCGGAACAAATGATTCATTCAAAACCTTTAACAGTGCGTTTCAATGCGGTTCTGAACTCATTATAAGTGATAACAAGGTTATCTTTGCAGGAGTCCGATTGAGTTGATCGATGATGGAGTACTCACTTTTTCTTATGTACTGGAGGAACTCATCTGTCTCCTCCTTGGATTCTTTTTCCTCTTCGGCCTTTTTTTTTGCCTTATCTTTAGGAATATTATCTTGTAATTCCTTGGGGGAGTATATTCTTCCGCTTCTAGTCATGCCCCCAATACCGGCTATGTTGGAGATATCTTGATTAACTGGTGATTCTTCTGAGTATCTCCAAGGTACAACTTTGTTTGATGAATAAGGGAAAGGACGAGGCATGAATAAACGTAAAGGCGTTATTGCCTCTTCCCTTTTATCGATTGGAATGACCAATGGTGCTTGTTTGTTATCATCTTTGGGTCTATCGACCGTTGTAGAGATTTTGATGACGAAAGGCTTCTTTTCCATTTATTCTGATTTGTGGAAAGCACATCAATTAATCCTTTCTTTTAGTATCTTTATTATTAAAATGAGGAGGGATGTATGAATGTATGCAACTTATGAATGCAATAGACAGTTTAAGGAAAATCCTTTTTATTTTAATTAGAAAGTGTTTATCCTTCTATACAATACTTTGAAGCAAGTGTTGACAAAAACGGAGAAGCTTGAAGAAACCTATAGGTAAATTAGGCTTTCTTCGTAATTCATCTTCAGCTACTCTCACATGATTTCTGAGCGTCTTAATTTGCTCATGTACCGCCTGGCTCATATCTTCACTGTATCGACGAGCCTCTTGTATCTTTTCTTCTTGATGAACGATCAAGGCATGTTGTTGGTCAGACCTCTCTATTACTTGGTCTCTTTCACGAAGTAATTGACCATACTGAGCTAATCCATCTCTTTCTTTATCATGTAGCTCCTCCAGGTCTTCTCTGTATCTTTCAGCGGTTTCCCACCACTTTTGTGCTTCTGACCGAGTTTCTGCTAGGTCATCCTGTAATAACTTGATCGTTTTTGCCTGTTCTGCAAGCGCACTCTCAAGATGTGTTATTTCGTCATTCATGTCCCGGAATAGACTATCTTGTTCAAGCCTCGGAATTTTCAGTGCTTGTTTAGTCTCTTCTTGATAATCAGCACAATCATTCTTAAGACGCTTTATTTCATGGTCCTTCTTTTTACATTGCCTTTTTAGACCATCTATTATAAGGGTTTCTTCTTGCTATTTTTCTTCGAAGGCCCTCAATTGAGCTTCCATTACTTCTACCCTTTTATTTAAGGCATTGACCTGCAATTGTAGCTCTTCATTGACTAATGTTGTTGTGAATGTAGCAGATGGTTGAGGTATCCTTCTACTTTTCCTCCATTCATCATATTCATGGGATGTAGACACCTGAACCTTTCCAAGTTCTTTATCTCCTATATAGACTGGTCTTTCCCATGCTTTCCGGACAGCGGATATTTCTTCAAAACTATGGGAATAATGGCATAGACTCAACCCTTTGAGCTCTTCTTGAGTTGGCACAGTTTGGGTTCTCCTGAGTTGTCTCATAGCTATCTTTGGAGAGTAAGCTATACAACCCCTGAGGCCTAGTAGTGGTATGCTCAGGTAATCTCTGCATCATACAAGAATATAACCGGGTCGGAACCAAAGGCAAACCCATGATACATGCTCTATGTTCCAATTTTCTAACTCGGTTTTCCATTCTAAAGCTTGATGATGCTGAAGAGGGATTTTTGCAAAACTTCTTAAAGGATCAGGGAATATGCCCATGTAGCTTGAAGCGTAGAAGTGAGTGATGCCCCATACATATAGTAATGAAGTACAACATCTAAGTGTTTTCCCCTGTTTCTGTCGGCAAAAATCTACTGAAAGCAGGGTATCAACAAGAATTGCAGGTATAGGACTCTTAGAGTATACATCCTAGGCAAAGAATGCATCTATTGCAGCATGATCCACAACATTCACATGAAATGGGAATAATATGATTCCGAACATTGCCAATGCTAGAGTTTTATTGAAGGTAGACCAATCTTTCTTTTCAGCCAAAGAGATTAAGTGGTCTTCTATCAATGACATTTTCCAACCTCGGATGTTCCCTTTTCCCTCTAGGATGGATTGATGAGGAGGAAATCGTATGATAGTAGCAACCTTACTCACAGCCACATACACTCCTGAGCAGACATAGACCCCGACTAACTGAGGCCATCTAACCATGAGTTCATATTCTTCTAAGGTTGGTACTAAATCGAACTGCGAAAACTCAAAGTAGTGTAGATTGGGATTCCAGAAGTGGACCAATGCTCTAACAAAGATAGGATCGATGCTGACTTTCAGGAGGTCAAGAATCCTTCCATAAGATTTCTCAAAATTAGCACTAACCTCCTGCGGCATATATGTACACAACTGCCTTAACTTCTCTACACGGCATAGAAGGATTTCCACTTTCTTTAACTGTCTATTACTGGATCCCTCCATTATCTAAAAGAAATGAAAATGCATGATATGAGGATGAGTCCTTGTAAATGCATGCATGTAAGTGTTTGTTTTTCTAAGTATTATCATGTTTTATTCTTAATATGATACATGATAGTACTTGGTTTTTTCTTAAAAAGAAAACTATCTATATGGATGTTTATGGATTTTGATGAAGAGAGTCCTATTTTATTCTCTTATTATTTTTATGAACATATGTTGTATGAATCATAAGACTTTTGTCAAGAATCTTTTTATTTTGTAAGAGGTATTTTTATGGCTTTAATTTGTTTTTATATTTTTTATGACACTTTATCTCTTCTGTCGGTCAACGTGGCTACTTAGCTTACAAAGAACCTGAAACCAGGCTAGCTTAACTGAAGACTGTCCGAGATAAAGTTGGTTTATCTTATCACTTTTACGATTTTTAGGGTTTTTCATTATTTTGTCTGTTGTATGATTACCCTATGCTAATGCATCAATACAAATGCAGCAAACAAATGCACACACAATTCATTCATCCAGGAGCAGAGCCACGCTATTTACGAGGTGGGGTTTTCCTGCAGAAACGTGCTTGGTTAAGGTGGTTCTAAACTGTTCTCACCAAGGCCAAAGGTCCCCAAGGTGCCCCCATTATAGGGACCTCTCAATCTCTCAGTCCTCGGGTCATGCACGGAACTCTGTGTCGACATCCTTAGACCAAAAGAGGAGAGTTATCACCTTGAGTTGGTGGTTTCCGACAACGGTTGTAGCCCCGTGTGCCAACAAGCCGGTCGTATCTGCCACCCACTCCCTATAGGTATTCAGTCTTTCCCCCGAGTATAGAGGGACTGTTGTGTGCAAGGGTTTTTGTGTGCAATTTATATTTCAAACAATTTGCAGAAAATAATCATACAGAAGTTATTAAAGCCATACAATAAAACATACGGAAGAGGGTAAAGGCGTAATTTCAAATCTTTACTTAGTTTGAATTTATCCGTCACTAAATGGGATCAACTCTCTAGCTTCCCCAGTAGAGTCGCCATCTGTCGCCGCCGTCCGTTCCGACGTCTAGGGACATCTCGAACGTTTATGCGAGCAGTCACGAAAAGATGGTTTAGACTCGCGTTTTATGTTAAAATATGCTCATTGCTTCCGAGGTGCTCAACAACTGAACTATCCTCTAATAAAAGCAAGGTTTTCGAAAAGGGGTTCTTATGGAGTCGCCACCAATGTTTTGACCGTAAACATTGGAAAAGGATAAAAAGGCGTTGATTTTAATAAAAACCAAAATTGGCCATTATAACCAGAGTTGGGTAAGGGAGTTAGTTACGTGTGGGGAAGGTGTTAGCACCCCACAACGCCCCTTTCGGGTTCCCTATGACGGATTCATTCATTAAGTGAAGATTATGAGAAATTACACTATTACCCTATTTTATTGCATAATATTAAAAAAATGACTATCTACATGACTTTATTTCATATTGCATACATAAAGCAATAAATAAAGCAATAAAAGAGAAGAGAAGTGAAAAGAACCTCCGTAGCAAGCTTTGTATTACAAATCTTTAACTGTGAGGATGCGTTTTGGCAATCCCCCACTCTACAAAGACTCTCCTCCCCGAATACAATATCGACTCTACTAAATTTTAAAGAAGAATCGAATGCTGGAATACAATTCCTTAACCGATTGTTACCTTTTTAAGGCAATCGGAGAGTTCATTCGAAGTAGGGAGAGAAGACAAGTGTCTGGAGTTGTCTGGGGTGTGGAAAAGTGGCAAATGAGCCTCCTATTTATAGTTTTCGCAGCCTGACAGCTTGGGACGGTCGTCTGGGGCCTGGAAAACAAGGATGAGCGTCTGGAGAAGTCGGGACGGCCGTCTGGGATTTAGGACGGTCATCCCATTCAAAATTTGGCACTGAGACGGGCGTCCCACTTGAAAATGGTTGTTTGGGACGGCCGTCTCGCCCTTGGGATGGCTGTCTCAACTGTTTTTGCCAGATTTTGTGTTCTAGGACCCCCAGGAAGCTTTCCTTTCTTTATTCGGACGTCGATTGATGCCGATAGACGTCCATTGAAGCTTTATCTTCATATAAGAAGTCTCCTTGGCCTTTATTGAGATGTCGGGCGAGCTTTATCTTGTTATAGGAAGTCTCCTTAGCTTTTATTGAGAGGCCGGGAAAAATTAGGGGTCTACACCTGCGAATGGCGAGACCCCCCTCCCGATTGGCGAGAAGGCCTTCTCGTTTCTGGGAAAGTCGATACCGTCGTCTTGCCAAATGAGACGGCGGTCTCGCCACTTTTACAAGTCGAGACGGCCGTCTCGAATGGCTAGACGGCCGTCTCGACCTGACATGCGCGAATCCCTATAAATAATGAGCGCTCCCCCCTTCATTTCACACAGTTCTTCCACTTTCCCTTCTACAACTTCTTCAAATTCTCTACCT
This sequence comes from Sphenostylis stenocarpa, assembly GCA_963425845.1. Classification (NCBI taxonomy): domain Eukaryota; kingdom Viridiplantae; phylum Streptophyta; class Magnoliopsida; order Fabales; family Fabaceae; genus Sphenostylis; species Sphenostylis stenocarpa. The sequence continues at coordinate 77,679,437 of OY731403.1, forward strand.
TGAACCCCTCTGAAGCATTTCTGGAGTTTCTGAGAGTTTTTTAGAGTTTTTATAGCGTTTCTGAGAGTTTTCTGGCGTTGTAAATAGCGAAGGACTGCCAAAACGCACCCTAATTTTTAGAGAATTAATTAAAAAGCTTGCTTCGGAGGTTTTTTCACTCTCTCCCTCTCTTTTACTGCCTTTATTTTTATAATTAAAATTGCGTAATAGATATTAGGGCCATGTAGTCGTTACTTTAATTTCGTAAATAAAAGGGTAAAAGCGTCTTTGCACAAGTTTATTTATTAAATAGCTGGCCTATCATAGGGAACCCGAAAGGGGCGTCGTAAGGGAACTAACACTTCCCTTACACGTAACTAACTCCCTTACCTAAACTCTGGTTTTAACGACCAAAGTTGGTTTTCGAAAACCAACGCCTTTTTTACTCCTTTTTCGATGTTTCCGGTAAAAACATCGGTGGCGACTCCATAAGAATCCTTTCAAATTAGTTCTTGGGTTAGCTCGGTTATCGGACAATCCAAGAACACCCTTTCGAAAACCTCGCCTCTAGGTTCAGCCCGTTTATCAGACAACCTAAAGGCGTTGTAACATCACCCATAAAAACATGAAAATTGGAAAGTCGGAACCATCGCGTCGCTCCGACCGCCTCTTTTTGACGGCGGCGACAACCCTAGACATGTCAGATCTACAAGTGCTAACCAAAGGAGGCAACAAGGCTTTCGAGGCTTATGCCCAGCGCTGGAGAGAACTGGCCGCTCAGGTGGAACCTCCACTTTCAGACAAGGAGACCATATTCATGTTCATCAACTCATTGACTGGACCCTATGACGACAAAATGATAAGGAACACGTCAACCCTCTTCGTGGATGTGGTCACCATAGGCAAGAGGATAGAGCAGGGACTGAAGAGTGGAAGAATAGCGCAACCTTCCTCCTCCAATGCATCATTCAAGAAGTCCCTGGGCAAGAAGAAGGAGGGAAACATCAACGCTATTAGCCTCACCACTCCTTCTTCCTCCGCAAAGCCAGTTAGGCAATTCCCGAGGCAAGAAAGGAAGTTCACTCCCATACCAACCTCTTATGGGAGTTTACTACCTAAATTGATAGAGGCCAAGCTCCTGGCGTATGTCCCTCCAAGAAAGGTGGAGCAACCTTACCCTGAGTGGTACAAGCCTAATGAGAAATGCGCTTACCACTCAGGCGCTCCCGGACAGTCATTGGAAAACTATTGGGCCTTAAAACACAAGGTCCAAGAGTTAATAGACGCCGGATGGGTCACCTTTGATGCTCTTGCCCCCAGTATAGATGTCAAGCCTCTGTCACAATTAGATTGATGAGGGTTGGATAAGGAGGACCAACCGATAGGGTTCCTTTTCTTTTTATTCTTTCTTTGTATTTCTTGCGGTCCCAGCCCGTGGCCGTAAGACAGTCGATTAAAAGGGCATTTTGTACATATTCTTTTCTTTTAATACATGAGGCATTTTTCCATCCATATTCATTTTTATTCTTTTCCCTCCTCTATTTATTATTCTTTCAAAATAATCAAATAAGAAAATATATACTTAAACAGAACCTTTAAAAAGCAATCATGTCTGTGATTGATGAATCTTTGTGGGATTCGGAAGTCGAAGGCGAATGGGTCAAATCTAACAGTGAGCAGGTGACCATTTCTGCGGACATGCAAAGATTGTTGGAAAGAGAAGCTCGCTCCATACAACCCTACTAGGAAGAAACAGAGGCTGTCAATTTGGGATAGGGAGATGATAAGAAAGAAGTAAATATCGGTACCCAAATCGATGGTAACATCAGGGAGGGGTTAATACATTTATTAAAAGAATACGTGGACGTATTCGCTTGGTCTACCATGACATGCCCGGACTCGATGAGAGCATAGTGGAGCATAGACTACCTTTGAAAAAGGGTTTACGGCTAATAAAGCAAAAACTCAGAAGGATGAAACCCGACTGGTCCTTAAAGATTAAGGAAGAAGTGCAGAAATAGATGGACGCCAATTTCTTGATTGTGTCCAAATACCCTGAATGGTTGGAAAACATCGTGCCAGTCATGAAGAAGAACGGAAAAATCAGAGTGTGTGTGGACAGGGACCTAAAACGAGCAATCCAAAAGATTATTTTCCCTTACCGCATATCGACACATTTGTGGATCATGTAAGAATTAATGGTTGAGTTCAAGAGGGGGGGTGAATTGAACTTTATAAAACTTTTTCGAAAAACACACTTTCCTTTGGAAGAATGATTAATCTTTTTCAATCTTTTGTTCGGCAGATTTGGTTTTATAAACAAAGCAAGAATATAAGCAAGAATTGTAAAGAGATGAAAGCAGAAATTCAACACAAAAGTTTATACTGGTTCACTCTTTCCCAGAGCTACATCCAGTTCTTGACAAATATGCCAAGTTCCACTAATTCCAAGTGAAAATTACAACCAGTAGATATACACCAATCTACCCCAAGAACTATCTCACAAACCCACAAGATAGACTCTTGAATAACCACCCAGTAACCAAATCCAGTTACTGTAACCAGTGCAGATTCAAACACAATCTACACAATTACACTTTATACAAGTAAATGAAAAGAATAAACCTGGACTGCAGCTTTAACACTATAGAAGTCCAGAAGCAATTCTAACTCAGAACTTTCTCTCTTTGATGATCTTTCAACAATCTTGATCTAAATGCCTTATGATATGAAAAGTTTATGAATGAATAGAGAAAGGCACGTATATGAGAGCTTTAAGATTGCTTTCAATTGTTTTCTAAATTGTTTATTTCAAAAGAGAAATTAAAACTGTATTTATAGAATAAAAGAGAGAAACTGATTGATTAAATTGATTAAAACTGATTTAGAGTAGCAGATGATCGATCAGAATATCTATATGACAGATCAGAATCAGTTATGATCGATCAGAATATCTATATGACAGATCAGAATTAGTTATGATCAATCAGAATTAAGTTGTGATCGATCAGAATGCTTTTCAATCGATTAAAACAACGTTTCAATCGATTGATTTTATTTAAAAACTCATTCAATCGATTAATTCGAGTTTTCAATGGATTGAAACAGTTTAGAAAAAAATGGTTGCTCTCTGTTTCAATCGATTAAAAGATATTTCAACAGATTGAAATCCTGTGATACCTTAGAAAAAAATGATTTCTCTGTTTCAACAGATTAAAACTAATTTCAACATATTGAAAATGCGAAACCTTTAATATTTGAAAAATCATTAAGAACTTTTTAACCTGTTGATTCTGCGATTCAATCAATTAAAATTTCGACTATATATGAACACTTCCTATGTTAAGTGATTTTAACAGATTGAAAACTTCTTTTAATAGATTGAAAAACTTAGTTTGTTCTTTTAATGCTTAACGGTTTGTTTTTCATGCAGTAAAATAAGTTCAATGAGATGCATCATTTCAAGGCACTTATCACAAGATCTATTGAACTATCAAGAGATTAAATTCTAAACCTATAACCTATCTATCTACACACACACAAAATAAATTCTCTAAACTTTATATGTCTTCATCAAATCCAACAAATGCTTCAATCTCCCCCTATTTGATGGAGACAAATACCCACTGCACCTACACAAAGAAATAACATAACAAAGACATATATGATTTTGTGATGTGTGTGTAGTGTCCATTATAAGCAAATACTTCTCCCCCTATTTGACTTCATCAAACAGTGTTTTAATTATAGTCCAGAAGTACCACGTAGGTACTAAAAAACAAAAAAACAAAGAAAAGAGACAAAGAGAACAAAAGCATTTAAAACTAAACTTCATTCATCACCATCCCAGGGACCCTGATTGAATTGGAGGTCTCCAATTCTATTGAAGATATCCTCCAGTTGATTATCAATATGCTGAAATCTGGCAATGGAGTCTTCATAGAGTCGATGCTGACGAGTTTGCAGAGCAAATGTCATCTCCATGTGCCGTCTCTGATTTGTTTGCAATTCATTCATTTGACGCAACATAGTCCGTTCGAATTGCGAAAGAGGCATGCCACGGTCAGGTTGTGCAATATAAGGAATCATTTCCAATGGAGACTGTTCTTCCATGACATCTTCCATAGGATCTGTTTGCCTTGCTTCAGCAGTACTCGGAGCACCAAGTATTCTCATCTTCTTCAACTTCTTCTTCTTCTTCTTCTCTCCCTACCTTCTTCTTTCGAAATCCACTCACCATCAATCTTGATGAATCCCATTTTATGAAGGATGGAGTTGTTAACTTCATTTGTGGGGCGAATGGTTTCAGCCAATTCTCCTTCCAAGTCAATACCAAAATGAGTCAGAAATTTAGAGACCAAGATTGCATAAGGAAACCTAAAATCACTTAGCCTTTTTGCTTTGATCATATGGTCCTTGATGACAAAAACCCAGCTTTACTCGATTCTGTGGTGAATACAATACATCAGTACCAAATCCCCTTCATTCAAGCATCGCATGATTGCTCCCCCGGGAGTAAGTCGCCAGGCCACTATGAACGCAAGAATTCTTTCTTCCAGCTTAAGCTTTCCAGTGTTGAAGGAACTCACAGAGTCACGCTTATTTCTCAAACAAGAGCGAAAGTACTGGACTTTGTTGAATTCGTCCACATCGAGGTATACCCTTTAGTGACTTTTACTCCTTCATCCTTGAGACCAACGAACATCCTTCTAGCATAGTGGGAGTAATTTCTATTTCCACTCCTTTGACTTGAGTTTTTAGTGTAGACCCTTCAAATGACAGATTAGTGAAAAAAACTTTAATAAGGTCAGGATAAACTCTACCATTGAGTTCAAGGAACTTCCGAAGTTTCTGGTGTTGCAGCAGCTTCCGAACACCTCTGAATCCTTCAAGCATCCAACCACGAAAATTTCGTAACCTTGGGTATATTAATTTGTTTCCGCTCATTTCGTGAATAAACAAGTCCATCTTTTCTTGGTTCCCATTGAACCAGGATTCAATGCGCCCTCCTCCCGATATTTCTTGCACAACAGCTCGAGGATTCTCCTTTGTCGAACTTTTTCCTCCCGGATTTGGTGCGCTTGAACATGTTGTTTTTGTGAGATGAACATAAAAACAGAGAAGAGAGAATATTTTTAAGGGGAGAGTACGAGCTTTTCGAACAACTATTGCATGCTAAAATGAAATGAGAAAACCTCGAACCCTTCATCTTCTGTGAATAGTTAATTTTGTCTTTAGTGATTTACTCGTTGTTCCGCTTTATGCGCAGAGATGGTAAAAGTAGAGAGAGAGAGAATTGTTACTGTGCTACTTAATTACCTTCACATCTGATATCCAATCATAGCCATTCAGCTTTTATTGGATAACTATGGCATTTAAGAGAGTAGCTGAAGTTGTTCCCAGTTGTAAAGGCACTCAACTCAATCTGCAATAAGTGATTAGAGGCAACGCATCCACTACTAACCCTAGAAGAAATTAACCAATTGATTTTCCATAAAATCAATTGATTTTCTATTACGTATGTAGATGCAGATCACCACAAGTAAAATAAATCGATTGAATCGAAGATTTAATCGATTGATTTGTAAAAGTAAAACATGCAGAGTATCAAAGTGAATTAAATCGATTGAATCGAAGATTTAATCGATTGTTTTGTAAAAGAAAAGCATGCAAAGCAACAGAGTTAGTGAAATAAATCGATTAAAAACTTATTTAATCGATTAAACTGGTAATACATCATGAACAGAGATTGAGAATCGAAAATCAACATATTATTTCGCAATTTCAATCGATTAAAACACATAATTTCAAAATTTTCAGACAATTTAATCGATTGAGCATGTTATCAACCCGTTAAAAAGCACATAATCATAATAAAGAATCAATTATTCAATACTAGATATATCCGTAATTCCTAATTCAGTTCTAAGCATATTAAGTCTATCTCTAGGAAGTGGTTTGGTGAACAAGTCACCTAACTGTTTCTCAGCTTCAATGAATAAAATTTCACAATCACCCCTAGATACATGTTCTCTAATAAAGTGATGTCTAATTTCAATATGCTTAGTTCTAGAGTGTTGAATAGGATTCTTAGTTAGATTAATTGCACTAGTATTATCACAAACCGTAGGTACCGTGTTGAGAACCACTCCATAATCTTTCAATTGTTGTTTAAGATAGATACTCCGAGCACAACAACTCCCTAGCTGCTATGTATTCAACTTCTGCAGTTGAAAGAGCTACACATGCTTGTTTTTTGCCGTGCCATGATATGAGACTCGCTTCCCAGCAAATGGCATGTGCCGGAGGTACTTTTTCTATCCAATCTACATCCCGCAAAGTCGAATCGTAAAATCCAACAAGTTTAAGAGATGCACCTTCAGGATACCATAGTCCAACATTAATGGTTCCTTTAAGGTACTTGAGAATCCTTTTAGCAACGGTGAGATGAGATTCCTTTGGATTTGCCTCGATATCTAGCACAAAGGCAAACACCGAACATAATGTCGTGCCTACTAGCAATCGATATAGAAGAGATCCAATCAAACCTCTATATTTAGTTTGATCAACTCGATTTCCCTTTTTCATCTAAATCTAGACAAAGCAGTTAGTAGACATGGGCGTGGAGGATTCTTTGCAATTATGCATATCGAATTTCTTCAACAACTCATTACAAGTATTTAGATTGATTTAGAAAAATACCATTCCTTAATTGTTTAACCTGGAGACCAAGGAAGAAATTCAATTCTCCCATCATAGACATCTCAAATTCACTTTGCATTTCCTTAACAAATTTATTACACAAGACATTATTAGTAGAACCAAAAATGATATCATCAACATAAACCTGCACTGTAATAATGTCGATCCAGATTTCTTAATGAATAAGGTTTTGTCAACTTCACCTCGCTTGTAGCCTTGATCAATTAAGAAATTACTTAGCCTCTCATACCATTGTCTAGGAGCTTGCTTTAATCCATAAAGAGCCTTTTTCAGCTTTGTAGACATGGTCAGATGTTTATGGTTTTCAAAACCAGGAGGTCGAGAAACATAAACTTCTTCATTGATAAGTCCATTTAGAAAGGCACTCTTGACATCCATCTGTAGTAATCTGAAACCACTAATACAAGCATAAGCTAATAACAGCCTAACAACTTCAAGTCTAGCTACTGGTGCAAAGGTTTCATCAAAATCAATTCCTTCTTGTTGATTATATCCTTTGGCTACCAACCTAGCTTTATTTCTAGTAATAATGTCGTGTTCATCTAGTTTGTTTTTGAATACCCACTTAGTACCAATTACATTGATATCTTTGGATTTAGGAACTAATTCCCACACATTATTTCTTTCAAACTGATTAAGCTCATCATGCATGGCACTAACCCAAGTATTCATCATTTAATGCATCCTTAATAGTTTTAGGTTCAATTTGTGAAATGAATGCCATATGATTGCAGTAATTGATTAAGAGAATGTCTAGTGGATACTCCCTTATTGATTTGCCCAATGACATTGTCTAGAGAAAGATCTCTTGGGACAATCCATTCTTTAGGAAGCTCATCCAAGATATCTTCTTCCCGTTCTTGAGCAATTCTTCCTGGTGGATCAGCTTTTGTAGGATCAATTGACTCGATCACCTTCTTCGACAATATGCCGATCTCGAACCATCGGGATGTTTTAACCGATAAGAATTATCAGTTAAATCGTCATCATCTGCAGTACCTGTTGTTTTATTCTGCAACACTCGAGGAGACTCATTAAAAACAACATGTACTGATTCTTCAACAGATTTTAGTCTTAAATTATAGACTCTATATGCATGACTGTTAGACGAATAGCCAAGAAAGATCCCTTTATCAGATTTTTCATCAAACTTGCCAATATTTTCTTTCCCATTGTTTAAAACAAAACATGTACATCCAAAAACCCTGAAATAGTTTATGTTGGGTTTTCTTCCTTTGTAAAGTTCATATGGGGTTTTCTTAAGCATGGGTCTAATCAAAACTCTATTCAAAACATGACAAGCAGTGTTTACAGCATCTGCCCAAAAGTATTTAGGTAAAGAATTTTCACAAAGCATTGTTCTAGCAAGTTCCACAATGGATCTGTTCTTTCTTTCCACAACACCATTCTCGCTGAGGAGTTCTTGGAGCAGTAAAAGTTGTGTTTTATGCCAAACTTTTCACAGAATAATTCAAACTTTTCATTTACAAATTCTCCACCATTGTCACTTTGAATAGAAGTAATGAAATAACCTTTCTCATTATGTAAGACCTTGGCAAACTTTTTAAAAGATTTGAAAGAATCATATTTGGCTTTTAGAAATATAGTCCAAGTAAATCTGGAAAAATCATCAACAATTACCATGATATAGAGATTACCACCTAGGCTTTTATTTCTTGAAGGACCAACCAAATCCATGTGAAGCAGTTCCAAAGGTCTAGAAGTAGAAACAATGTTTTTGTTTGAAAAGGATTTTCTAGTTTGTTTACCTTTTAAACATGCTTCACAGATTTTGTCTTTCGAATTTGAAGCTTAGGTAGCCCGTAGACTAAATCTTTAGAAATCAGTTTGTTAAGATGATTAAGATGAATATGTGCAAGCCTTCTATGCCATAACCAAGATTCTTCTTCTTTAGTAAGAAGACAACTTTGAGATGAGATAGACTCGCTTGATATCTAACATGTAAATGTTATTTAACCTCTTACCTACCAACATTACCGTGTCGATTTTGGCTCACAAATTAGGCATATTTCTGGTTTGAAGATAACCTTGTGACCTAGATCACATAATTGACTTATACCGATTAAGTTGTGCTTGAGACCTTCAACAAGAAGAACATTGTGAATGGTCACGGTTTCACCATCTCCTATATCTCCGTAACCTAAGATTCTTCCCTTGTTGTTGTCTCCATATGTCACGTGTCCTCCATTCTTCAATCTCAGCTTCGGAATTTTGAAATATCACCTCGTCATATGCCTTGAGCATCCGCTGTCCAAGTACCAAAGTGACTCTTGCCGCTGTTCCCGAAAGATCAAGCATCAAGTATTTGGTACCCTTAAATATTTTGGGTCCTTGGGAGTCAAATTTTCTGTTTAACATATTTTGGAACCCATCTCATTTTACCTTGTGGCACAAAATGTTTTCTAGCATGACAGAATTTTACAAGTATGCCCTTTTTTCATACAAGTAATGACAGGATGAGAAGGGAGATGATGTTGCTTTTCTAAAAGAAAAGAAGTTCAAATACTTTTTAGTTTTAACCCCAACCTTAGGTTTGTACCCAATTCTAGTATGATCAAAAACACAGCTTTGGGACCTAAGAAGTGTATCTAAATTTTCTTTACCTTGAGTAAACTTAGACAAAGTTTTAATCAAGTACTCAACCTTATTCTCGTAGTAAGATACACTTTTCACAACTGTTGTTATCAGCAAGCATTATCGCAGATGAATTATTGTATATTATTTCAAGATGTTCCATATCTCGTTTTGCTTTCTAATAACTCTTTTTCCAGAACTTTAACCCTATTTTCTAACCAGCTTATTTAGTCCTTTTAACCGATTATTTGTATGAGATAAATTTCTAGCTTCATTATGCATTTCATTGAAAGCATTTAGTAATGTGTCTGTAATTCATTTCATTTTCTCGTGGGGGTTGAACTTACATGCGATGAAGAGGATTCACAACCAGCCATTAAGCATAGATTCACTTCTTCACCTTCTGATGCGTAACTCGGAGGATGAATCATTGTCTTGCCAAGCTATGTAGGCCTTTTTTCCTTTGTACTTTACCTCTTTCTTGTTTTGATTCCTGGATTTCTCCGGACATTCACTCCTTATGTGTCCCCGCTTACCACAAGAATAACAAGTAAAATTATTTTGAGTAGATTCAGTTCTTTTGTCAGTGTACCTTTTAACCCGGCCAGCTTCGTTCTTCTTTCTAAGAAACTTCCCAAATTTCTTAACTAACGTAGTCGATTCTCGCATTCATCTTCTTCGGACTCACTATTTTCTTCAATCGTCTTGAGAACAATGTTTCTGCTTTTCTTCTCTCGCATTTTCTTGTTCTTTAAACCGATTGATCTCCAACTCATGTTCCCTTAGCTTACCAAATAATGATGCAAGTAGTCATTTCAGCTTAAGTCTCTTGATTCCGATATAGTTGTCACCTTTGGTTGCCAAGTTCTGTCCAAACATTTCAAGATTTTGATGTTTAACTCTTCCTTGTCAAAAGTCTTCCCTAGCCCGATTAGATGATTGACTATATGCGTGAATCTTTTCTGCACATCTCGCAATGGTTTCACCTTGCCGCATTTTGAACAATTCATAGTCTCTAATTAATTCATGCTTTCTTGCCCTTTTCACGTCGATGTACCCTCATGAGTGACCTCTAGAATTTCCCACATTTCTTTGGCAGAGGCACATTGAGACACCCCGAAAAACTCATCAAGATTTAAAGCAGAGGTAATAATGTTCTTAGCAAGTATAATCATATTGGACTTTCCTATTTTCTCGCATCGCTAATTCAACCCAATTTTTTGCAACAATTTTACCATCCACCGTATGAGTTGGTTTGAAAGGCCCATTAACAATTGTTTCCCAAATACCTCTATCAAGAGATTCAATAAAGATTTTCATTCTAACCTTCCAGTAAAGAATAATTCACACCAACAAAAAGAGGAGGCCTGTTTATGGAGGCTCCTTCCGAAAATTCATCTTTCCCTCACCCATTTAAACCTTTCTTGGACCGAATTCTTGAGTAACTTACAAGAACCAGCTCTGGTACCAATTGTAAGAATTAATGGTTGAGTTCAAGAGGGGGGTGAATTGAACTTTATAAAACTTTTTCGAAAAACACACTTTCCTTTGGAAGAATGATTAATCTTTTTCAATCTTTTGTTCTAGCAGATTTGGTTTTAAACAAAGCAAGAATATAAGCAAGAATTGTAAAGAGATGAAAGCAGAAATTCAACACAAAAGTTTATACTCGGTTCACTCTTTCCCGTAGCTACATCCAGCTTCTTGACAAATCTGCCAAGTTCCACTAATTCCAAGTGAAAATTACAACCAAGTAGATATACACCAATCTACCCCAAGAACTATCTCACAAACCCACAAGATAGACTCTTGAATAACCACCCAAGAACCAAATCCAAGCTATCGTAACCAGGCATGCATTCAAACCCAATCTACACAATTACACTTTATACAAGTAAATGAAAAGAATAAACCTGGACTGCAGCTTTAACACTATAGAAGTCCGTAAGCAATTCTAACTCGAACTTTCTCTCTTTGATGATCTTTCAACAATCTTGATCTAAATGCCTTATGATATGAAAAGTTTATGAATGAACGAGAAAGGCACGTATATGAGAGCTTTAAGATTGCTTTCAATTGTTTTCTAAATTGTTTATATCAAAAGAGAAATTAAAACTGTATTTATAGAATAAAAGAGAGAAACTGATTGATTAAATTGATTAAAACTGATTTAGAGTAGCAGTATGATCGATCAAAATATCTATATGACAGATCAGAATCAGTTATGATCGATCAGTAATATCTATATGACAGATCAGAATCAGTTATGATCGATCGAATTAAGTTGTGATCGATCGAATGTTTTTCAATCGATTAAAACGACGTTTCAATCGATTGATTTTATTTAAAAACTCATTCAATCGATTAATTCGAGTTTTCAATGGATTGAAACAGTTTAGAAAAAAATGGTTGCTCTCTGTTTCAATCGATTAAAAGATATTTCAACAGATTGAAATTCTGTGATACCTTAGAAAAAAATTATCTCTCTGTTTCAACAGATTAAAACTAATTTCAACATATTGAAAATGCGAAACCTTTAATATTTGAAAAATCATTAAGAACTTTTTAACCTGTTGATTCTGCGATTCAATCAATTAAAATTTCGACTATATATGAACACTTCCTATGTTAAGTGATTTTAACAGATTGAAAACTTCTTTTAATAGATTGAAAAACTTAGTTTGTTCTTTTAATGCTTAACGGTTTGTTTTTCATGCAGTAAAATAAGTTCAATGAGATGCATCATTTCAAGGCGCTTATCACAAGATCTATTGAACTATCAAGAGATTAAATTCTAAACCTATAACCTATCTATCTACACACCCACAAAATAAACTATTTAAACTTTATATGTCTTCATCAAATCCAACAAGTGCTTCAGATCACACCGCCCCGAACACACTCTATTCCTTCAAGGACGGATACGTAGGGTATAATCAGATTAAGCTGACCGTCGAAGATAGAGAAAAAACTTCCTTCATTATGTTGTGGGGAACGTTCTATTATAGAGTCATGCCTTTCGAACTCAAGAACACAGGGGCTACCTATCAAAGGGTCATGGTAACATTATTCCATGACATGATCCACAAAGAAATTGAAGTTTATGTGGATGACATGATTACCAAGTCCAAAAATGTGATAGACCACATTTCATATTTGATAAAATTATTCGATCGACTTCAAAAGTACCAACTAAAGCTAAACCCGACTAAATGTACTTTCGGAGTACGGTCGGGTAAACTCCTTGGGTTTATCGTCAACAAAAAAGGGATAGAGGTAGACCCCAACAAAACTAAGGCAATTTTAGAAATGCTCCCACTGGAAACTGAAAAGGAAATCAGAGGGTTTTTGGGATGAAACAACTACATAGCAAGGTTTATTGCACAACTCACGAACAAATGTGCACCCATCTTCAAGCTGCTGCGCAAAAATCAACCAACATTTTGGAATGAGGATTGCCAACAAGCTTTTGAGAAAATTAAGTTATGCTTGACCAATTCACCGGTACTGGTGCCTCCCATTGAAGGAAAACCTCTGATTCTGTATCTATCGGTACTTGACGAGTCTATGGGATGTGTTCTCGGTCAGCAGGATGACACAAGAAAGAAAGAGCAAGCCATATACTACCTTAGCAAAAATTTCCTAGACTATGAGACCTGTTATACACCACTTGAAAAGAGGGTACACCAAAAAAAATGGAAGTCACCAATAAAAGAGGGTACACAAAAAAAAAAAAGCCAACGGAAAGGCTCGATAATCCCCAAGCGGATCCTTGCCTAATCCAGAGGCAAAACAAAAAGATAACCTCACGACTCAGCTTCATAACCACATGAGTCATCGAACACATTCATCCAGAATCTCCGCTATTTCAAAAGGAGAATAAAAATCAACCAAAGAAGATATGAAGTCAATGTCTCCATATCCCCTGGGGTTAAAAAAAAAATAAAAACCTTTCATTACCCAATAGAGGCCACAACAGAAAAAGGCTGAATAAAAATCCCCAAGTAGAGCATCTCAGAAAAATCTACAAAATGAGGAAAACAAGAAAATTCTCATCCTCCAGTTCAATAAAGAGCTTCACAAAGCCAGGAGCCAAGACTCCATCATAAAAATCAAATCAAAGTTGGACCCCCAGGAAGCCAACAAACTCCTTGGTGGATCGCAAAAAAAGAAAAGAGAAAAAGAAGAAAATCTTTTCATCCCTAGCGGATAATCAAAAAAGAAGAAAAAACCTCCGTGCATAAAAGAAATTAAAATGTAAAAAGGCACACACATTATCCAAAATAAAGAAAGCCAAATTTCAAAATCGCGGAAAAAGAGATAAAACGCGAGAAAAAGGCAAAATAATCAGAAAACTCATTCCCTAGCGGAATAAGAGCATAGGCAAAGCCAGCTCAAAATAACAGCATCCAACGAGGAGTCAAAAACTCCATTCCTCCTTAGGGGGCAAATCAAAATAGATCTCCGGGAAAGGAATCAATTCCCTGGTGAATCATCAACAAGAAAAATGACCCAAGTGAGCCTACGACAAAGGAAAACTACAAATTCATATCCTCAGGGAGTTAATTGCCTATAACGGCCAATATGGAAATCCCCAATGGAATGCATAGGCAAGATCTAGCAAACACAAAGTCTTCATTACCAATGAAGCATCTGCCTTCTCAGACACATTATCAAGAGCAAATATCCCCAAGTGGAACATCTGCCTAATCAAGAGGCACAATCAACAAAAATAAAAAAATCCCCAATGGATTCTTGCCCAAATAGGAGGTAACCAATAAATAATCCCCGACAAACAACACGTCGGATGGATAAAAAAGCCAAAAACCAAAAAAAACTAGCAAAACCGGATGGCTAAACAAAAAAGCCAAGAAAAAGAGTCCCCAGTAAAACTGGATGACTAAAGACAAAAAAGTCAAAAAAACAAAATCAATCATTTTCCATGAAAATAGGCGCATGATCAGAAACAGTAAGCCACCAATATATCTTGTACCGGGTGAGGGTAAGTACTCATCAGAATATAGCAAAAAGCATATTCATACCAGGTGGGGGTAGGTACCCACAAGAGCCTTGTAGAACGAGGTTCGTACCAGGTGAGGGTAGGTACTCATCAGAATCTAGCAAAATGCAGATTCATACTAGGTGGGGGTAGGTACCCACAAGAGCCTTGTAGAACAGGGTTCGTACTAGGTGAGGGTAGGTACTCATCAGAATCTAGCAAAATGCAGATTCATACCAGGTGGGGGTAGGTACCCACAAGAGCCTTGTAGAACGGGGTTTGTACCAGATGAGGGTAGGTACTCATCAGAATCTAGCAAAATGCATATTCATACCAGGTGGGGGTAGGTACCCACAAGAGCCTTGTGGAACGAGGTTCATACCAGGTGAGGGTAAGTACTCATCAGAATCTAGCAAAATGCAGATTCATACCAAGTGGGGGTAGGTACCCACAATAGCCTTTCAGAACGGGGTTTGTACCGGGTGAGGGTAGGTACTCATCAGAATCTAGCAAAAGTAGATTCATACCTGGTGGGGGTAAGTACCCACAAGAGTTTAGCAAAATGCGAACTCATACTTGGTGAAGGTAAGTACTCACCAGAGCCTTATAGAAGAAAAGGTTCAAACCAGATAGGGGTTGGTACCTGTTAAAAATATTTATCATTCGAAGGATCAGCAAACTTCAGCAAAGGAGAATCCGAAGGATAACCGGGAAAAAAGAGTTAACTCCTTCACCTACCAACTAACTTTGTGGGCACATTAGGCCAACAGTTAGTCAGGCAGGTGAAGGGGAAGCAGCTGTAGACCCCTAATTTTGCTCGACCTCTCAATAAAGACCAGAAGACTTTCTATCTGAAGATAAAGCTTCGGTGGACGTCTATCGGCATCAATCGGCTTCCGTCTGAAGAAAGAAAAGCTTCCCGGGAGTCCCAAAACACAAAATTTGCCCAAAACACTTGAGACAACCATCCCAGAAGCCAGGACAGTCGTCCCTGCAGGCCAGACAGTTGTCCCACATGTGAGATGCACGTCTCACTCAAGTTTTACACTTGGGACGGTCGTCCCAGATCCCAGACGGCCGTCCCAACCTTTGCAGACGGCGGTCCCTATTTTCTGCACCCCAGACGGCCGTCCCGAGCTGCCAGGCTGAGAAAACTATAAATAGGAGCTCATTTGAGCGTTTGTAGACGCACCTTACTCTTATCTTCTCTCCCTCTTTCGAATGATCTCTCTGATTGCCTATAAGGTAACAATCGGTTAAGGAAGTTTCTTCCGGCATTCGATTCTTCTTAGAGTTTTAGTAGAGTCGGTCCTGTATTCGGGGAGGAGAGTCCTTGTAGTGCGGGGGATTGCCAAAACGCATCCTCACAGTTGAAGAGTTATAATAAAAAGCTTGCTACGAAGGTTCTTTTCACTTCTCTTCTCTTTTATTGCTTTATTTACTGCTTTATGTATGCAATAGAAAATAAAATAATGTAGATAGCCATTTTTTAATATTGTATAATTAAATAGGGTAATAGCATAATTTCTCTTAATCTTTACTCTATGAATTAATTCGTCATAGGGAACCCAAAAGGGGCGTCGTGGGGGTGCTAACACCTTCCCCACGCGTAACTAACTCCCTTACTTAACTCTGGTTATAATGGCCAAGTTTGGTTTTTCTTAAAATCAACGCCTTTTTATCCTTTTCCAATGTTTATGGTCAAAACATTGGTGGCGACTCCATAAGAAGCCTTTTGCGAAAACCTTGCTTTTATTAGAGGATAGTTCAGTTGTTGAGCACCTCGGAAGCAATGAACACATTTTAAAATAAAACGCGAGTCTAAACCATCTTTTCGCGACCGCTCACATAAACGTTCGAGATGTCCCTAGACGTTGGAACAGACGGTGACGACAGTCAGCTACCGCATCAAAGGAGCATCCTGAGGCATCAAACCAAGATCAAGGGGTTAGTTATCGCATCAAAGGAGCATCCCGAGGTTCTCTATTCATTTAAGCTAAAGGGTCAACTACTATGTCAAAGGAGCATCCTAAAGCTTCACAAAATATTGTCCGAAGGGTTAGCCTCCATAGCAAGGAAGCATCCTAAAGACAACACTAAGACTTCACTCATAGTCCGGAGGGTCAGCCACCACGTCAAGATGAGCATCCGAAGGACAACCGGGCAAGAGGGTTAACTCCTTCACCCGCTAATCGACCTTATGGTACATTAATCCATAGTCAATTGGTCGGGTGAAGGGGGGGCCGGTTGTCTATATGATGAGTTTGATGATTGTTATAGCCATGTCTATAGCCATAATCCATAGTCTACTTCTCCTCTCCTATAGCCATGTCTATGGCCATGATGATTGTTATGACGAGTGTTGGTGCGACCACGGAGAGGGGAAGGATCCTCATGCCCGATGAGCTTTAACTCCTTGTCCATCCTTGTGTTGAGCAAGTCAAGTTGACTTTGGAGACTCTTAAATGCATGAGCCGTATTGAACTTGCTAGTGGCACTCCCAACATACATCACTATCTCCTCTTTCCATCGAACAATGCTTAAAAGAACCTAAAGAATCCATGAAAAAAAATTGCACACAAAAGAAAAACTAGAGAAAATTTTTAGTTAAATCAAAAGTAAACCTCACCAAGTGTATAACTCTCGGTCATACTCAATTTAGGAGGGAGGGAGCACTCTCACTCAAGCAAAAATCTCAAGATAGAGGGTATTTTTTTAGGAAAATTTGAGAAGCAAGTCGAGCACAAATGCAAGAGAAAGATGATCAATCACCAAGCTTACTTAATAAGAAGTAAAACCGAGAGACATAAAGCACAAGAGGCCAACAAAAAAGTTGAGAAACTACAA
Organism: Sphenostylis stenocarpa; assembly: GCA_963425845.1. Taxonomy (NCBI): domain Eukaryota; kingdom Viridiplantae; phylum Streptophyta; class Magnoliopsida; order Fabales; family Fabaceae; genus Sphenostylis; species Sphenostylis stenocarpa. Next base: position 77,696,580 of record OY731403.1, read on the forward strand.
GACAAGTAATGTAAAATTGAACCTAAGTAAAGCAAGAAAAGGTTGAAACCTAGAAAGGTAATAATTCTAGAGTTTTTTTTTTAAACAAGACAAAACTTAAAATAAGACAAGCAAGAAAATATGATATAGCTCAACAAAATAACAAGATAATTTGACTAAGAACTAGAAAGTTTAAACACACAAAGAATGAAAACATGCCAGAAGGGAAAGATTTCAAGAGAGTGGAAATAATTTGTCCTATCTCAATTTATATGTTCAAATAAGAATTTCAAACGATTGAATATGTGTAAATTGAAGAGTTGGATTTTTTTTTTAACACCAAGAGGTCTAGGCCAAAGCAATTTTTTTTTTTGACACTTAGAATTTGAAGGTAATGAACATATAAAGAAATAAGAACACTTAAATCCTATATGCAATCCATCTCAATGCCAAAACATGTAAAACCCAATGTATCATTTAAACAAATAAGTTCAAAGCAAATTGAGAAGCTAGAAAACTCCTAGGAAAAAAATGTACATATGACTCAATTAACAAAGCTAGAAGCAAGAAACAAGATAAAAAAATGACAAAGGAAGACACAACCTACTTGTTGGAAACCTCCATGCTTATAACTCTTGTTGCCACATAAATTTGCTGCAGAAAGTGGTGTAGTCACAGAATTGCTTGCTAGAAAATTGGACCAACTATGTTTGTGGAAAACATCAAACACTTGGAGAACACCAAAAAGAAGACCAAATCATTTTCAGTCCAACAACTCACAAATACAAGGCAACATTAAATTAAAGAAGTATTTAGCAAGGAAATGATCAACACACGTTGAGAAAAAAGGAAAAGAAAATCGGACACAAATTTAGAAGCAAATTACCAAGAGATATAGTGAGAAAAAAAAATTCTACTTAAGCATGCAACCAAGAAACAGAAAAATCACTTAAGCTCTAGATACCAAATGATATGGAAACATGCAATTTAAGTAGAGAAATTAAAAGAGAGAAGTGGAAACATAAAGATGAAGCTAAGCAATTATGTAATTAAAGGAAGAAACTGATAAAATGGAAGAGATGAGAAAAAGGGAAATTTATGGAAGGTGTTCACACCACTTAGAAGAAGCTCCAAGATAAGTGAAGGATGGTGATCACCACTTGCTTCATGACAAGATAAGATCACAAAATTTCAACTAAGAGATAATCTCTATCTCAAGAGTTTGTAAAATGCAAAAACTAATTCTTATTCAATTTCAAGTGTGTCCATACAAGAGGAGTAGGGACTTTATTTATAGGCTTGGGAGCACAAGTAGTGGGAATGAGCTAGGAAATGTGGGACTTTGGAGCAACCAAGGGAGAAGTCCCACATCTCCCCACTACTTGTTCTCCTAAGTGTTTATAAACCCAAAAAACACAAAGAGGACAAAAAATAATCTAAGGTGAACTAAACAAGCTAGAACATGTAAATAGGCCAAGAATACAAGCCCAAAATCCTATACTACTCTTTTTAGGAGAAGGAGTAAAGAAGCAAGGAGATGGTCTTGGTCATTGATGAGTCATTATATTCTCATATTTTCGTCCCTTTCTGAACTTATTTTAATTAGTGTTTTGGGCTTAACTTTCAATTATTAGTGAAATTTTATTAATTGGGCTTCATTGGACCAATAATTCAGATTTTAATTAATTTGAATCTATTTGATCTAATTTTTGCTCATTATTAATTTGAGGACAGTTTAAAGCAATTTTGGGCCTAGAAGATTGGGCCAGATGTCATATTACAGTTTAAATGCAATTTTGGGCTTGAAAAATTGAGTCAAATGTCATATTTTATTCTATATGGGAACTAACACTAGTTCACTATTTTATTTATACTTTTTTCTACATAGTTCCAAAAATCATAATTCTAGAAGAATTATAAACTAGACACATTCATATTTCCAAGGGATCTAGAATCATTAAATTCGGAGCTAAATTCGATTTTACATAAATTATCCAAAACGGGTCAAACACACCAGGCGGGCCCAATGGACATGTTTCAGTAATTTAAGTCTCCTAAATTCATTAGAGCTCCAAAAATAGTAACAGTAGTGGCGTTTTAAATCTAACGCAAAAGACTTTCAAAGGAGACCGGAATTGCTTAATTTGGATAAGTATTGAAAATACTACCACGTATTTGAAGTTGGCGGACCTGCACTGAAGCCAACTTATGATATGTTTTGTGGACCAGTTGGACCCAAAACCTAGATTAAGATTAGGGTTAGGGTTATTTATGTAAGGGAGATGTAGGGTTAAGAGAGAATGACACCATTTAGCAGCCACGCAACCGCCTTTCATCTTCTGCAATTTATATTCAAGTTTGTTTACTCTTCTGTCATTGTTTTAAATTCTTGTTTCGATTTTAATTATGTCTATTCTTCTGCGTTTTCGATTTTTCATGGATAGCTAAATCTTTGTATTTATTTTCTGAGGAGAATGCAAGTAGATCTTTGAGCTTTTTTTCTTCAATTTCATTTTGTTTGTTCTCTTAACTCTTCATCTTCTAATCTCAGTGTTGAATGATAATCTGTTTATGCTTAATAAACCAAAACTAATATCACAATTTGCTTAATTCTGTGTTAGAGATGAGATTATGTGATGTATGCAATACTTAATTGTATAAGGATAATTTAGGGTTAATCTTCGCTTAGTTAGTTAATTTCATGTTGGAATAAGGATTAAGGATAATTTGGGGTTAATCTTCGCTTAGTTGGTTAATTTCATATTGGAATAAGGGTTAAAGCTAATTTGGGATTAATCTTTGCCTAGTTGATTAATTTTGGATTGGAATATAATTTGGGATTTATCTTCGCTTAGTTGGTTAATTTCAAATTAATTTTGTAACCTAGGATAAGTGACACTGCATGAGAATCAGGAAATCAATTGCATTTTAATCTGTATCTAATCCGCATTTTTATAATATGTTTTTATTCTGTTTCATCTAATATTTTAATTCTGAAAACCCCCCTTTTGTTGTTGTATTCTAATTCAAAAAATTGATAAGCTTTTATAGAAATTCGTGGTCTTTGGGAGATGACCTAGAAAAGCTTCCAAGTACTATATTTATCTGTTTTAATTATTTGACTGACTACGACATCGATTAAATTTGGCGTCGTTGTTGGAGATCAAGATTTCGTCTAGGTTTTCAATTTTTATTTTCTGTTTCTATTTTTATTTTCTGTTTCTATTTTTAATTTATTTTATTTTCAGTTATTTGAATATTTTATTTTATTTTCAATTATTTGAATATTTTATTTTTATTGCAGTTATTTGATTATTTTATTTTCAATTATTTGAATATTTTATTTGATTTATTGTTTAATTTAACATTATTACTTCTCTCAATGTTATTTTGATAACTCACTATTGAGTTCTTTCAATTTAAAAAAAACAAAAATATTTTGAAAAAAAATTTCAAATTTTTTAGCTTTATAAAAAAAATTCAAAATTAAAAAAAAAAAACTAATTTGTTTTTCTAGCTTTATTAAAAAAAAAAGTAATCATAATTTGTTCTTGTGTGCTCTCTAACCATTCTTGCAGAAAATTTTTAATAAGTCATCATTGAAAGAAATTTTTTGAAAACCATTCTCATAGGAAACTCTCGATATAGCTTGGTAGTGTGAGAGTGCATGTCTAGAAGGGTTCTGGCTAGGAAAGACTTGGTACTTAAGCATGTCCATTAGCAACCCACCTCTCTTTCCTGGGAACCTACCTGGTGTACTTGCTCACGGTCTACCATTGCCATTCCAGTTCTTCTGATAATTTCCAAACTGATAACATGGGTGATCAACCTATTGGACCTCGTGAGAGAACACTTAGGGAGCTTGCTGCTTCTGAATTCACATATGATAACTTATGTATCAGTACCCTAATGAAGATGTGTCTTATGTTCTTAAAACTGGACTCATACACTTGTTGCCCAAGTTTCATGGTTTTTCAGGTGAAGATCCTCACAAACACTTGAAAGAAATTCACATTGTTTGTTCAACCATGAAACCTGCGAACGTCCAAGAAGACCATGTGTTTCTGAAGGCTTTTCCTCATTCCTTGGAGGGAGTTGCAAAGGATTGGTTGTACTACTTAGCTCCCAGGTCCATTACTAGCTGGGATGATCTAAAAAGGATGTCCTTGGAGAAATTATTCCCTTCCTCCAGAACCACTGCAATCAGGAAGGATATCTCAGGAATCAAGCAACAGGTTGGAGAAAACCTCTATGAGTACTGGGAGAGATTCAAGAAGTTATGTGCAAGTTGACCCCACCACCAAATCTCCAAACAACTACTGCTTCAATATTTTTACGAGGGACTGAACAACATGGAAAGAAGTATGATTGATGCTGCAAATGGTGGTGCACTTGGTGATATGACTCCTGCAGAGGCTAGACAGTTGATAAAGAAAATGGCCTCGAATTCCCAGCAATTCAGTGCAAAGGGTGATGCAATAGTTATTAAAGGAGTAAATGATGTGGCTACAGACTCCTCTACTGGAACAAAGAAACTGGACAACAAAATTGATGCCTTAGTGAATTTAGTCACTCAACTTGCTATAACCCAGAAGAATGTTGCTGCACCTGAAAAAGTTTGTGGTATTTGTACTTCCATAGATCATTATAGAGATGGTTGTCCCTCATTGTAATCTGCAGAACCAGATGCTCCCCAAGCCTATGCTGCAAACATTTACAAGAACAGAGGTCCACAACAACAGCAACAAAATTTTGACTTGGCTTCAAATAGATACAACCCAGGTTGGAGAAATCATCCAAACCTGAGATGGTCCAATCAACAACCATAGCAACAACATCAATAACAACAACAACAACAACAACAACAACAACAACATCCTTCTACTTTCCAAAACAATGATGGACCAAGTAGATATGTGCCTCCACCTTTTCAACAACAGTATCAGAGACAAAATGAAGCTCCAGCAACAGCACCAGCTCCCCTTCAACCTTCCATTTCTGAACCTTCATTTGAAGAGCTGGTCAGAGAGATGACCCTACAAAATATGCAGTTCAAACAGGAGACAAAAGCTTCCATCCAGTGTTTGAAAAATCATATGGGGCAGATGGCTACTCAGCTTAATCAGGCACACTCCCAGAATTCTGATAAATTGTCGTCCCAAACAGTGCAAAATCCGAAAAATGTCAATGCCATCACTTTGAGATCTAGTAAGCAGGTTGATATCCCAGTGATCGAAGTCATATCCGGTCAAATAATGTGATTAAATATAGTACTAGGCAACTCTTCCTAGGTCGTCTTCCAAGGACCATTAGTTTTAATCAAAGATTCACACATCAAACATATAAAATAGTGATGGGGGGGGGGGTTGCAGAAATTCGAATGATTAACAACTAAATAGCAGTAGAAACAGCTTGGCTCCTTGATTAGATTCAAGTCTCTTATCCCTGGGTAACAACAAATTCCCAGTCCCACTCAACCTTGTTCCATCCAACACCAACCCACTAAGCAAAGATTGATCATGACTTCCCTACATGATTAAGCAACATGCAGAACATATTATCTCAGCCCACATAATTAAGTAAACTATGGAAACCGATGTTTTACAGTTCACACACAACCCACGTTCATTATGCATCAACATAGATTGAATGCAACCCGTGGGATAATATGTTAGAAAGCTAAACATAATAGAGATAAAATAACATAAAACGCAGTACCCTCAAAGAGATTTTGTCATCTGTTCAAGGAGCCAACCTCAAGGGGTTTAGCCTTCCATGGTAGGAACAAAAATACAAAAAAGTGAAGAAGAAGAAGATGCACACAACATGAATACCAAGAAGATGCAGTAGAAAAACGTGAATACCCAAATGTTAAACGTTTTCTTTTTTTAATCTGAATACAATCCCAAAGAGAGAACAAAAAGAATATCAGAATGAGGTGCCCCACCTACTCCTACTGCTCCTCTGAAATATATGCCTACCCTAAACCTAGAGTCCCCTAGGAATGGGCCCAAGCTGGCCCACACGGGATTACACATAAAACAAAACCTAGCTGATGTGGCAACCAATAATCTTATGTGGAAATAGCAGCTGACATGGTAGGTGACGTGGTAGTGACATGGCAATGCCTCTTAAAGTCCAAAAATTAAATTCTAAACCCAATGAAACTTGCAATTAATTAATAAACAGAATTATCAGTCCAATGAAGCCTAATAATTGAAAACGCACTAATAATAGACAGTTAAGCACAATGCAACAATTAAGATAGGTACAAAAAGTTAAGAAAATGCGGGAAAATAATGGCTCATCAAATTCCCCCACACTTAGCCTTTTGCACTCCTGGGAAAAATCATGAAATGAAGAAAAGCAAGGAAAAAAATCCAGAGACATCAAAATGGTTCATGCAAAAAGGAAGAAAACAAAATCAAAAGAAAACATAGCTCTAAACACAAACATGACAAGAAAATCAATTAGCTCAAGAGGTGAATCAAAGCAACAAAACCTCACACTATATGCATTATATTATTGTATCTCTCAAGTGTCTAAGTTATTGTATATATACTCTCAAAGCACTCATAGAAAGCAAATAAGAGATAGTCTTGGCAAGCCTCTAAAATTAATACCTAAATACACATGCATAAAAGGATCAAAAGGTCTTTCCAGGTTGTAGTGGGGCCAAGGACAAGGTGGAGGATATCATATGGGATATGTAGCTGAGAACCTTAGGAACTAGAGGAGCAATGGGGAATAAGTGAAAAATAAATATCAGAGCATGCTCAAAGACCTCTAATACCAATTCCTTCATTTTCCTTTGCCTCAACAACAACTTTTCTTTCTTTTGAATTTCTTTAAAAATTTCACGTTTTTTTTACAGTATGACGAAATTACATAAACTGTACAATAAGGAACCAACTAGCCAGTATATCATCCAATGAAATAATAACACACCCCTACACTTATTCAATTATTCCCAAAACAATTCCAAAGCTCCAAAACTTCCTAAGGTTAAGGTAATCATGGGTTTTTCACTTAAGGCTTGTAATGCGCTTCAAAAGAAGTAAAGGAAAACATAGGCTCAAAGGGGATATCAAGGGAATTGATTCAGGGTAAGCTCATTTGGCTAGAGGTTAATCAGAACAAAAATCGCCTTCATCAGCTCCAAACATGCATGTCAATCAAGCAGTATCAATCAATGTCAAGACAAGGTTATTGTACGAGTAATCCAGAGGCATAACACACAAGAAAGAACAGAGAGTGACTCTAATCCTCACACAGGGTAAACTATTACATTCAATTCAACCTCTCAAAACATCAGAATTAACTTGACATGCAGAGAAAAAACAAGGATTTCAATCCATATAGTATCAAGAAACTCATATCCAAGAGTGAAGAAAGTTCCCAAAACCTAAACAAAACCCAGATATCCAAGAGAAGCATGCAAACTGTACACAAAACACGAACCTAAAATACAAAGAAAACTAAAAATCCTAAACAAAGAACAGTCTCCCCCACACTTAAACTACACATTGTCCCAATGTAGCATAACATCAAGTCAAGCAATCAAATCACTAATGAAGTTGGACAAGTGCAATAAAAGTAAGGAAGGAGAGGGAAAATAAAACCCCCTAAGTCATGATGGAAGAGAAGTGGGATCAATCAGGGATATCTCCTCCACAATTGCATCCACTAGAGAAGGATTGTTGAGGAATGGTTTCAGTCGATGGCCATTAACCTTGAAGTTATTTTCTGTGGATTCACTTTTGATTTCAACTGCACCATAAGGATAAACATTAGTAACAACAAAAGGTCCAATCCACTTTGAATGCAACTTACCACCCATGAGACCCAATCTAGAATTGTATAATAGCACTTGCTGACAAACAAAGAACTCCTTCCTAGCTATGGATCTATCATTAAATCTCTTAGTTTTCTCTTTGTAGAACATGGAGTTCTCATAAGCTTCCAAACAAATCTCATCCAATTCATTTATCTGTAGCTTCCTCTCTTCTCCATCTTCATCAAGTGAGAAGTTGCATGATTTCACAGCCCAATATGCTCGGTGCTCTATTTCCACTGGTAGGTGGCATGGCTTACCAAAGACACCCTTATAGGTGCCTTGTAAGCAGTCATATGCACCCAAAGAGCATCCTCCAGTCTGTTGCTCCAATCCTTTCTGTTGGGCTACACAATCTTCTCTAAAATCCTCTTGATCTCCCTATTTGAGATGTCAGCCTGCCCATAAGTTTGGGGGTGGTAAGGTGTAGAGATTTTGTGAACAACCCCGTACTTCTTGAGCAAGGCCTACATGGACCTGTTAGAGAAATGGGTGCCTTTATCACTAACAATGGCTCTGGGTACTCCAAATCTGCAAAACATGTTAGATTTGACAAAATCCACAACAACCTGAGCATCATTAGTCCTGGTGGCTTTGGCTTCCACCCATTTTAAAACATAATCAACAGCAAGGAGAATATAATTGTCCCTGTCGTCAAAAGAGGCGGTCGGAGAGATGCGATGGTTTTGCTTCGACTCGTGTTTTTTTAAAAGTGATGCTACAATGCCTTCAGGTTGTCCGATAACCGGGCTGGACCTAAAGGCAAAGTTTTCAAAAAGGTTTATGGAGTCGCCACCAATGTTTTATCCGAAAACATTGGAAAAGGAAGAAAAAGAAGGTGTTGGTTTAGAAAAACCAACTTTGGCCATTATAATCAGAGTTGGGTAAGGGAGTTAGTTACGTGTAGGGAAGGTATTAGCTTCCCTACGATGCCCCTTTCAGGTTTCGTATGATGGACCATTTATTTTATAAATAAAGAACTCTAAAATTACGCTTTTACCCTTATTTATTCATTTGCAGAATTTAAAGTGTTGCTTACATGGCCCTAACAGCTAATGCACAGATAGATGTAATAAGAAGATGGTAAAATAAGATAGAAACTGTAGGAACCTTCGAAACAAGCTTTGTATTAATGTTTTTGGTAAAGAAAGGTGCTTTTTCGCAACCTCCACGCTCTATAGTGTTGATCGCTCTTTCTCGCAACACTACAAGGCGCTCACTAAGAACACTAAGAAACTTTGGAAATGCTTCAGAGGGATCTTAGGAGAATAATTTGATAGAAGTGTAGAAGGGAAAGTTGTTATGTGTTGTGAAAAGGATGAGGTCGCCCCCCCTTTTATAGAAATTCGCGCCTATCAGGTCGGGACTACCATCTTGCCTGACAAGGTCGGGATTGTTGTCTCACCAAACGGGACGGAGGTCTCGCCTTCGGCAAGTGGTGAGACGGTGGTCTCGCCATTGGCGATTGGCGAGACGATGGTCTCACCATTGGCAAGTGGCAAGACGGCAGTCTCGCCCTTAGCCGATGGTGAGATGGCGGTCTCGTAAAACTAGACGGCAGTCTCAGCCCTTTAGGTGGAATTTCTTATTTTTCCCTTACAAAAACCTTCCTATTCTAAAATGGGGCCTATTGATCTATCCTAGGGACCTTTTAGGCCTTGCCCATCTTCGAACGGAAGTCTTCTGCTCTTCATTTTGAGGTCGGGCAAGATTTGGGGTCTACAATAATAAAAACCAAAAGAAACAGGGAAGGGAACCATGAAATCGATACCCCAGACATCAAACACCTCACAAAACAACATGGGTTGTTGGGGCATCTGTTGTCTCCATGTAAGGGACCCTCCTGCTCTCTGACATTGCTCACAAGTGTTGCAAATCCTCCACGCATCCTTGAAGATGGTGGGTCAGTAGAAACCACAGTCAAGCACCTTGCGAGCTGTCCTCTGAATGCCAAGATGACCACCGGTAGCAGAAGAATGTCAAAATTGCAGGACCGAGTCAATCTCATGGTCCGAAATGCATCTCCCGGTAACCTGGTCACTACACAACTTCCACAAATATGGGTCATCCCAAGTACAATACTTAGCATCACTCTTAAGTTTATCACATTGAGCTTTTGATGCTAAGGGAGGAAAAAAAGAAGCGACAAGATAATTAACAATGTTTTCAAACCTAGTGTCGCCGCCATAAAAAAGGAGGCGGTCGAAGCGACGCGATGGTTTTTTCGACCCTCTTTATTTTCACGTTTTTTATTGGTGGTTACAACGCCTTTAGGTTGTCCGATAACCGGGCTAACCTAGGGGCGAGGTTTTCGAAAGTATCCCTGGGTTGTCTGATAACCGGGCTAACCTAGGGACTTATTTAATTTGGGTTCTATGGAGTCGCCACCGATATTTTTACCATAAACATCGGAAAAGGGGTTTTAAAAAGGCGTTGGTTTTTGAAAACCAACTTTGGTCATTAGAACCAGAGTTGGGTAAGGGAGTTAGTTACGTGTAAAGGAAGTGTTAGTTCCTTTACGACGCCCCTTTCGGGTTCCCTATGATAGGCCGGCTACCTTGAATAAATAATTAAACTGGAAAAATGCGCTTTTACCCTTTTATTATGCGGAATTTAAGTTTATGACTACATGGCCCTAGCTTCTATTGCATAATTTAAATGGCAGTAATAAAAATAGAGAGGGAGAATATGCACCTCCAAAGCAAGCTTTTATATTTTAAAAGAGAGGGTGCGTTTTGGCAACCCTTCACTCTACAACTCTCAGAAACTCCGGAAATGCCTCGGAGGGATTCTAAAGGAGATTTAGAATGCTCAGTTTATGCCTAGAGACACTCAGAAACTCCGGAAATGCCTCGGAGGGATTCTTAGAGAGAGAAAGTCTAGAGAGAAGGGAGAGCTATGTTGATTCCGTGTGGAAATGAGGGGGGGAGGACCCCTATTTATAGTTTTTCGCGCCTGACAGGTCGAGACCGTCGTTTCCTCTGACAGGGTCGAGACCGCTGTCTGGAAAGTCCAGACCACCGTCTCATTCATGGCAGAGGGTCAAGACCGCCGTCTGGATAATCCAGACCGCCGTCTTGACTAGGCAGGAATCGAGACCGTCGTCTGGAAAATCCAGACCGCCATCTCGACCTTTGCAGGAGACGAGACCGCCGTATGGACAATCGAGACAGCGGTCTCGTCCTGGCGTTGAAACGAGACGGCGGTCTCGTCCCTTCAGGGCGAGAAACTTTATTTTTGGGCCAAAAAACCTTCCTATCTTGGTACGGGAGCCTAATAGTCTCTCCTAATGACTTGTTAAGCTTCGGCCATCTTCAAATAGGACGCTTTCTGACTTTATTCTGAGGCCGCACAAGATTTGGGGTCTACAGCTGCCCCCCCTTTTCCCGACCAGTCGACTACTAGCCTTTTGTGCTGAGGTGATCGACTGGAGGGTAAAGGAGTTGACCTCCTTGCCCGGTTTCCCTTCAGATACTCCATTTTTGCGGCGGATGACCTTCTGGGGAGATGTGTTGTGCGCCTCTGGGATTTTTGCGGTGATCATTTTTTTTTATTTATTTTTTTATTTTTTTTTTGCCTAGGACGTGTCCTAGCGAGGAATATAGACCCTATCTTTTGCCCAGGACGCTCTTTGCGAGTTTTCATCCTGACGGGTCATGAGCAATGTCTTTAGGCATGGTATTTTTTCACCGCATATGAGTTGACAGGGTATCGGAGCTCTTCTCCATCCATGTTGGTGAGGATAAGGGCTCCTCCTGAGAAGGCTCGCTTGACCACAAAGGGTCCTTCGTAGTTAGCCGCCCATTTCCCGATTTTGTCTTTTTGGGCTGGAAGCAGTTTCTTTACTACTAGATCTCCTTCTTGGAAAGTGCGGGGATTGACCTTCTTGTCGTAGGCCTTCTTGATTTTCCGCTGATAAGCCTGCCCCCGACATATGGCGTCCAGTCGTTTTTCTTCGATTAGGTTCAATTGATCATACCGGTTCTGGACCCATTCAGCTTCTGTCAATTTGGCTTCCATGACAACTCGCAGAGAGGGTATTTCGACCTCTACTGGTAGCACGGCCTCCATTCTGTATACGAGGGAAAACGGGGTAGCCCCTGTGGAGGTCCGTATCGACGTTCGGTAACCATGCAAGGCAAAAGGAAGCATTTCATGCCAGTCTTTGTAGGTAACCACCATTTTCTGAATGATTTTCTTGATATTTTTGTTGGCTGCCTCTACTGCACCGTTCATCTTTGGTCGGTACGGAGAAGAATTGTGGTGCTGGATTTTAAAGTCTTGACATAATTTCTCCATCATTTTATTGTTGAGATTAGTCCCATTATCAGTAACGAGCCTATGAGGGATGTCGTACGGACATATAATGTTTTTCTTGATGAAGGCGGTCACCACTTTCCAGGTTACGTGTGCGTATGATGCCGCCTCAACCCACTTGGTGAAATAGTCGATTGCTACCAATATGAAGCAATGACCATTAGATGCTTTGGGTTCGATGGGTCCGATGACATCCATGCCCCACATAGAAAATGGCCATGGTGTAGCCATATTGCTGAGAGGTGCGGGCGGCACATGAATATTATCGGCGTATACTTGGCACTTGTGACATTTCTTGGCATATTGGTGACAATCAGCTTCCATTGTGGACCAATAGTACCTTGCCCTGAGGATTTTCTTTGCCATGACATGCCCGGGTGCGTGGGTTCCAAAAGTCCCCTTGTGGATTTCTTTTATTAGTGTTTGGGCTTCTTCTTGGTCCACACACCTTAAGAGAGTGGAATCGGGGCTCTTTTTGTAGAGGGTTCCTTCAATCAACGTGAACCCTATGGCCCTTTTGCGAATGGTTCGCTTATCATTGTCACTGATTCCTTCAGGATATTCGCCCTTTATGAGGTACTGTTTGATGTCATGGTACCAGGGGTTTTGATCGCGCTCGTCATTTACTGCCATGCAGAAAGCTTGCTTATCATGCAGTTTGACTTGAATAATTGGTATCTCATGTTCCTGGTCCAGGGCAAACATGGATGATAGTGTGGCGAGGGCATCAGCAATTTGGTTGTCTTCCTGAGGGATGTACTGGAAAGTGACGCTTTCCATTCTCGAGACTAGCTCGCGGATATACTCTAGGTATGGGATTAATTTGGCATTTCGGGTTTCCCATTCACCTTTAAGTTGATAGATGACAAGGGATGAATCACCGAATATTTTGAGCTTAGTGACCCCATGATCTAAAGCCGCTTGGATTCCTAGTGCACATGCTTCATATTCGGCCATGTTATTGGTGCAATCGAAATTAAGCCTGGCCATCACAGGAATGTGTTTCTTTTCGGGGGATATCAAAATAGCTCCTACCCCGTGTCCGAGCATGTTGGAAGCCCCATCGAAGAACATGGTCCACATCTCTTCTTTGGTCTCATCGTGTTCGACGTGCATGATATGCTCATCAGGAAAGTCATCTTGTAAGGACTGGTATTCATCTGTGGATCCATGGGCTAGATAATCCGCTAGGGGACTTCCCTTAATAGTTTTCTGGGTGACATGAATGATGTCAAATTCTGAGAGGAGAACTTTCCACCTAGCTATTCTTCCAGTCAGAATGGGTTTCTCAAATAGGTACTTGATTGGATCCATTTTGGAGACCAACCATGTTGTATGTCGGGCCATATACTGTCTGAGACGTTGAGTGACCCACACCAATGCGCAACAAGTCTTTTCGAATGGTGTATAACGGGTTTCGTAGTCCGAGAATTTCTTACTGAGATAATAAATGGCCCGTTCCCTTCTTCCGGTTTCATCATGCTGGCCGAGCACACATCCCATTGACTCTTCGAGAACTGATAAATATAGGATCAGAGGTCTCCCTTCAACGGGTGGTACCAATACTGGTGGATTGGTTAGACATGTTTTGATTTTATCAAACGCCTATTGGCATTCTTCGTTCCACACCGTTGGCTGATTCTTGCGCAATAGTTTAAAGATGGGGATGCATTTATCTGTTAATTGCGCGATGAAACGGGCAATGTAGTTGATTCGGCCTAGAAAGCCTCTGACCTCTTTTTCCGTTTTTGGTGGAGGCATTTCCAAAATTGCCTTTGTTTTGTCGGGGTCCACCTCGATTCCTCTTTCACTGACAATGAACCCTAAGAGTTTTCCTGATCGTACTCCGAAAGTACATTTTGCCGGGTTTAGCTTAAGTTGATACTTCCGAAGCCGATCGAAAAGTTTTCGGAGATATTGAATGTGGTCCATTTCATTTCTGGACTTGGCTATCATGTCGTCCACATATACTTCTATTTCCTTGTGGATCATGTTGTGGAATAGTGTGACCATAGCCCTTTGATAGGTTGCCCCCGCATTTGTCAGTCCAAATGGCATCACTCGGTAGCAAAAGGTACCCTATGGTGTAATGAAGGAGGTTTTTTCTCTATCCTCAATGGCCAACTTGATCTGGTTGTACTCCGCGTACCCATCCATGAAGGAATACAACGTGTTAGTAGCGGTATGGTCTACCAGCGTGTCTATATGTGGTAGGGGAAAGTCGTCCTTTGGACTTGCTCGATTGAGGTCCCTATAATCCACGCAAACTCTGACCTTCCCGGTCTTTTTGATGACGGGTACGATGTTGGCCAACCATTCTGGGTATTTGGAAACTACCAGGAAATTGGCATCCAACTGCCTTTGCACCTCCTCCTTTATCATTAAGGACCAGTCAGGTTTAATTCTCTTGAGCTTTTGCTTTACAAGTCGGCATCCCTCTTTCAGTGGCAATCTGTGTTCCACTATACTCGTGTCAAGCCTAGGCATGTCATGATATGACCAAGCAAATACGTCTATATATTCCTTTAGAAGATGTATTAATCCCTTTTTCATGCTACTTTCCATTTGGGTGCCGATGTTTACCTTTTTCTCCTCATCCTCTTTTCCCAAATTTACAGTTTCTATTTCTTCCTGATGCGGTTGTATAATGCGCGTTTCTTTTTCCAGCATTCTTTGCATATCCGGAGAAATGGTCTCCTGCTCACTGTCGGACTCAGTCCATTCGCCTTCCGTTTCCGAGGTCCACGGAGATTCATCAATCACAGGCATGATGTGTTTTAGGTTCTGTTTTAGTCATAGATTTTATTATTCATTTTATTTTTTGAAAGAATAATAAATAGAAGCGGGAAAAGAAAGAATATGACAAAATGCCTCGTATATTAATAGAAATGAGAATGTATTTACAAGCCCTTTTAATCAAAAATTCTTGTGGCCGCGGGCAGGGACCACAAGAGATGTAGAGAAAAGCTTTAAAAAAAGAAACCCTAGGGCTGATCCTCCCAGTCCTCCCTCTCTGCTACTCTGGCTTCGACAGAGGTTTGACATCGGTGCTGGAAGCAGAGGCGTCGAAGGTTATCCAACCAGCGTCGATTAATTCTTGGACCTTATATTTCAAGGTCAAGCAGTTGTTGGTTGAATGCCCTGGTGCATCCGAGTGGTAGCTACATTTTTCATTGGGCTTGTACCACTCGGGATAGGGAGGCTCCAGCTGCTTCTTGGGAGGAACGCGGGCCAGGAGGCTGGCTTCCAACAGTTGGGGCAGCAGCTTTGCATAGGAGGTGGGGATAGGCGTGAACTTCCTCTCCTTTTTTCGTGGTTGCCGCTCTGTCTGAGGGGTAGAAGAAGGAGTTGCGAAATTGATGGCGTGCACAGCTTCTTCCTTCTTCTTGAAGGGCTTCTTGAATGATGTGCTGGAAGAAAAAAGTCGCGCTATTTTGCCATTCTTCAGCCCTTGCTCCACTCTTTCTCCCACAGTGACTATGTCCGAGAAGAGGTTGGAGGTACTGGCTATCGCCTTATCATAGTACGCTTCGGTCGGTGAGTCTATGAACATAGCCACTGTCTCCTTATCCGTCAAGGGAGGTTCTATTTGGGCAGCCAATTCCCTCCACCTCCGGGCATACGCTTTAAAGGGCTCGTCGTTCCTCTTGTTCGGCGCTCTAAGATCCGACCTATCGGGTGTCGGATCGATGTTGTATCGGTAACGACGGAGGAAAGCGTCCGCCAACCGTTTCCAGCTCCGGACCTGCCTTCTCTCCAACCGCATGTACCAGCTTGAGAGCCGTGTCCGCCGAGACTCTCCCGGAAGCAATGGATCGGGAGTTTCTCGTTGTCAAGCATGGGCGGCCATCTTACAACAATACATCGTAAGATGGTTCTTTGGACAGGTCATCCCGGCGTACTTAGGGAAGTCCGGGATTTTGAATTTGGGAGGGAAGCGGATGTCCTTCACGAGGCACATGTCAGCTACCTCCTTGACGTCGAAGTTATGCCCTTCGACCGCCTTCAGCCTCTCCTCCAGGGCGGAGAGTTGTTGTTTGGATACTTTTGAGGTAAGGATGCGTGTAGTCTTAGCATCCTTCCCGCCGAAGAAGTATTCCTCCTCCTCTTCCTCATGAGGAGGGACATTTTCAGCTTGGCCCTCGCCATCCTTGTTTTGGCCTTGGCGTATGACCTCCATCAGTTGGGCTACCTGCTCCCGGAGGGTATCGACTTCCGCAGAAAGTTTTCGGTTCTTCTCCTCTAATTTTTCCATCGCCTTTACTTTTTGTGCACGAGTACGAGCGGGGAGAGGACCAACCACTTTCTAGAATGTCCGAAAAAGTTTTATTAATGCATGTTGAGTGCTTAAACTAACATGAGTATGCTTATGCATGAGAGGTTCTATTTACATGATGCTGAATGTGCTCTCATTTTTATTTTCTCTCTTGGTTTTTCTTTACTCATGATATGGTGTAGTATGGATGAGCTGACTTTGTCAGAAGTTGTTTATTCATTTTTTTGTATTTTTATTTGACGTTTTATTTTATAGCCTTTTATCTCTTCTGTCGGAACTGCGTGGCTACTTAGCTTACAAAGAACCTCAAACCAGGCTAGCTAAAAGGCAGATTGTCCGAGATAAAATGTGGCTTTATGCGAAAGAATATTTAGCGTCCCTTATCTCTTCTGTTGGAATTGCGTGGCTACTTAGCTTACAAAGAACCTGAAACCAGGCTAGCTAAAAGGCAGACTGTCCGAGATAAGGGTGTTTATTTGTAAAATATTTTTTTGGTGATTTTGTTCTGTTGTTTGTTTATGCTATGCAACATACAAATGCAACAATCATATGCACACATAATTCGATCATCCCTGAACAGGCGAGACTTCATTTTTATCACGAGGTAGGGTTTTCCTGCAGAAAGGTGTATTGGTTAGGGTAGGTTCTAACGGTTCTCACCAGGCTAAGGCCCCCAAGGTGCCCCCATTATAGGGTCCCCACTCTCCAGCCGTCCAACCATGCTCAGCACTAAGGCCAGAGTCGGTCTTGTTGCCAAAAGAGAAAGGTTATCACCTTGAGTGGTGGTTTTCGATCACACTGGTGGGCACAAGGCCCTAACTGCAGCGAACCGTACCTGCCACCCACTCCCTATGGTTTTCTCACTTGCCCCGGGGTATAGAGGGAACTGTAGTGTGCAAGGGTTTTGTGTGCAATTTATATTTCAATCAATTGCGTAAGTAGAAACAAGCAACAGTTATTTGAAAGTCAAACAATAAAGCATGTTATAATACAAGGTAGGGTAAAAGCGCTATTTTCTTGGTTTAATTATTTTTGAGCCAGCCTATCACTAAATGGGATCAACTCTCTAGGCTTCCCCAGTGGAGTCGCCATCTGTCGCTGCCGTAAAAAAGGAGGTGGCCGGAGCGACGCGATGGTTTTTTCGACCCTCTTTATTTTCGCGTTTTTTATTGGTGGTTACAACGCCTTTAGGTTGTCCGATAACCGGGCTAACCTAGGGGCGAGGTTTTCGAAAGTATCCCTGAGTTGTCTGATAACCGGGCTAACCCAGGGACTTATTTAATTTGGGTTCTATGGAATCGCCACCGATATTTTTACCATAAACATCGGAAAAGGGGTTTTAAAAAGGCGTTGGTTTTCGAAAACCAACTTTGGTCATTAGAACCAGAGTTGGGTAAGGGAGTTAGTTACGTGTAAAGGAAGTGTTAGTTCCTTTACGACGCCCCTTTCGGGTTCCCTATGATAGGCCGGCTACCTTGAATAAATAATTAAACTGGAAAAATGCGTTTTTACCCTTTTATTATGCAGAATTTAAGTTTATGACTACATGGCCCTAGCTTCTATTGCGTAATTTAAATGGCAGTAATAAAAATAGAGAGGGAGAATATGCACCTCCAAAGCAAGCTTTTATATTTTAAAAGAGAGGGTGCGTTTTGGCAACCCTTCACTCTACAACTCTCGAAACTCCGGAAATGCCTCGGAGGGATTCTAAAGGAGATTTAGAACGCTCGGTTTATGCCTAGAGACACTCAGAAACTCCGGAAATGCCTCGGAGGGATTCTTAGAGAGAGAAAGTCTAGAGAGAAGGGAGAGCTATGTTGATTCCGTGTGGAAATGAGGGGGGGAGTACCCCTATTTATAGTTTTTCGCGCCTAACAGGTCGAGACCGCCGTTTCCTCTGACAGGGTCGAGACCGCCGTTTGGAAAGTCCAGACCGCCGTCTCGTTCATGGCAGAGGGTCGAGACCGCCGTCTGGATAATCCAGACCGCCATCTCGACTAGGCAGGAATCGAGACCGCCGTCTGGAAAATCCAGACCGCCGTCTCGACCTTTGCAGGAGACGAGACTGCTGTATGGACAATCGAGACGGCGGTCTCGTCCTGGCGTTGAGACGAGACGGCGGTTGGTCCTTCCAAACGGCGGTCTCGTCCCTTCAGGGCGAGAAACTTTATTTTTGGGCCAAAAAACCTTCCTATCTTGGTACAGGAGCCTAATAGTCTCTCCTAATGACTTGTTAAGCTTCGACCATCTTCAAATAGGACGCTTTCTGACTTTATTCTGAGGCCGGGCAAGATTTGGGGTCTACACCAAGGTGATGGAAAAGAAGTAGAAAGTGCAAACAAACCATCGTCGGGAAAGTAATCCCGGATTGACGAAGCATCATCAGCACACCTTTCTATCCTGCTCAAATGGTCTACAACAAAATTTTGTGCTCCACTCCTATCACATATCTTCAAATCAAATTCTTGGAGCCAGAGCATCCATCTTATCAACCGAGGCTTGGACTTGGCCTTCTTCAATAGGTACTTAAGAGTTGCATGGTCAGTGAACACAATAACCCGAGAACAAAGCAAATATGACCTAAATTTATCCAAAGCAAAAACAATGGCCAAAAGATCTTTCTCGGTGGTGGTGTAGTTAGCTTGGGCAGGATCTAAAGTCCTGGAAACATATTAGATCACTCTAGCCAACTTATCAACTTTCTGAGCAAAGACAACGCCCAGTGCATAGTTTGATGCATCACACATCAACTCGAAAGGGACTGTCCAATCTAGTGCGTGAATGATAAGAGTGGTGGTCAGAGCACTCTTGAGGCAGTCAAAGGCCTCCTTGTACCTGTCATCAAAAACAAAATCAACATCTTTCTATAGCAAGTTGGATAGTGGGAGGACCTTTTTACTGAAATCTTTGATAAGACGCCTATAGAATCCTGCATGACCAAGAAAAGAACGAAGCTCTTGCATGCAAGAGGAGTAAGGCAACTGTGAAATAACAGATATTTTTGCAGGATCTACCTCTATGCCTGTCGCTGCCGTCAAAAGAGGCGGTTGGAGCGACGCGATGGTTTCTGACTTTGACTCGCGTTTTTAAAGTGATGTTACAACGCCTTTAGGTTGTCCGATAACCGGGCTGGACCTAAAGGCGAGGTTTTTGAAAAAGGGTTTTGGAGTCGCCACTAATGTTTTATCTAGAAACATTGGAAAAGGAAGAAAAAGAAGGCGTTGGTTTAAAAAACCAACTTTGGCCATTATAACTAGAGTTGGGTAAGGGAGTTAGTTATGTGTAGGGAAGGTATTAGCTTCCCTATGATGCCCCTTTCGGGTTCCCTATGATGGACCGTTTATTTCATAAATAAAAACTCTAAAATTTCGCTTTTACCCATTATTTATTTCTGGAATTTAAAATGTTGACTACATGGCCCTAACAGTTAATGCACAGATAGATGTAAAAGAAAAGCGATCAAAGAAGAGGCAAAGTTTAGGAACCTTCGAAGCAAGCTTTTGTATTTAATATTCTTGGTAAAGGTGCTTTTTGACAATCTCTGTACTCTATAGTGTTGATCGCTCTTTCTCGCAACACTAGAAAACACTTACTAAGAATGCTAAGAAACTCCAGAAATGCTTCAGAGGGATCCTAGGAGAAGAATTTAAGAAAGTTGTTGAAGGGAAAGTTGAAGAATGTTGTGAAAAGGATGAGGTCGCGCCTCCCTTTTATAGGAATTTGCGCCTGTCAGGTCGGAACCGCTGTCTCACCTGACAAGGTTGGGGCCACCGTCTCCCCAAACAGGACAGCGATCTTGCCATTGGCGAGAGGGGAGACGTCCGTCTTGCCAAACAAGACAGTGATCTCGCCCTTTGCTGATGGCGAGACAGTGGTCTTGCCAAACGAGACAACGGTCTCGACCTTATAGGTGGAATTTCTTATTTTTCCCATACAAAAAGCCTTCCTACTCTAATATTGGGCCTATTGGTCTATCCTAGGGACCTTTTAGGCCTTTCCCATCTTCGAATCAAAAGTCTTTTGCTCTTTATTTTGAGGCCAGGCAAGATTTGGGGTCTACAGCTGCCACCCCCTTCACCTGACTAGCCGACTGTTGGCTCGTCATGCCAAAAAGATTGCCTGGAGGGTGAAGGAGTTAACCCTCTTTCCCGGCTGTCCTTCAGATGCTTTGTCTTGCGGTAGCAACCCTCTAGAAGAAAAATGTGTGTGTGCGCCTCCGGGATGCTCCTTCATGCGGTAGCCAACCCCTTTGGACAAAAAGGTGTGAACCTCTGGGATGCTTCCTTCTTGCGGTAGCCGACCCCTTTGGTTGACATGTGGTAGAACCTTAGGATGCTCCTTCTTACGGTAGCCGACCCTTCAGTTGATGAGTATGAACCCCCACCCGGTTTCTTGTAGCTTCAGGATGCTCCTTCTTGTGGTAGCCGACCCCTTGGCTGACAAGTGGTAGAACCTCAAGATGCTCCTTCTTGCGGTAGCCAACCCCTCGGTTGATGAGTATGAACCCCCATCCAGTTGGTAGCGTTTGCAGTCCACCATTGTAGGACTGGATGAGTATGAACCCCTCATTAGGCTGGTAGAGTTTGTAGTCCACCATTGTAGGACTGGATGAGTATAAACCCCTCATCAGACTGGCAAAGTTTGCAGTCCACCATTGTAGGACTGGATGAGTATAAACCCCTCATCTGGCTAGTATGGTCCACTTTGTAGGATTGGTTGTGACTTACTGCTCTGGCTCATGTGCAAGCTCATGCGCAGGTTGATGGGTATGAACCCCCCATCTGGATGGTGCAGTCCACTTCATAGGACTGGTGGTAGTGGCGGCTTACTGCTCTAGCTCATGCGCTCAGATTCCATTGGGAATGATTTTTGGTAAATGTCTTTGATTTTTCTGGTAGAGTGTTCCAGTGCACTGGGGATTCTTTGATTCTTGACTTTTCCTGATAGCCATCCAGCTTGTTGATTGCTAGAGATTCTTTATTTTTGAGTTTTCGGTAGTGCTCATTCGACTTCGGTTGTTGTCGAGGATTTTTAGTGATTTTGGGTAACGCCTCTAAATAGGTGGGCGTTTTTGGAGTTCTGGTAATGCCTTTGAGTAGGCGGATGCTCTATGGGAAGTGAAGGCTTTCAGTTTGCGTTGTTTTCTTGAGGGGAGCTTCATTTGAAGGCTTGCTTTTGAGTGCTTTCTTTTTCAAACGCAAGCATGGAGCGAGTCTCCTTATATGCATGAATGCTTTTCATTTTTTATTTATTTATATGAAGCGCTTCTTTATTTTTGTCTTTTGATTTTGACAAAGTCGTTTTGTGCGACTATTTGTATGGATGTCTTAAATGCAGTCTACTTTTATTTGATGCATCTAGAAAGTGACTGGCATTCTTTTGTTGATCTTTACGTTAATGAGCTCTTCTTTATTTTCTTTTTTGTTAAGACCTATCTTTTGCCTAGACCACCCTTTTGGGGTTTTTGATCTAGCGGGCTGCCTTAATTCTTGCCTAGGATATCTCAACGGGCTTTTTCCTTTTCATGAGTGTCTTAACTTTTGCCTAAACCACCCTTTGCGGGTTTTAAATCTAGCAGGCTGCCCTAATTTTTTCCTAAGAATCTCCTAGCAGGCATCGTTCTTTTTTATTTTTTCCTTTTCCTTCCTTATGCTTTCTTGTATTGGTTCTTTATGCATGTTCATGTTTCATTAATACAGAGGAATTTTCATAAATCGGTCAAGAGAAAAGAAGTAAAAGACAATTTTATTGATATAAACAAATGGTTCATTTTTACATAAGGATTTACAAAGGGATTTAGAAGCATGGCTGGCCAAGGTTGGCTACACTGTATAAGCTATCACAATCATGTCCCTAACTTCTGTCTCTCTGTTTTTTCCCGGTCGCTTCAATTGAGATGCTCGAACACGGAGTGAAGACTATGCAAAGCTTGCTTGCTTCTAGAAGGGTATTACCTTAGTCGCCTTGTGGTTTTCGGCTAAGGTAATCATTGCTCTTTTTGTTGTTGTTGTTTTTTTCAAAACCTCTAACTTTTGCCTAGGACGTGTCCTAGCGAGGAATATAGACCCTATCTTTTGCCCAGGACGCTCTTTGCGAGTTTTCGTCCTGACTGGTCATGAGTAATGTCTTCAAGCGTAATATTTCTTTACCGCATCTGAGTTGACCGGGTATCGAAGCTCTTCTCCGTCCATGTTAGTGAGGATAAGGGCTCCTCCCAAGAAAGCTCTCTTAACCACAAAGGGTCATTCGTAATTTGCTGCCCATTTTTTGATTTTGTCCTTCTGGGCGGGAAGCAGTTTCTTTATTACTATATCCCCTTCTTGGAAAGTGTGAGGATTGATTTTCTTATTGTAGGCTTTCTTGATCTTCTTTTGATAGGCCTGCCCACGATATATGGTGTCCAACCGTTTTTCTTCGATCAGGTTAAGCTGGTCGTACCCATTCTGGACCCATTCTGCTTCTGTTAGCTTCGCTTCCATAATGACTCTTAGGGAGGGTATTTCAACTTCTATTGGCAATACAGCCTCCATGCTGTATACAAGGGAAAATGGGGTGGCCCTAGTGGAGGTCCGTATGGAAGTCCGATATCCATGCAAAGCAAAGGGGAGCATTTCGTGTCAATCTTTGTATGTTATCACCATCTTTTGGATGATTCTTTTGATATTTTTGTTAGCTGCATCTACTGCACCATTCATCTTAGGTCGGTATGGAGAGGAATTGTGGTGTTGAATCTTGAAGTCTTGGTATAATTCTTCCATCATCTTATTATTTAGATTGGTCTCGTTGTCAGTAATGAGCTGATAAGGGATACCATATCGACATAGAATATTCCTCTTGATGAAGGTGGTCACCACTTTTCTAGTTACGTGTGCGTAGGATGCCGCCTCTACCCATTTGGTAAAATATTCAATGGTCACCAAGATAAAGCGATGACCATTAGACGCTTTGGGCTCAATGGGTCCGATGACGTCCATGCCCCACATGGAGAAAGGCCAGGGCATAGCCAAGGTGTTGAGAGGTGCAGGCGGAACGTGAACATTATCGGCATAGACTTGGTACTTGTGACATCTTCTAGCATATTGGTGACAATCGGCCTCCATTGTGGACTAGAAATACCCTATCGTTAGGATTTTGTTTACCATGACATGCCCAGGTGCGTGGATCCCAAAAACTCCTTTATGAATCTCCTTTATTAGGGTTTGAACCTCCTTGTGATCTACACACCTTAACAGAGTGGAGTTGAAGTTCTTTTTGTTGAGGGTTTCTCCAATCAGTACAAACCTTACGACCCTCTTCCGGATGGTCCTTTTGTCATTATCACTAATTCCTTCGGGATATTCACCCTTCGTGATGTATCGCTTAATGTCATGATACCAAGGGTTTCTGTCTTGCTCGCTATTTGCTGTCATGCAAAAAGCTTGTTTGTCATGCAACTTGATTTGAATAGTCGACATCTCATGCTCTTGGTCTAAAGAGAACATGAATCATAAAGTAGCAAGGGCGTCTGCAAATTGATTGTCTTCCCGAGGAATATACTTGAAGGTCACGCTTTCTAGCCTCGAAATCAGATCACGAATATGCTCTAGATATGAGATTAGTTTGGAATTTTGGGTTTCCCATTCACCTCTAAGTTGATATATGACAAGGGATGAATTGCTGAAAACTCTGAGTTTGGTCACCCCATGATCTAGAGTTGCTTGGATTCCCAATGCACACGCTTCATATTCAGCCATATTATTTGTACAGTCGAAGTTTAACCTGGCCGTTACAAAGATATATTTCTTTTTTGGGGATATCAAAATGGCTCTGATCCCGTGTCCAAGCATGTTTGAGGCTCCATCGAAAAACATAGTCCATGCATCTTATTTGGTCTCTTCGTGTTCAATGTGCATGATATGTTCATTGGGAAAGTCATCTTGCAGGGATTGGTACTCGTTCGTCGATCCATGTGCTAGATAATCTGCTAGGGGACTACCTTTAATAGCTTTCTGGGTGACATGAATGATATCGAACTTTGAGAGGAGCACTTGCCACCTAGCTATTCTTCCAGTCAAGATGGGATTTTCAAAGAGGGACTTGATTGGGTCCATTTTGGAGACCAACCATATTGTGTATCGAGCCATGTATTGTCGGAGACGTTGAGTTGCCCATACCAATGCACAACATGTTTTTTCGAATGGCGTATAACGGGTCTCATAGTCTAGGAACTTTTTTCCGAGATAATATATGGCTCGCTCCTTTTCCCTGTTTCATCTTACTGACTAAGCACACATCCCATGGATTCTTTGAGTATTGACAGATATAAGATTAGAGGTTTTCCTTCAACGGGTGGCACCAATATTGGCAGATTGGTTAGGCATATCTTGATCTTATCGAATGTTTTTTGGCATTCTTCATTCCACACCGTTGGCTGGTTTTTACGCAACAGCTTAAAGATGAGTATACATTTGTCCGTCAGTTGTGCGATGAACCTAGCAATGTAGTTGATTCAGCCCAAAAATCCTCTAACCTCTTCTGTCCTTGGTGGGGGCATTTCCAAGATTCCCTTTGTTTTGTCAGAGTCTACCTCGATTCCCTTTTGGCTAACGATGAACCCTAGGAGTTTGCCTAACCGTACTTCGAAAGTACATTTTGCTGGGTTCAGTTTAAGTTGATACTTTCGAAGTCGATCAAACAGCTTCTTAAGATATTGAATGTGGTCTACCTCATTTCTGGACTTGGCAATCATGTCATCCACGTATATTTCTATTTCTTTGTGGATCATGTCATGGAATAATGTGACCATAGCCCTCTGATAGGTAGCCCCTGCATTTTTGAGCCCAAAAGGCATTACCCTATAGCAAAAGGTACCCCACGGTGTAATGAAGGAGGTTTTTTCCCTATCGTCGACGACCAACTTAATTTGATTGTACCATACATATCCGTCCATGAAGGAATAAAGCGTGTTTGTAGCGGTGTGATCCACTAATGTGTCAATGTGTGGCAGGGGAAGTCATCCTTTGGACTTGCTCAATTTAGGTCCCTATAGTCCACACATACTCTGACTTTACCGCTTTTCTTGGTGACGGGCACTATGTTTGCTAGCCATTAAGGATATTTGGACACTCTCAGGAAGTTGGCGTCTAGTTGTCTTTGTACTTCCTCCTTAATCATTAAGGACCAATCCGGCTTGATTCTCTTGAGCTTTTCTTTCATAGGCCGAAATCCCTCTTTTAAAGGTAAATGATGTTCCACTATGCTTGTATCGAGTCTGAGCATGTCATGATAAGACCAAGCGAAAACGTCCATGTATTCTTTTAAAAGTTTTATCAATCCCTCCCTGATGTTACTATCAATATGGGTGCCAATATTTATCTCTTTCTTATCGTCTCCTTGTCCCAAATTGATAGTCTCCATTTCCTCTTGATGCGGTTGTATGATGCACGTTTTTTTCTCTAGCATTCTTTGCATATCCGGGGAAATGGTCCCTTGCTCACTGTCGGATTCGACCCATTCGGCTTCCAGGTCCCACAAAGATTCATCAATCACAGACATGATGGTTTTTAGGTTCTGTTTTAGTCATAGATTTTATTATTCAATTATTTTTGGAAGAATAATAAATAGAAGAGGGAAAAGAATGAGAATGAATATGCCACGACGAAAAATGCCTCATGTATTAAAAAAGAAGCGTATTTACATGCCCTTTTAGTCGGTGTTCCGGTGGCCACGGGTGGGGACTGCGGGAAATACAAGAAAAAGCTTAAAAAATGAAAAGGAGCCCTAAGAGCTAATCCTCCCAATCCTTCCCTCCTTTCACTCTGGTTTCGACAGAGGTTTGGCATCTACATTGGAGGTGGAGGCGTCGAAGGTTATCCACCCGGCGTCGATTAGCTCTTGGACCCTATACTTTAGGGTCAAGCAGTTCTCCGTTGAATACCTAGGCGAACCCGAGTGGTAGTCGCATTTCTCGTTTGGTTTGTACCACTCGAGATAAGGAGGCTCTATCTTCTTGGGAGGGGCATAGGCCAGGAGTTTGGCTTCTGGCAACTGAGGCAACAACTTCCCGTAGGAGGTTGAGATAGGGGTGAATTTTCTTTCTTTTTTGCGCGGCTGCCTAAGTGTTTGTGGAGCAGAAGAAGGAGTAGCGAGGTTAATCGCGTGCACAACCTCCTCCTTCTTCTTGCCGGAGGGTTTTCTGAGTGATACGCTGGAAGGGGAAGATTGCGCTATCTTCCCGCTTCTTAACCGTTGCTCCACTCTCTCTCCTACAGTGACTATGTCTAAGAAAAGGTTGGATGTACTGGCTATTGCCTTGTCGTAGTAAGCTCATGTCAATGAGTCTATGAACATAGTCACCATCTCCTTGTCCGTCAGCGGGGGTTCTATCTGGGCAGCCATCTCCCTCCACCTCTGGGCGTATGCCTTGAAGGACTCGTCGTTCCTCTTACTTAAAGTCCTAAGATCTGACCTATCTAGAGTCACATCGGTGTTATATCGGTAACAAAGATGGAAGGCATCCGCAAGCTGCTTCCAATTTTGGACTTGCCCCTTTTCCAGTTGCATGTACTACATGAGGGCTGAGTCAGCCAAGCTCTTCTAGAAGCAGTGGATCAGGAGTTTCTCATTTTCAGCATATGCAGCCATCTTGCGACAATACATCGTAAGATGGCTCTTGGGGCAAGTAAGTCCAGCATACTTAGGGAAGTCTGGGACCTTGTATTTTGGCAGGAACTGGATGTTCTTCACTAGACACTTGTTTGCCGCTGTAAACCCCAAATCTTGCCCGGTCTCACAATAAAGATCAGAAGACCTCCTTTTCGAAGATGGATGAAGCCACTAGGAGAGACTATTAGGCCCCATACTAGGATAGGAGGGATTTTTGGCACAAAAATAAGGATTTTTGCCTTTTGGGGTCGAGACGGCCGTCTCGCCACTCACGAAAGGCGAGACCGCCATCTCGTTTGGCGAGACGGCCGTCTGGAATGTCGAGACGCCGTCTCGACCTGACAGGCGCGAATCCCTATAAATAGGGTCTCCCTTCCCCTCATTTCACACAACTTTCTCACTCTCTCTCTAGTCACATCAATAGTTTCTCTCTCTAGAATCCCTCCGACGCATTTCCGGAGTGTTTTTAGAGTGTTTTTAAAGTGTCTTTAGAGTGTTTTTAAAGCGTTTCAAGAGGTTTTCCGACGCCGTGTAGAGTGAAGGGCTGTCGCAAAGCACCCTATTTACAAAAATTAAATAAAAATCTTGCTTAGGAGGTCTCTACTCTCTTTCTCTACCTTTTACTGCTTTATTTAAATTATGCAATAGACATTAGGGCCATGTAGTCGTAATATTTAAATTCCGCAAAATAAAAGGGCAAAAGTGTATTTTTTCGGTTTATTTATCAACAAAATAGCTGGCCTATCATAGGGAACCCGAAAGGGGCGTCGTAAAGGAACTAACACTTCCTTTACGCGTAACTAACTCCCTTACCCAACTCTGGTTCTAATGACCAAAGTTGGTTTTTTCGAAAACCAACGCCTTTTAAACTCCTTTTCCGATGTTTCCGGTAAAAACATCGGTGGCGACTCTAGAGAACCCTCAAAACTAGCTCTTGGATTAGCCCGGTTATCGGACAATCCAAGAGCACCCTTTCGAAAACCTTGCCCTCAGGTTCAGCCCAGTTATCAGACAACCTAAAGGCGTTGTAACTGAAAGTGATCCTAGCAAAGATCTCATTGATTTGATGAAGTCAAAGATAAAGTCAAGGGTCAACTCTGCAGCAGTCAAACAAGTCACTCAGAACAAAGGAGCTGAAGACTTAGTGTGTCTAAACAGAAAGCTTAGGTAAAACCACTTTACCTTTTCCACTGCATAAAGCTTCTTCACTCAATTTGCAAAATGCCTCAAAAATAGTTTTAAACAAATAAAAAACAAAAGCATTTTGGCAAAGAATTTTCTTAAACAAGTTATTAAGCTGATAAAGGTTTGAAAGAATCAATTTAAAACACTTAGAATGTTTTAAAAAGTGTTTTTACAATATTTTAATCGATACAAACTTCTTTTAATCGATTAAAACTCTTTATGACCGATTAGAATTCGAATGTAATAGGTCAGAATGCAATATAATCGATCAGATCTTAAATATGAGCGATTAGAATTATTTTAATCGATTAAAACACGTTTCAATCGATTAAAATCACTTTGGATGTCAGTATGATCGATCAGAATGAGATTATGACCGATCAGAGTTGGTTATGATCGATCAGAATTGAATTATGACCGATCAGACTTATTTCAATCGATTAAAACGCATTTCAATCGATTAGAATAACTTAGAAAATCTTTTCAATCGATTAAAACGAACTTTCAATCGATTAAAATGACTTGAAAATATATGTGCAGATTTTCAATCGATTGAAGCGACTTTATATCAGTTAAAATAACTTGGAAAGTTTTATAAGAAGGTTTTTAAACAAATCAATCGATTAATACGTGATTCAATCGATTGTTTTATACTTAGAAAATGTTTGTAAAAGCGTTTTAAGCTGATAAAAGCGTGGTCAGTATCAACTAAAACATTTTACGTTAAAGATCATGAACGCATTAATGGGTTGAAAGGACTTTTAACAGATTGTAGCGACTATTTCAACGATTAAAACAAACTTTCAACAGATTAATTAATGCAGCTGATTTGAAAATACTCTTTTATAAACAGATTTGCTTGAAACTTTGAGATAGAGATCACATATCGGTTTTACACAATTCAAGCAATCAATACAAACAACTATTAGCATTTTTCAAGAAAGATACACAAGCTGTTTTTGTGAACTTCTTTTGAAATCTTTCTTGAGGCACTTTGCATTTCTTTGAAGAAGAAGCTGACTGTGGATTGGTGTAATCCGGTTTGAGCTTTCTTTATTTCTTCTTTTAAATTTCTATTCATTCATTTGTACTTGTTTTGTACCTGGAATTTGGGTACAAGTTTTACTGCAATTGTTGTAGAAAGTTGCCAAGAAGCTGGAATTTGGTTCTTGGTGGAAAGGTTAAAGCAAGAGCTGGAATTTGGTTCTTGTGTGTGGTGCCTGGAATTTGGGCACTTGGTTTCTCTGCTAGCTGGAATTTGGTTGCGAGAGGTTTCCAAGAGCTGGAATTTGGTTCTTGGTGGAGAGTTAGAATAGGTGTAAGAGGGTGAGTCCGTAAAACATCTATTCTAGTGGAACCCAGTTGGAATTTGGCTGGAGTGCGGACGTAGCCCTGGTATTGGGTGAACCAGTATAAAATTACAGGTGAAATCTTTCCTAACCTTTCTCTCTTTAATTTCGATTCTTTGCGCTTATATTGTTTGATTGCTTGGTAATTCAAAAAGATTTTTAGAAACTTAATTTTCGAATTAGATAATCTGAGATTTGCGAAAAACTTTCAAAAAATCAATTCACCCCCCTCTTGATTTAAAACTACTTTTCTAACAATTGGCATCGGAGCAAGGTGCTTGAAAGTTATTCAAGTCTCTTGATCCATGGTGAGAACAGTCTACGGTTTTACGAGGGGCATCTATTAACGAGACCTCCACTATTACGTGGAGCAGATTATCCTTTACGGAAAATTAGGATGAAAATCTTCATTGAATCCATTGACGAAATGCTTGGGATGTTATTACTAATGGTCCTTTAATTACGAGATAAAGGATGGTCAAGCTTGAATGAAGAAGAAAAGAAGAAAGTTCAAAGTGAGCTGTAATGCAAAAAATATAATTACTTACGCTCTTAACATGGATGAATTTTTCGGGGTGTCCCGAGTGCAATTCCGCCAAGGAGATGTGGGATGTTCTTGAGGTCACTCATGAAGGGACTGCGAGATGTTAAAAGAGCCGAGAAAACACACTTTGATAAGAGAGTATGAAGTCTGTTTAAAATGCGAGAATGGTGAAAGCATCGCGAGATGTGCGAAACGCTTCACGCACATCATCAACCATTTAATGGGCCTAGGTAAGACCTTTGATAAGGAAGAATTAAATATTAAAGTGTTGAAATGTCTTGACGGGTCCTGGCGGCCAAAAGTCACTGCAATATCGGAATCAAAAGATCTGTCCACCATGACAACTGACCTCACTTGTTTGGAAAACTCGAGAGAACATGAAATGGAAATCACAAGATTCAATGAGCAAGAAGTCTCGAGAAGAAGAACAGAAGCATTGCACTTAAAGTTGAAGAAAATCAAGAATCGAGAAGAAGATAATGAGAACCTTGGACTGCTTGTTAGGAAATTCAACAAATTCCTCAAGAAAAAGATCCAAGACAAGGAAAGACACAAAAGGTATGAGAAAAGAAGCTGATTCTTCTAACTTTAAATGTTATGGTTGTGGCAAACAGGGCCATGTTAAAATGGAATGTCCAGAAAGAAATAAACAAAGTGAAAAGAAAGAGGAAAAATCAAAAAGAAGAGCCTACATAGCCTGGGATGATAATGATACGTCATCAACGAGATAACTCCGAAAATGAAGAAGCCAATCTTTGCTTAATGGCGAGTCAAAATCCACAAACCAGCCAGGTAAAGTCTAGCTCCTCTTCAAATATAGTTAACTATGATGCATTACAAGAAGCATTTAATGAAATGCATGAGGAGGCTAAGAAACTTCAAAAAGAAAATAATAGGCTAAAAGAATTAAATAAGCTGGCTAGTTAACAAGGTTGATTCTCCGGAAAAAGCAGATTAGTGAAAATGAAACTGATAATGAATTCTTGAAAGCTGATTCATGCTAACTCGATTGTGAATGCAATAAACCATGCAATAAGCGTCCTGAATTGCAAAAGAAAATTGAATTCTTATCTCAAAGCTGTTTCAAAGTTCACTCGGGGGCAAGCTAATCTTGATATATTACTTGGATCTCAAAAATTAATGTTTGACAAAGCTGGAATAGGCTTTAAATCTAGATCCGAGTAAAACAAAAACAAATAGGAATTCATACTCTACAATCAAATGTTTCTACTTGCATGAAGAAAGGGCATTCGGTAAAATACTTGCGAGAATTAAAAAGTATGCTATTCCTAAAGGGAGAATGAAATGGGTTCCAAAGATTAATTCTTTTCAAATAACATGATCAGGACCCAATAATTATAAAGGGTACCAGAAAAATACTTAATTGTTTTGCGGGAACAAGTGCGGGAATCCCTTGAAGATCAGAAGCTGCGAAACCAGGTTACGTGTATTTAAATTAATTGTTTTAATTGATATAAACCAATATTAATCGATTGAAATAACTTACTACGTACCATTTTAATCGATTGAAATGTCGAAATAATCGATTAAATTGTTTTCAGAATGTTGGTTTAGTCGTTTTAATCGATTAGAATAAATTTATATCAACTAAAAACACTTAGGATCAAAATTAATCGATTCATTTACGTTTTAATCGATTTAATTACTGGTGATATTTTTTTATTACATTACGTACCATACAAATCGATTCTTTCATAAAACAATTGATTAATTCACTGTAGATGTTTACATTTCTCTTAATACTTTACATGGAATGTTGCATAGTAATACATTGAAAATCAAAGGAATTATCAAAGAATAGGTCGTAACTTTTCTTATAGACACTAGTTACAAACAGGTCAAGCTGTTAGGATCTGAAAACATAGTTTATCAAAAATTTTTTTAGTGATAATTGTTTACGGTAATAAGTTATTCATTACTAGGAAATCCAATAAATACATGTTTTCATTAAATTTCTTGATATTACATTGCAATATATTTGAAATAATTTTGAGCATGCATTGGTTCAAAACTCTTGGTGAAATTCATTGGAGCTGTGCAACTTTGAATATTTGCTTTAATCATCAATGTCACGAGGTGACACTATAAGGGAACCAATGCTGGAACGACAATTCAAAAATTGAATAGCGTTAGTACAGGGAATGTATGTTTTATGGTCGGTACTGGGGATAAATTTTATATTGTTTTAGAATTATGGATTGATTGTCATCACCTGTCCTCATTACTAATCATTGCCCACTCTACCAGAATAACATTCCTCAAAAGATAATGATGAGCTGGTTCACTATAAGTGAGAATAACACCCATCATACTACATTAATAAGAATGCGAGTTATTTGCTTGGATAATGACAAGCTGCGGGGTTCAAAATGGGTTGGCTATTATGAAAGAAAATTCCTATCTCGGTACATCATTAACACTGTGATTCATGCAATTTATGGTATCATGCATTACGTGTGGGATTTGGTCGAGTACATGATTATGCCTCGATGTGTAGTAGAAATTCCGAGTGTGGTGTCAACCATGGATATGTCTGATCAATAATAACGATAAGCTTGCTAAAAGATTTCTTTTCGGGAAAAGTTTACGTTGCTGCGATACTGAGAGTGACGACGAGTTGTTGACTCAAATAGTTGATAGAGCAAAATTAGTTCCGGCAAAAAGGAAAGCCTATTATCTTTTGATATTGGTGGGGATCAAATGAATGATCACCAAGGCTGGTGGATAAGCGGTTCAATCGGGGAAATTGGGATGACTAGTTCCCCTCATCATCTTTATCTTACGCTTATTTCTATCTTTATATTGTTTGCATGGATTTGTGATATTAGCTGGTGTTATACCAGGAACATTTGCCTTAACCTTTGGTTAAATATGGTTTAGGATCTAATCTAGATCAGACTGGCGTAAATAAATTTAAATAGATCCACGAGAGCTTTAGCTAAATAAGACTTTATTCGATAGATCTATTAGCTAAGATAGCTTGTTAGTATTGTTAAAACATCCTTCTAAATGATCAGTTTTACAAAATATGCATTAAACATTACTTCATTTTCAAAAGCTGATTGTTTTAATCAATACAACATCTTGTTAATCGATTAAATGAACTTATACAACATGTTTTAATCGATTGAAAATCGAAATAATCGATTATTTTTACTAAAGTTTCATGTTTTCAAAATCTTAAATGTTTTAATCGATTAAACTTTTCTTTCAATCGATTAAAATCATTTACCAAGAACATTTTAACCGATTATACTCGTTTTTAATCGATTTTTATTACGGAAAGGAAAGATTAAAGGCTTTAGTTAATGGTCATTTCTGTAACATGCTACTAAAGCGTGATTCCCTTATCTTTACACGTGTTAATTGTATTCATTACAAACGTGTTAATGGAGATAAGCTTGAATCAACTTTAATTGATTCTTTTCATGAGTGAAATATTGATTCACTTTCTATTTTCAAAAACTTGAGCATATTTTTCGAAACCTTACATTTTATTCTTTTCTCTTCTATTCCCTATTTTTGATGAAGTCAAAAGGGGGAGAAATAGTTGCATCACTTTAAGATAAATTTAAGAACAACATTTTAGGGGGAGAAATAAGTTTTAGGGGGAGAAACAAAACTTTATTACATTCTTATATTTCTCACCTAACTTGCATTATCAAGTGACTTATTTTGCGAGAGATTGTTTTTTTCAAAATGGTGTTTGTCTTCATCAAATAGGGGAGACTGAAAGTGATCCTAGCAAAGATCTCATTGATTTGATGAAGTCAAAGATAAAGTCAAGGGTCAACTCTGCGGCGAGTCAAACAAGTCACTCGAGAACAAAGGAGTCTGAAGACTTAGTGTGTCTAAACGAAAGCTTAGGTAAAACCACTTTACCTTTTCCACTTGCATAAAGCTTCTTCACTCAATTTGCAAAATGCCTCAAAAATAGTTTTAAACAAATAAAAAACAAAAGCATTTTGGCAAAGAATTTTCTTAAACAAGTTATTAAGCGATAAAGGTTTGAAAGAATCAATTTAAAACACTTAGAATGTTTTAAAAAGTGTTTTTACAATATTTTAATCGATACAAACTTCTTTTAATCGATTAAAACTCTTTATGACCGATTAAATTCGAATGTAATAGGTCAGAATGCAATATAATCGATCAGATCTTAAATATGAGCGATTAGAATTATTTTAATCGATTAAAACACGTTTCAATCGATTAAAATCACTTTGGATGTCAGTATGATCGATCAGAATGAGATTATGGCCGATCGAGTTGGTTATGATCGATCAGAATTGAATTATGACCGATCAGACTTATTTCAATCGATTAAAACGCATTTCAATCGATTAGAATAACTTAGAAAATCTTTTCAATCGATTAAAACGAACTTTCAATCGATTAAAATGACTTGAAAATATATGTGCAGATTTTCAATCGATTGAAAGCGACTTTATATCAGTTAAAATAACTTGGAAAGTTTTATAAGAAGGTTTTTAAACAAATCAATCGATTAATACGTGATTCAATCGATTGTTTTATACTTAGAAAATGTTTGTAAAGCGTTTTAAGCGATAAAAACGTGGTCGTATCAACTAAAACATTTTACGTTAAAGATCATGAACGCATTAATGGGTTGAAAGGACTTTTAACAGATTGTAGCGGCTATTTCAACGATTAAAACAAACTTTCAACAGATTAATTAATGCAGCTGATTTGAAAATACTCTTTTATAAAGCAGATTTGCTTGAAACTTTGAGATAGAGATCACATATCGGTTTTTACACAATTCAAGCAATCAATACAAACAACTATTAGCATTTTTCAAGAAAGATACACAAGCTGTTTTTGTGAACTTCTTTTGAAATCTTTCTTGAGGCACTTTGCATTTCTTTGAAGAAGAAACTGACTGTGGATTGGTGTAATCCGGTTTGAGCTTTCTTTATTTCTTCTTTTAAATTTCTATTCATTCATTTGTCTTGTTTTGTACCTGGAATTTGGGTACAAGTTTTCTGCATTTGTTGTAGAAAGTTGCCAAGAAGCTGGAATTTGGTTCTTGGTGGAAAGGTTAAAGCAAGAGCTGGAATTTGGTTCTTGTGTGTGGTGCCTGGAATTTGGGCACTTGGTTTCTCTATGGTTGGAATTTGGTTGCGAGAGGTTTCCAAGAGCTGGAATTTGGTTCTTGGTGGAGAGTTAGAATAGGTGTAAGAGGGTGAGTACGTAAAACATCTATTCTAGTGGAACCCAGTTGGAATTTGGTCAGAGTGCTGGACGTAGCCCTGGTATTGGGTGAACCAGTATAAAATTACCGGTGAAATCTTTCCTAACCTTTCTCTCTTTAATTTCAGTTGCTGCGCTTATATTGTTTGATTGCTTGGTAATTCAAAAAGATTTTTAGAAACTTAATTTTCGAATTAGATAATCTGAGATTTGCGAAAAACTTTCAAAAAATCAATTCACCCCCCCTCTTGATTTAAAACTACTTTTCTAACAGTAACCACCAATAAAAAACGCGAAAATCAAGAGAGTCAGAAACCATCGCGTTGCTCCGACAGCCCTCGTTTTGACGGCGGCGACAAATGTCGACTCCATTGGGGAAGCCTAGAGAGTTGATCCCATTTAGTGATGGGTCAGCTTAAAAATAAATAAACCAAGAAAATAATGCTTTTCTCCTACCTTGTATTATAACATGTTTTACTGTTTGGCTTTAATAACTGTTGTTTGTTTATACTTACGCAATTGTTTGAAATACAAACTGTACACAAACCCTTGCACACAACAGTTCCCTCTATACCCGGGGGCAAGTGAGAAATCCATAGGGAGTGGGTGGCAGGTACGGTTCGCTGTAGTGATGGCCTTGTGCCCACCGGTGTGATCAGAAACCACCACTCAAGGTGATAACCTTCCTCTTTTGGCACAAAGACTGACTATGACCTTAGTGCTAAGCATGGTCGGAAGGCTGGAGAGTGGGGACCCTATAATGGGGGCACCTTGGGGGCCATAGCCTTGGTGAGAACAGTTAGAACCTACCTTCGCTAAATCACTTTTCTGCAGGAAAACTCTACCTCGTGATAAAAACGAATTCTCGCCTGTTCGTGGATGATCGAATTGTGTGTGCATATGATTGTTGCATTTGTTTATTGCATAACATAACCAAACAACAACAAAAAATCACAAAAAATATTTTTACAAATAAACACCCTTATCTCGGACAGTCTGCCTTTTAGCTAGCCTGGTTTCAGGTTCTTTGTAAGCTAAGTAGTCACGCAGTTCCGACAAAAGAGATAAGGGACGCTAAATATTTTTTTCGCATAAAGCCACATTTTATCTCGGACAGTCTGCCTTTTAGCTAGCCTGGTTTCAGGTTCTTTGTAAGCTAAGTAGCCACGCAGTTCCGACAGAAGAGATAAAAGGCTATAAAATAAACAAATAAATAAAAATAAAATACCAAATAAAATCCGTTTTCAAAACCATAAATGGGACCTGATTCATAAACATCAATCATATAGGTAGTTTATTTTTCGGAAAAAATATAAATACCATACAAAACATGATAAACAGAAAATAAACACTCACATTCATTCAAACAAGCATCATTTTCATAAAACATGCATTTTGGTTTTAGAAAATGGAGGGGACTAGTAGACAATTGAAGAAGGTGGATATTCCCCGATATCATACTGAGAAGTTGGAACGGCTTTGCGCGGTAATGCCACCAGAGGTCCGCGCCGACTTTGAAAAATCCTATGGACAGATTCTCGACCTGTTAAAGATCTGTGTCGATCAAGTGTTCCTCAGGGTATTAATTCACTTTTGGAACTCCAGTCTGCGATGCTTTGAATTTCCGCAGTTCGATATGGTGCCTACCTTGGAGGAGTATGAGATTATGTTGAAATGGCCCAAATCGGCTGGGGTCCATATCCGCCACGGGGCGTATACTCCTGCAGCACAAGTCGTTGCCATCATTCAACTACCCTTCCGGCAGACTACCCTGATAGGAAAAGGGAACATCCAGGGTTGGAAAGTCTCAATGTTAGAAGAGCACCTGTCCGACTTGGCAGAAAGGACAGAGTGGGTTGCCTTCAACAAAACCCTGACTTTAATCATGTTTGGAACTATCTTGTTTCCCTTCCACCTCGACACAGTGGATCAAGCCATCATGGACGCCTTCTTCGCCTGGGACGTGAACTCGAAGAGTCCCTTGCCTGCCATTCTTGCCAACACCTTGCTCTCGGTGGAATTTTGCCGCCAGAAGCAAGGAAAAACACTTCGCTGCTATTCGTGTGGAGCGCTACGCACCTATACGCCTCCAGTCACATGGGGATATTCCCCGATCCTTTAAGGAGCTTCTCCAAAATCCCTCTCCAACAACGCTTAAGTTCAGAATGGAGGGACGAGTTGGAACAAAAGGACGCCAACAGTATATCCTGGGTCTGCCCTTGGTTTCGACCTGGCCTAGTTCTCATCAAATGTGGAGACTATCCGAACGTACCCTTGATAGGACTCAGGGGTTGCATAGCCTACTCACCTAGAGTAGCTATGAGGCAGCTCATGAGGACCCAAACTACCATCTCTCGGGGGGAACTCGGAGGACTGTGTTTCTTCGGAGACCCATGCACAATCGCCAACTCACTAGCTATGAGAAAAGCATGGGAGAGACCAATCTATATGGGAGATAGAGAACTAGGAAAAGCTCGAGTGACTGTCTCCAGTGACTACAAGGTGTGGAGACAAAAAAGAGGGATGTCTCAACCATCCACCACACTCATTACAAGCGCCAATAGTGAAGAGCTACAGGCTCAAGTCGATGCCTTGACCTAGAGGATAGAAATCATGGGAGCCCAGATGAGGGCCCTTGAAGAAAGAGAGCAAGAATCTATCCTCACCATTGATGGTCTGCAAAGGCAATGCAAGAAAAAAGATCATGAAATAGAGCGCCTCAAGGATCAGTGTGATGACTCTAACGAGCAAGCTATCCGAGCATCCAAAACTGCCAGAACCAGCTCGGATAGCCAAATTCAAGAGATAACCGCCAAGTCTGCACACCTTGAGGCCGAATCAGCAAAACAGGCTCAGACGATCAAGGAATTATTGCAAGAACTCACCAAGACTCGGTCAGACATACGCCAAGAGCAAGAGGCCAACCGGAGACTCAACAAAAGTCTCACTGAGCTACGCTGTAAAGAAAGAGACGGGCTAGCTCAGTATGGCCAGGTACTACAAGAGAAAGACCAAGCCGTCGTAAAACTCGATGAACTGCAAGCCTTGGTCGTTCATCAAGAGGCGAAGATCAAAGAGGCTCAAAAATACAGCGAAGATATGAGCCAGGCGGTCCAAAAGCAAAACGAAGCACTTGCTCGTCACATCTGGGAAGCCGAAAGAGAACTACATAGAGATCAGGACCCGCCTGTGGGTTTCTTTAGGCTTTTCCGTTTTTGCCAAAAGTTGCTTCGTAGTATGGAGTAGGGGAATGTACACCTTCTGAATGGATAAATGAAATTCCTCTTTATTCCACAATTGTCTACTTGCATGCATGACATTCATTTGCATATTTAATTTCCCCTCCTTCACGCTTAATAAATAAGATAATAAAAAGGAAGGATTAACTGACACGTCTTCCAAATTAGAAGAATGGAGAGAAAGCCACTCCTAATAAAGCTTACCCCAACGGTCGACTCATCGCAAGAGGAAAATAAGTCTCGACCGTTGGTCCTCAAGAATAAGGAAGAGGGGGCAAGGACACCAGTACGACTATTTATGCCACGTCCTTTCCCCTACAAATCGAATAAAGTTGTACCGTGGAGATATGGAGAATCTTCACCAATAAAAGAAGAAATAACAAATATAGCCAGCATTGGGGGCATGACTAGAAGTGGAAGAGTCTACTCCCCCAAGGACACACAAGAAGAGGTCCTCAAGAATAAAGGAAAAAATAAAAAGACCGAAGAAGAAAAAGAAGATAAAGAATCCAAGGAGGAGACAGAGGAATTACTCCAGTTCATAAGGCAAAGTGAGTATTCCATTATAGACCAGCTCAATCGTACACTCGCAAAGATTACATTGTTATCTTTGATAATGAGCTCGGAACTGCATAGAAACGCCTTGCTAAAGGTCTTGAGCGAGGCGCACGTACCTCATACCATATCCCAAGAAAAGGTTGAGAGGATCGTCGGTCATATCACGGCAAGCGATCACCTCACCTTCACGGAGGAAGAACTCCCCCCTCGAGGGGTCAAACCACAACAAGCCCTTGCATATCTCAGTCAAATGCAAGGAGTACCTCATCGCCAAAGTTCTTGTGGATAACGGGTCATCCTTGAACGTGATTCCCAAGTGCACACTCGAAAAGTTGACTATCCAAGGAACCCGTCTGCGCCCAAGCAGCACCATCGTTCGAGCCTTCGACGGATCTAAACGAGAAGTAGTGGGAGAAGTTAATTTGCCAATCCAAGTTGGACCCACTATCTTCAACATCGTTTTCCATGTAATGGATATTACTCCAGCATATAGTTGTCTCCTCGGCAGGCCTTGGATTCATGACGCTAAGGCAGTACCTTCAACGCTCCACTAGAAAGTCAAGTTCATAGTGGATGACAAATTGGTCACGGTCCAAGCAGAAGACGACATTTTGATCAGTGGACCGTCTACCCAACCTTATGTGGATGCGGCTGAAGAGGCCCTTGAAACATCTTTTCAAGCGCTCGAAATTGCCAGTATAGAGCGACTTCCCAAAAACACAAAGGTAGCCCGCATGATGTTGAAGCATGGTTACCATCCTGGCCAAGGACTGGGGGCAGATTCCCAAGGCATATGGGAACCCCCAGAATTCAAAAACAATCCTTTCAAGTATGGCCTAGGATATAACCCTACCAAGGGTCGAGCGGAAAGAAGAAAAGGGAAGTCTCCCCTCCGCACACTCAAGCAAATTTTCCGAAGTGGAGGGGTGCAAGCGTCAAGAGCTACCCTAGTCATTAGGAGATCTTTTTCTTCATTTAAGGGATGTAAACCCCATGATTGTTAGAGATTATCCCCCGGGGCTAGCCCGACCCCCAAGCATTTTAGGGCACATATCTTATTAATTAATAAAGAATACTTCTTACAATCTGCTTCTCTTCTCTCTATTTCTGACTAGACCACATAATAACCCTGTCTAAGTAAATGAAATAAAGGGAGAATAAAAGCGCATCCAAATAATCAACATTTACCATTGCTATTGCTATCAAGCTAGCTGATTAGAAGCACAAAAAATAAGACTTTACCTCACCATAAAAGAAAGTCATGCTTTGCCAATATTGTGAATAAAAATAAAGACACACAAAAAATAAAAGCCCATAGAAGCCAAAGGCCAAAAAGAAAAAGGGCAGAATACCCGGTAGGAAACCCACAAAGGGGGCTACGCAAAAGATAGGATCAACTCGGTAGGATACCCGAACAACAATAAAGGGTAGCCTAGGCAAAAGTTAGGGTTACAAAATAAGGTCCGCTAGGATTCCCTAAAGATACCAAAAGAAGGAACCTAGACAAAAGTTAGGGCCAAAACACAGTATCCTAGTTCGAAAACCCGAAGGGCGATCTAGGGAGATCAGCTAGCCATTAAAAGCAATGGAAATAAAACTAAAAGGCGCAAATACAAAAAAGGGGGAAAACGTTTGCTTAGACGAAGCCTAAAACACCTAAGCCCAACCCTAAGCCAGCCATGCTTACAAAAACCACTTTCTAAATAAAAATCAACCTTCTAAAACACAAACCATTGATTTTTACCTCTTTACTTCTTTTCTCTTGACCCTCACAACAATATTCTAATAATTAATTTGGGAATATGGAGGCGTATAGTCAACAAGAGGATTGAAACCCCTAGAGTGGAGAAAAAGAGACACTACATGGCAAAGAGTGCTCTACACTAAAAAAAAAAAGAAAGAAAGAAATTATCCTTCGGTCACAAGAAGTCCGGCATGGTACAGCCAAGAGTAAGCACGGCAAATCAGAGGGCATTCGTCACAACAAGACACGTCGGTTAAATCCTTCTGAAAAATTAACTAAAGTAGGCATTATAGGACATCAAACATAAAAACTTTGCATGCATAAAATGTTTTTGAACCAGGTCCTATTTTCTTATTCAAAAAACAAAAAAAAAATTCGAGACGACCATTTGGGATTTCCAGACCGCCGTCTCGGTCTACCAGTAGATCGAGACCGCCGTCTCGACCTATGAGACCGCCGTCTCGACTTAGGCAAAATTGAGACCGCCGTCTCGCTTGGCGAGAGGGCCGTCTCGTTTGAACCCAAAGTCGAGACCGCCGTCTCGAGAACCCAGACGGCCATCTCGACCTGCGCAAATCCGAGACCGTCGTCTCGACTTCCCAGATGGCGGTCTCGACCCAACTTTTTCCCCTATATATAGGGGTGCGAGGGGGGGGGGGTTTCCTCACAACTCTCCTGCACTCTGGAACCTCCAACTCTCAGATCTACCACTTCCAAACACTTTCGGGTCAATATGTTCCTTGGAAACCCCTCCAGGAAGAGAAGAGGCATTGCTGGTGCCAGCAGCTCCTCGGCACCAGCCCCTCAAGACCCCACTCAGCTGTCGCCGCAGCACCAGGGCCGCCTTGAGCACATCTGGGATTATTCTTAGCACCCCATGTTCAGACTAGACTTCGGCATCCTCGCCGAGTTCGGGTGGGAGGATGATGTCCGGGCCCACATAGACAGTATTGGGTGGGGATTCTTGTTGCAGCCCCCACCTACCCACGTGTACCCTCAAGCGGTACTGGAGTTCTTGGCCTCCGTCTCCTACGCCGAGGCTCCCTCCATGGTCCCGGGCCTGCCACCCACCAAGATGGTGAATTACTTTATGGGTGGGGAATACCGGACTACCACCCTTGACGAATTCAATGTGAGCATTGGATTCGTCCGGCCCGAGGACATGCTCACCCAGGGATACCGGGAGGCCATCTGCAGCCGCCCTGCCAACCTCACTGCCGCCGAGATGTGGCAGGAGCTCACCAGGGCACCTACGCTACCCACGCTGATGAAGGGTTCTGCGCTCCCTCTAGCCCTCCGCATTTGCCACAAGCTGCTGGCTGGGACTGTCCATGGGAGGAAGGAGAGTCATGGTAAGGTAACCCTCCCAGACCTCTTTGTACTATATTGCATGAGCCAGAGGCGGCGTTGCAACCCTGGCTATTTCTTCCTGAGGGCCCTTAAGGACTTCGAGAGCAGACCAGTGGGAGCCGTCCTCGTGGCTCCTCTTATCACTCCCCTGGCAGAAAAATGGGGATGCGCCGACCGAGAAGAACTGGCCCCCAACCTTCGATCCGAGTCCATCAACGGATCGATCCTGGTCAGCATGGGGATGCTAATGCGCCGAGGGACCTAGTTGGTCCTTCATCCCTCCCTGGACTTCGCGCTGGACCTCCAGGACATCGTGGCAATGCACGATCTTCCGACACCTCTCGATTTCCAACAGTGGCAATGCACGATCGTGGCAATGCACGATCGAGCGCTGGACCTCCAGGACATCGTGGCAATGCACGATCGTGGCAATACACAGACGACTTTGCTGGCCTGAACCGCAACCTCAATGATCTGCGCCAGCAAATTGATCAAATGTCTGTGCGGCAAGAGCAGATGTCCCTAAGGCAGGGAGCCTTCGACACTCGGCTGGAGACGATGTACCAGTATCAGCAGGGGATGCGGCAGGAATGGACAACATTCCAGCAAAGGTACGATGATGAAGCCCCGGAACAAGCAGAATTCCGGGAACATGTATACCAGCAATTCCCCCACCCTGGATCGTCTCCAGATGATAGCCCTTAGGGACAGTACTTGTAAGAATAGGTGGTTGTAATAACATTTTCCTTATGAATAAAATTTTATTTCACGCATTCTTTGCCATTCTTTCCAAAAGTCAGCGTAACAAAAAAGAACTAAGAGTAAAAAGACGAACGCTCAAGAAAAAATCCAAAATCCTACATCACGAGAAAAAAGAGATAAAACCGGGAGAAAAAGGCAGGATTAAACCATCACCTCAACCAACAAAATTTTGACTACCAAGCCAGAGTCGAACAAACAAAATTTCTCGACCAGCCAGTAAGTGTCGGATGATTATCCCGGAAGGTTTATACCCATCAACCAAAGGATCTACTACCGTTAGAAGGAGTATCTTGAGGTTCTACCACGTGTCCACCGAAGGGATCAGCTACCGTCAGAAGGAGTATCCCGGAAGTGCACGAACACAAAGTTTTCCCCAGAAGATCAATCGTCGCAAGACGAAACATCTGAAGGACAACCGGGCAAGAGGGTCAACTCCTTTACCCTCCAGTCGATCTCCTTGGCACAAAAGGCCAGCAGTCGACTGGTCAGGTAAAGGGGGGGCAGTTGTAGACCCCAAATCTTGCCCGGTCTCACAATAAAGATCAGAAGACCTCTTTTTTGAAGATGGACGAAGCCTAAGAAGTCACTAGGAGAGACTATTAGGCCCCATACTAGGATAGGAGGGATTTTTGGCACAAAAATAAGGATTTTCGCCTTTTGGGGTCGAGACCGCCGTCTCGCCTTGCACAAGTGGCAAGACCGCTGTCTCGTTTGGCGAGACGGCTGTCTCGCCACTTGTGAAAGGCGAGACCGCCGTCTCGCCACCTGCGAAAGGCGAGACCGCCGTCTCGCCATTCCTGCAAGGCGAGACGGCCGTCTGGAATGTCGAGATGGTCGTCTCGACCTTGTCAGACGAGACGGCCGTCTCGACCTGACAGGCGTGAATCCCTATAAATAGGGCCTCCCTTCCCCTCATTTCACACAACTTTCTCACTCTCTCTCTAGTCACATCAATAGTTTCTCTCTCTAGAATCCCTCCGACGCATTTTCGGAGCTTCTGAGTGTCTTTAGAGTGTTTTTAAAGCATTTTGAGAGGTTTTCCGATGCCGTGTAGAGTGAAGGGCTGCCGCAAAGCACCCTATTTACAAAAATTAAATAGAAAGCTTGCTTCGGAGGTCTCTACTCTCTTTCTCTACCTTTTACTGCTTTATTTAAATTATGCAATAGACATTAGGGCCATGTAGTCGTAATATTTAAATTCCGCAAAATAAAAGGGCAAAAGCGTATTTTTCCGGTTTATTTATCAACAGAATAGCTGACCTATCATAGGGAACCCGAAAGGGGCGTCGTAAAGGAACTAACACTTCCTTTACGCGTAACTAACTCCCTTACCCAACTCTGGTTCTAATGACCAAAGTTGGTTTTTTCAAAATCC
The DNA here is from genome assembly GCA_963425845.1 of Sphenostylis stenocarpa. NCBI lineage: Eukaryota > Viridiplantae > Streptophyta > Magnoliopsida > Fabales > Fabaceae > Sphenostylis > Sphenostylis stenocarpa. Next base: position 77,740,971 of record OY731403.1, read on the forward strand.
AACGCCTTTTAAACTCCTTTTCCGATGTTTCCGGTAAAAACATCGGTGGCGACTCCAGAGAACCCTCAAAACTAGCTCTTGGATTAGCCCGGTTATCAGACAATCCAAGAGCACCCTTTCGAAAACCACACCCTCAGGTTCAGCCTGGTTATCGGACAACCTAAAGGTGTTGTAACCACCAATAAAAAATGCGAAAATCAAGAGAGTCGGAAACCATCGCGTCGCTCCGACCGCCCTCATTTTGATGGCGGCGACAGCCGCCTCTTTGACATCAAAGTTTTGTCCCTCGACTGCTTTCAGCCTTTCCTCTAAGGCAGAGATTTGTTTCTTGGACACCTCAGGGGTGTGGATGTGCATCGCCCTAGCGTCAGATTGCACAGGGGCTTTTTGCTCAAAGAATAACTCCTCTTCTTCCTCATGGCAAGAGGCGCGGTCGCCATGAATTTCCCCTTTGTTTAGGTTTTTCTGGCGCATAACCTCAATTAATTGCATCATTTGCTCTCGGAGGGCGCTAACCTCAGCGGTGAGTTTGCTAAAAGGCAGACTGTCCGAGATAAAAATGGTTTATTGCAAAAGAATAATTTTAACGTCCCTTATCTCTTCTGTCAAACTGCGTGGCTACTTAGCTTACAAAGAACCTAAAACCAGGCTAGCTAAAAGGTTGACTGTCCAAGATAAGGTTGTTTATTGCGACAATATTTTTGTGTGTTTTTTCTATTTTTTATCTGTTGTATGGTTATGCTATGCAATCAAATGCAACAAACAAATGCACACACAATTTCACTCATCCACGAACAAGTAGGATGATGTTTTAATTACGAGGTAGGGGTCTCCTGCAGAAGAGTGCATATTCAGGGTAGTTCTAATTTTCCTCACCAAGGTCAGGCCCCTAAGGTGCCTCCATTATAGGGTCCCCACTCTCCAGCCTTCCGACCATGCATGGCACTAAGGTCGTAGTCGGTATTTGTGCCAAAAGAGGAAGGTTATCACCTTGAGTGGTGGTTTCAGACCATACAGGTGGGCTCATGGCCCTCACTACGGCAAATCGTACCTGCCACCCACACCCTATTGATTTCCCACTTACCCCCGGGTATAGGGGGAACTGTTGTGTGCAAGGGTTTGTGTACAGTTTGTATTTCAAACAATTGCATAAAATAAGCAAACAACAGTTATTAAAGCCAAACAAATAAAACATGTTATAAAACAAGACAGGGTAAAAGAGAAATTTTTAAGTTTATTTATTAAACTGACCTATCACTAAATGGGATCAACTCTCTAGGCTTCCCCAGTGGAGTCGCCATCTGTCACTGCCGTCAAAAGAGGCGGTCGGAGCAACGCGATGGTTTTTGACTTCGACTCGTGTTTTTAAAGTGATGTTAAAAGGCCTTTAGGTTGTCCGATAACTGGGCTGAACCTAAAGGCGAGGTTTTTGAAAAAGGGTTCTGGAGTCCCCACAAATGTTTTATCTAGAAACATTAAAAAGGAAGAAAAAGAAGGCGTTGGTTTAAAAAACCAACTTTGGCCATTATAACTAGAGTTGGGTAAGGGAGTTAGTTACGTGTAGGGAAGGTATTAGCTTCCCTATGATGCCCCTTTCGGGTTCCCTATGATGGACTGTTTATTTCATAAAAGAAACTCTAAAATTATGCTTTTACCCTTTATTTATTTGCAGAATTTAAAATGTTGACTACATGGCCCTAACAGCTAATGCACAGATAGATGTAAAAAAAAAGCAATAAAAGAAGAGGCAAAGTATAGGAACCTTCGAAGCAAGCTTTTGTAATTAATATTTCTCGCAACACTAGAAAATGCTCACTAAGAATGCTAAGAAACTCCAAAAATGCTTCGGAGGGATCCTAGGAGAAGAATTTGAGAAATTTGTAGAAGGGAAAGTTGAAGAATGCTATGAAAAGGATGAGGTCGCGCCTCCCTTTTATATGAATTTGCGCCTGTCAGATTGGGGCCACCGTCTCGCAAAACAGGACGGCGGTCTCGCCCTTGACAAATGGCGAGAAGGTCGTCTCGCCAAACGAGACGGCGGTCTCGCCATTGGCGAGTGACGAGATGACCATCTCGCCAAACGGGACGGCGGTCTCGCCATTGGCAAGTGGCGAGATGGGCGTCTCGCCCTTTGTTGATGGCGAGACGGCGGTCTTGGCCTTATAGGTGGAATTTCTTATTTTTCCCATACAAAAAACCTTCCTACTCTAATATGGGACCTATTGGTCTATCCTAGGGACCTTTTAGGCCTTGCCTATCTTCAAATCAGAAGTCTTATGCTCTTTATTTTGAGGCCGGACAAGATTTGGGGTCTAAAATGCCCTTACTGGAAATGATATGCCCTAAAATTATACCCTGTTGAACCATGAAATGACATTTCTCAAAATTAAGAATAATGTTAGTTTCAATGTATCTATGAAGTACTCTATCCAAACTACGCAGACATCTATCAAAAGAGGATCCATACACAGTAAAATCATCCATAAACACCTCTATGCAATTTTCAAGAAAATCACTGAAAATACTAAGCATTGCATAGGCCAAAAGGCATCCTCCTATACGCAAAAGTGCCAAAAGGATAGGTGAATGTGGTTTTTTCCTGATCCTTAGGAGTAATGTGTATTTGAAAGTAGCCAGAGAAACCATCGAGAAAGCAGTAATGAGATTTACCTGCCAACCGCTCAAGCATCTGATCAATGAAAGGCAGCGGGAAGTGATCTTTCCTAGTTGCTTGATTTAGCCTCCTGTAGTCAATGCATACTCTCCAACTATTTTGCACTCTGGTGGGTGTAGACCCCAAATCTTACCCGACCTCAAAATAAAGAGCAGAAGACTTCCGTTCGAAGATGGACAAGGCCTTAAAAGTCCCTAGGATTGTTCACTAGGCTCCATATTAGAATAGGAACGCTTTTTGTACACAAAAATAAGAAAATTCTACCCAGAAGACCGAGACCGCTGTATCGTTTGGCGAGACCGCCGTCTCGCCATTTGCCAAAAGCGAGACTGTCGTCTCGTTTGGCGAGACTGCCGTCTCGCCATTTGTCAAAAGCGAGACCACCGTCTCATTTGGCGAGATCGTTGTCTCGCCATTTGTCAAAAGCGAGATCACCGTCTCGTTTGGTGAGATCGTCGTCTCGCCATTTGCCAAAAGCGAGACCACCGTCTCGTTTGGCAAGACGGTGGTCCCGAATGTTGAGAGGCGGTTCTGAATGGCGAGACGGTCGTCTTGACCTTGTCAGGCGAGATGACCATCCTAGTCTGACGGGCACAAATTTCTATAAAAGGGGGGGGGGCAGTCCTCTTCTCATTTTTCACAACTTCTCCAACTGAATATACCCTCCTATACTCTTCTAAAATCCCTATGAAGCATTTCTAGAGTCGTAGGGTTCTTTTTAGACATTCTAGAGTGTTAGAATCACGCAACAGAATGTTTGCGTTTACGGACAAAAACCAAGAGGGGGGTGAATTTGTTTCTTAACCAAAAATTAGGATTTTAAAAATTTTTCCAAATTTCACCGATTAAAATGTTGTGTAAAGTAAATAGAGAAAGGATAGAAGATTACACAGTCGATTTATATTGGTTCGGATCAAAAGACCCTACGTCTAGTTGCTAATCACTCAAACAGAGGATTAACGTTGTCACTATAATCACAGTTTTACAAACAGATAACAAATGAAAAGAGAAGGTAAAGAATACACTTCTCTTGAGTCACATAAGAGATGAACACCTCCTTTGAATCCACAAAGGATGAAGAACAACTTTCCCTAGAGACGGCACAACACACAATCCACCAAGAAAACACACTCAGTGATTCTTATCGCTTCTAGCCCACACTAGGTTTCAAAAGCCCCTTTTTCCTTCCCAACAAACAGTTCTCTGGCAGTCACAACTCTTAACTTTTGTTTGAAAAAGGTTGTTCAATTTGTAGAGAGCCTTAGAGAACCTTAAGTAGAGAGATTAGGGTTTGGGAATTGGGGATTTTTGAAATTGAAAGAATTGGGAATAGGGTTTTCAAAACTTGGTCCAATTTTGAATTTCAAAATGCATATCAGATCCAAATAATCGATTATCTTGAGTGTTAATCGATTATTCCAGAGCCATTCTCGTAGAGGAGCAAAAACAACACCTATTAATCAATTAACAGGCCATTTAATTGATTAACAGTCCACTTAATTGATTAACAGGGCATTTAATTGATTATTCTAGAGAGCAAATGCTAAAAATGGTTTTCTTTCTGTAATAATCGATTATCCTGTCATTTAATCGATTATTCCAGTGTATTTTTGATAAAAATGAGTTTTTAGAGATTTTAAAGAGTGGTCTATGTGCTGGCTATCTTGGATCTAATATTACAGACTCAAAAACATAAAAACTGTTAGAATCGTGCAGCAGAATGTTTGCGTTTCCGGACAAAAACCAAGAAGGGGGGTGAATTGGTTTCTTAACAAAAATTAGGGTTTTAAAAATTTTCACA